>JAESUZ010000921.1:0-118593 GCA_017311185.1 Proteles cristata cristata
TGAGCACTGGGTGTTATGTGGAAACTAATTTGACAATAAACTATTTATAAAAAAAAAAAAAGAGTAACTTTGAGCTGGTCATATGTAGTGGAAAATGAAATGGAGAATTAATAATTATCTGTAAATCTGGATGGTCAACTGGATCATCTGGAACATCAATCTATTTTTTATTCTTCTACCACTAGAGCATGACCAAATTCTATCCAAGTGATAGAATTTGTATTTCTGTTAAGCTTAAGACTTCTAAGAAATCTCCTTTCTTTTCTACAGAGGGACAATTTAAGGTATCTCACTGAGACTTCTTACATTGTCATATATATGGAACACTGCTTGCCAAGTTTAGGTTGCCAGTTTCTATCTTGTGGTGTTATCTTATAGAAATTACATAAGCAAATAATTCTGTTGCCATTTTCCTTAAGGTGTGTATATGCCTTTCAAATATTTGGTTGGAAACAGGAGACTATTCCTATCTTGCTCATATGGGTAAAACTCATTTACTGTTTTTCCTTTTAAACTGTTAGCTCAAGTGACCTTACACATGAGTCCCAGCTGTGCATTAGCATTGCTTGGGGATGTGTTTGTATCTTTTGTCTAAAAATACCCAGCCGGTAGGATTCATGATCCATGAAAGCTAATTGAAACAATTTCTCTTCAAGTTTTGGCAAGTGAAGCATGCATTATAAGCATTAATATCTATAAATTGAATTGTTAATGAATCTAGACACTAATAATGAATGCAATTTTGCAAGCTTAACTAGAAACACTAAAATTATCAGGATCTGGAGCAGAATTTTCAATCATTTTTGCTTATTAAATAGCAAAGCTATGCTTTTAATAAGCTAATCACTTTTATTTGACCCCATAGGAGTAGCTCAGTTGATTAGAAACAGGTTTCTAAAAGCAAAACAGTGTTGTTTTTCTCTTACCGTTTTAACCACCAAAACACTGAAATTTTAAGATAGATGTCTGATCTCACAGTCTGTCTTCTAATCACATTTGTACATATATTCAATGCTTTATGAAATATTATTTCTCCTATGTTATACTGTATGTCAGATATAGATATTAGTATAGATAAAGATAGACCTCCTCTTCAGTTTTTATAACAGTGTCATACTCAATTTAAACCAGTGGTTTCATTTCAGATGCAAATATCTAAGATTTCATTATCAAGATAATACATTTTTGAGCTTCATGGTTACCTGATAGTTTTATTATTTTCTGGGACTTAGTTACTCCTTTGGTATATATTTTCATTTGGGTATCAACTCCTATAGCTACAGAGACCCAGTTTAAAAAGCAGCAAAATCGGGGCACCTGGGTGGCTCAGTAGGTTAAGTATCCATCTTCAGCTCAGGTCATAATCTCACGGTTTGTGGGTTCGAGCCAGCTCTGTGCTGACAGCTAGCTCAAAGCCTGGAGCCTGTTTTGGATTCTGTGTGTGTGTCTCTCTCTCTCTGACCCTCCCTTACTCATGCTGTCTCTCTCTCTCTCAGAAATAAAACATTTTAAAAAAATGTTTAAGAAATTTTAAAAAATTTATTAAATAAAACAATAAAAATGTTAAACAAAACATTTAAAAATATTTTTTAAAAAGGCGGCAAAATCTAGTAGATAATGTTAAACATCAATGGATTTCCTCCCTAGTGCTTGAATGACTTGAGATAGTTAAGTCATGCACTTAGGGGCAAACTTAGTGCCTTTCAGTAGCTGTACATCAGAGTTCCCAAGTGGCTTGAAAGAGTTAATGCACATTTCTGTGTCCTTTCACTTATTACTCAAGAATGACTTAAGCGCAAGGGGTAGTGAAACAGTACTAACTCGGGATTTTTGACATCTCTGTATATATTCTCATAGAAGTAACTGAAATTGGAACTTAAAGTACCTTTTCCAATTGCTTCCTACACCTGCACGTTTAGGGATATTGACCGTTCTTTGGTCTTAAACTATGCAACACTATGAAGCTGAAGTGTAGAAGTTGAGTCTGATACTAAATACAGACTTCTGCTTCAGAGGTTATGGATTGGAACTTCTGTGGAAACAGAGGAGCAGGTTGTTAGGTTTCTTTGGTATTGGTTTTTTTCTTCATCATTACATATTCCTCTGGCTACCAAATTTGAGAATCTATACATTTAGGAGAATAAAATGTATGACTAATGTATATCATATAAAACTTCTGAGGAGTATGGTGTGTATTCCATTACCATTTAAGAAATTGTTTGCAGGATTGGTCTACTAGCATAGGTGCAACGATTATGGCATGCAGTATTTTTTTTTTCCAGTAGCTATTCACTTCACTTAATAGAAGCTCGTACCTCAATTTTCTTAAAAAAGGCTTCATCAAAATGGCACTTGAAAAATCTTACTTAGAGCATTTGTACTGCTCTTCCCAAATGCTGATGATCCGTCTATGTATGTGGACTGAATCAGCCCAGTAAAAGCTTCGTAACCACAAAGCTCAGGAAAGAAAAACAAAAAAACAAAAAACAGCAAAATAAAAATCTTCCCTGACAAACTGTTCAAAGTACACTCATTTCTTAGTTAATGAACTTTTACTATTATTCTGGGATTTTTTTTTTATCAAGATTCTAAAGGGTTTTCTATTGAATTTAGTCTTTCTTTACCTGTAAGAGATAAAATTTGGGCTGCTTATGTTTATTATATTACTAAATTTTTAAAGTAATTCCCTGGATTGCAGTCCTGCTTTGATTGGACTACCTAATTTTATTAACTTCCTAGCACATCTAATTTTAAACTGCATAAAAATCTTCTACAAAATTGTCAGGTAGTTGATAACCATTTGACATGGCTACTTGCAGCAGAGAAATAATCAGTGCTCCTGGATAAGCAAGAGTTTTTGCTTATTCAAAACTTTTTGCCATTATCTGGTCAATTTCATGAAATAAATTCCACAGACAGGTCATAATAGTTAAGATCAACCTGTTACAAGTAAGTATACTTTAGAACAGAGCTGGAATCCTACTTTTCTTTCTTATTCACATATGTGAAAAAGGTTTTTTTACATCAGCTCAGTTTTTTGAAGTTTTTACAGTATCCTGGCCATGTGATAGTCTAATTTAGAAAGATGACTCAATATCTTTGAAATAAAATTTATTTCTATTTTGAGTTAGGAAGAAATGTGCTGCCATTATCACTGTAATATTTGATTTCACAGTACTTCTGTTTCTCAAAAATGTTTCTTTTCCTATCTATAGTGTTATATATAGAAGGGTCAAAATATATGTTAAACTGAATGACATACTCCATTCCAAGGCAGAGTATGGTTGAAAGGATGTCTTTAATATAAATGGTTTCTCTTCTTATAAGTGCTTTAGGAAGATAGTATCCTAATAAATTAAAAGCAATAAGTTAACATGAACATAGGAATAATTCATATCGTAAGCTTAATTTCTTTTGTTCTTATAACTGTTGGTGGTCTTTTTTTTTTTTTAGGATAATTTATGATCAAATTGGTTTCCATACAACACCTAGTGCTCATCCCAACAGGTGCCCTCCTCTATGCCCATCGCCCACCTTCCCCTCTCTCCCATCTCCTATCAACCCTCAGTTTGTTCTCAGTATTTGAGGGTCTCTAATGGTTTGCCTCCCTCCCTCTGTGAACTTAATTCTTCAAATATCATCTTTTTCTTAAAATGTAGTATTGTCATCTTCTTAAAATATTACTTTTTAGTTAAAATAGTAGGATTTGAGGGTTGGTAACTTTTAAAAGTCTATTTCATAATAACATACTTGAAAAATGCAGTGTTGATAAAGTAATTTTATATGAAATCCTGAACAGTACCTTAAAGTTATGATTAGACATAACCAAGAACTAGAATTCTCTTTAGATCTTCACCTCTGTGCTTTTCACAGTTTCTTCTTATGATTTATATAAGATAAGAAATCAGTGGGGGATACTTTCACACTGCATATCAAAAATGGATAATTATGGTACTTGGAAATTATGATTACTTGTTAATACTATTCTGAGAAGTTAACTTAGAAGTGCCTTAATGACATTATGTTCCTTATGACATCATTTACAGTCATTGTAATCACTGGTTTGCCTCCTTTGCATTATAGTACAGACTTTAAGTAGATTCTAAGACTCTATCAATTATAATCTTATCTAAAACAAAAAACAAGTTTAAACTACAATAGATTAAGCCAATATTTTCTCAGAAAATGGGTAGTCCATAAGCAAGACAGTTCAGAGCAGTTCTCCTACTTGAGAAAGTCAGGAAGGACCTAGCTTCTTTCTGGCAATTTCCTAGTCTTCCAACTTTAGTGTGCAGCTTTTTTTTTTTTTAAAGTCAAAATGCAGGCATTATATCTACATTTCAGGGAAGATGAAGGGAAGATGAAAGCTAAGGACAAAATTCATCTCGCTAGACTATCAGGGAAGAGATACCCTCTTCAAGGACTTATATATCTTTTTTTTTTTTTTAATGTTTTATTATTTATTTCTGAGAGAAAGTAAGAGCAGGGGAGGGTCAGAGAGAGAGGGAGACACAGAATCTGAAGCAGGCTCCAGGCTCTGAGCTAGCTATCAGCACAGAGCCTGATGCAGGGCCCAAACCCACAAACTGTGAGATCATGACCTCACCTGAAGTCGGACGCTTAAATTACAGCCACCCAGACGCCCCTGGGGACTTATAAATCTTATTGGCTAGGATTGTCAACTGATCACTCCTAGCTGGGAGGGAATCTGGAAAGGTGAGAATTTTTTTTAACAGCTATATTTTCCATTTTTAAAAGAAATCCAATACATTCTCAAACTTAAAACATCAAAGTGTATAACTGTAAATCTGAAAATCTGCCGTTCATAACACCTCTCTATTCTTCCCCTTTAATGTCTTCCTACCCCACTACCACAAAATAGGGAACCACTCATATTAGTCTCTTTTTTCTTCCTCTAAAAATTTTAGAAATGTATACTCAAATGGATTCCCATATGTATTGTCCCTGCTTTTTAATTTATTTCTAATTTATTTTAATATTTGTTTATTTTTGAGGGGGAGGGGGAGACTCCCAAACAGTCCCCACATTGTCAGTACAGAGCCTGATGCAGGGCTCAATCCCATGAACCCTGAGATGATGACCTGAAACCAAGAGTCAGACACTTAACCAACTGAGCCAACCAGGCACCTCTCCCCCACACTTAAAACGTGTGTGCGCGCGGGCGCGCGCGCACACACACACACACACACACACACACACAGTGGTATATGAGGTAAAGATCTCTAACTCTTCACATAGCTCCCCCCCATCAAACTAAACCAGACAAATAAATAAGGATTCTTTTCATTCAAAGGAAGGGAGAAACTTGTGATTCTTTTAGCAAATGTCAAAGGCATAAGTGTTCTTCAGAACAGATACCTGAGTCGTCAGTGTAGCAGTACCTTGTACAGAGAAGTTGATCGATAAATGTACAAAATAGAGCTTATACTGTCTTTTTCCCCATAATTGCCCATCTTCAACTCAATTAACAAAACCACTGTTTGGTAAATTGTTCAAACTAGAAACAAGGGATTATTCCTGATTCCTCTCTCCCAAGCCTCCAGGCACCTCTCTTTCTCTTATACATCACATCTATTCAGTCAGTAAATCCTGCTGGCTTTGTCCTCAAAAGATACTTCAAATACCTTACCCATTTCTGCCACTACTTCAATCCTGGGCTTACACCATACTCTTCTCCCTACTTCCCTTCTTGCCCCTTAAAATCCATATAGTAAACTAACGACCTTAAAAATAAGTTATTTCCTTGCATAAACTGCTCCAAAGGCTTCCAGCTGTATTTAGAATGAAAGCTAAAGACTATACAGAGGTCAATGAAGCCTACAGTGATCAGGTTTGTCTACTTCTTTATCTCTTATCTTTCTCTTGAAGTTTGTTGGACAGAAATCTTGTTCTTCCTTCAGTATCTTTGCATTTTCAGCTCCCTTTGCCTAGAATAGTCTTCTCTCAGATGCATGCAGGACTCTTTAGTCAGCACTCAGCTTACATGATACCTCCTCATGGCAACTTTTTTTTATCATCTATTCAACCCTTCCCACTTATACTCCAACATTTTCTATTCCATTCTTCTATTTTCCTCATGACTCTCATACTATCTAAATATTAAAGTTTGTATACCTTTTAATTCTCTGGATTTTTTTCCTCCACTAAAATGTAAACTTCTGAGTTCAGGGACTTTGTCTTACTTACTTATTCATGCAACAAACGTTTGTTGAACACCTGCATTATGCCAGATCCTATTTTGTTGTGCTTGGATAATAACAATAAAATGGACAAAAAATTACTTCCTTCATGGAGATGTTATTTGTGTCTTTATGTGTGTATACATGTGTGTGTATGTAGGAGGATAGACCAAACACAAAGAAGTAAAATATATAGTACTTAAAGACCTATGAAGAAAAATAAGAAAAGGAGATGATCACCTGTATGTTGACAGTTTTCAAGTTCTATTTGCTATGTTCACTGTAATGTGTATAAGAAACCAACTAAAAATTAGTGAGTCCCAACACCAGACATTATCTGTGGGTTTTCCAGTGTTCAGATAATCCTGGCTAGACTTGGTTGCACTTTATGGCTCAGTTTCAGGTATGTTCCATGTGTCTCCCATTTTTCTGGTATCCGTGGAATACCAAATGATGTTATATCCCATGGCAAAAAGCATGAGTACAAGAGACCAGGCCTAGAAGTGCAAGCCATTTTAAGTCTGCTTGAACTGTGTCTCTTAACTTTCCAATGACCTAGACAAATCACTTGGTCAGGCCTAATAATCTAAGGGCAGAGAAGTACACCCTGGCCAGTATGAGGTCAGTGTGGGTATGAAATACTATTGCAGAGGAGTGAAAGATTGAGACTGAGAATGTAATCTAATGTAAGGCCAAAGACGTACTTGGTGTTAATTTAGTCAAGTGAGAAGTGAAGGAGAGAATGATCTGGATATTTGGGGAAAGAATGATCCAGGCAGACAGAATAGTAAATACAAAGTTTCTAAGGTGGAATATGGCTGTCCTATAAAGAGGAATAGCCAGAATGAGGCCAGTGTATGGAATGGAGTGAGTGAGAGTAACGAACAGAAGGCCAGAGATACTGTGGACGATGGATGGAAGGTCAGTTTATAGATCGAGTAAAAATGTGAGCTTTTCTCAGAATGAGATGGGAAGCCATAAGAGGGGTTTGAGCAGAAAGGTATGATCTGACAAGGTCAGAGCCTGGTATAGGATAATTTCCGAGTATTTATTTGTTGAGTGAATGCATGGTGAAAGTACTTTGACTTCAGTAAACCTTCCCAGAATAATGAAAGAAAAATACTTAGAGTGCAAATGGAGCAAAATAACCAAAGCCTTAGAAATAATAGTTAATAACAATAAAATAGAAATGATGCATACAAAAGAGAGATCCTAGTAAGAAAGAAGAAAGGTCTTGTTTGCCAAGTGAAAGCTTTTGGTGAAATCTTTGGGTAGAACCCAAATAAAGACCCATTGTGTTTGAAATTGAACTCCTTATCTAGACAGTGCAAGATGGAGCTTGGTGGTTATCCTTTACGAATCTAAAGGAGTGGAGGGCTTGTAAAATGATGGGAAGGAGGTGATCTTAGATAAGAACAATTCACTGTAAATTGTTAAGACCTGTACATACAGGAAGCACTTAAATAGTTATAAACCTAAGAATATAATTGAATTGCATCTTTTCCGACCCTGACCCAAAGAAATCAGGCAAGACTTAGTTCTGTTCTAAGGCTTCTGTTATCATAAGCAATTAAAAGAAATTTGTCCACTCTCAACAATAGCTAAAACATGGAAAGAGCCTAAGTTTCCATCAACGGACGAATGGATCAAGAAGATGTGGTTTATCTATACCATGGAATACTACATGGCAATGAGAAACAATGAAATCTGGCCATGTGTAGCAACATGGATGGACCTTGAGGGTGTTATGCTGAGCGAAATGAGTCAGGCAGAGAAAGACAAATATCATATGTGTGCACGTATAGGAGGATTAGGAGGAGCTTAACAGAGGACCAAGGGGGAGAAGAAGGTCAGAAATGGTGGGGGAAAGGGAGAGAGGCAAACCATGAGAGACTCTTGAATGCTGACAAAAACTGAGGACTGATGGATGTGGGGGGGAGGAGGGATGGGCATGGAGGAGGACACTTGTGGGAATGAGCACTGGGTGTTATGTGGAAACTAATTTGACAATAAACTATTTGTAAAAAATAAAAATTAAAAAAAATAAGAAAAAGAAAAATTTGTCAACTTCAGCAACCCATGATTTTAATTCTCTTCCTGGCCTAATGAGCCAGCTGTCTCCAAAACAAGTTTTATTCTTTTGTCCTTGTAGTATTTCTATCCGAAGAAGATGTGTTGTGTTGTGTTGTGTTTTGTTTTGTTTTGTTTTGTTTTGTTTTGTTTTGTTTTGTTTTGTTTTAGAGCGCAAGCAGGGGGTAGGTGCAGAGGGGGAGAGAGACTCTCAAGCAGGCTTGTACTAAGCTCGGAGCCTGACATGGGGCTGGATCCCATGACCTTAGGATCATGACCTGAGACCATATCAAGAGTTGGATGCTCAACTAGCTGAGCCACCCAGGCACCCCACTATCAGAAAGATAGACATAGAAATAGTTTTGCAAGGATATTACAAATTTACTTTATGGTTGAATATCTAAACCATCCATCCTTGAAGAATTTTCCTGAGCAATATGATTATTTTTCTGAATTATCTTTTGCTTAAGATTTTTAACAAAAGTTAAACTGGTCTGAGAATCTCATTTCCGTTTTTAGCCCTTGTTTTGCTCTTTTCTTGTTCATCTTTGAACAATGACAGTTGATCAACATAGACAGACAATGTAAATTGCATTTCTTTGCTGTCATAACTGTTCTTTAGTCAAGTTATATTTTCGTTTCAGGGAGAACTTTGGTTCATATTCAGACTTAGTGTGATATCAGAGTTTACATTCAGTATACTGTACTGTCTCATCACACAAGTTTTTAAACATACAAATTCTTACACTGATTTTACAATCAGTAATTATCCATAATCACTAACATGCCACATTAATATCCTTGCTCTTTGGCTTTGTTCACTGCTTCCTCTTGGGTTTAATTTACTCGTAGTAGAGTACATCTTTAGTATTGCTTCTAACAAAGGCTGTGGTTAGTAAAACTTTAATTTCCATATGTCTGAAAATATCTTTTTTCACCCTCATATGATAAAATTTAAGTTTGCATTTATTCTTTGCTCCACATTTTAGTAATATTTTGTTACTAATAATGAGAAATCTGCCAATCTGATTGTACTTTTTTTTTCTTGTAGATAATATATTTTCTGGAAAGCAGCTCTTGTTTTTCTTGATTTTCCGTAATGCTCTCTGGTTTCATTACAGTGTGCATCAGAGTGTGATTTATTTTAACTCCTACATGATTCTTGGTGGGACTTTATACTCTGGCAATTAGTATTTTTCTGTGTTTGGAAAATTCTCAGCCAGTATGTTCATATACCGCTTCTTTAGTTTTCTGTTTTCTCTTTTCCTGGTGCTTCTTACTATATTAGAGCTATATATTTTATCTTCCATTTCTACTGATTTCTCATTCATATCCTCCATCTTTTAATTTCTCCTATTGCACTGTGGGATATTTCTTACTTGGAATTCCTTATTTTGGAATTCACTAATTCTCTCCTTAGTTTAGACAAAACTGAACTGTTTACTTGTGTAAATGGATTAAAATTACAACATCCATTTTTCATGCCCAGTTCATTTTAATATTTTCCTATTTTATGATCTCTCATTATTATCTTATTGGTGCTCTTTCTCTCCTTTGGCCCTTTGGACATTCATGACCTATTTAAAGTCCCTCTTAAATGTTCTGCTACCACTATCTTCTAAGGTGAGATGTCTTGAGTTACCTTTATTGACATCAGACAATTTTTTAAGTTGTTAAAATAATCAAATATTTTATTCATCTAAAAGAGAATAAAACATGGGTATGTGGCTATAAGAGTAATAGAACAAACATCCATATACATGCACATGCTACCCAAATTAGGAAATAGGACATACTAGAAGCACCTGGGTGGTTCAGTTGGTTAAGCATCCGACTTTGGCCCAGGGCATGATCTCATGGTTCATTGGTTTGAGCCCTGCATGGGGCTCTCTGCTCTCAGCACAGAGCCCACTTTGAATTCTCTATCTCCTTCTCTCTCTCTGTGCCCCTCACCTCCCTCTCAAAAATAAGTAAACATTAAAAAAAAGAAAAGAAAAAAGACATACCAGTATTTTTTTTTTACACATAGTTTATTGTCAAATTAGTTTCCACATAACACTCAGTGCTCATCCCCACAAGTGTCCTTCTCCATGCCCATCTCCCCCTCCCCCCACATCCATCAGTCCTCAGTTTTTGTCAGCATTCAAGAGTCTCTCATGGTTTGCCTCTCTCCCTTTCCCCACCATTTCCGCCCTTCTTCTCCCCCTTGTTCCTCTGTCAAGTTCCTCCTAATCCTCCTATACGTGCACACATATGATATTTGTCCTTCTCTGCCTGACTTATTTCGCTCAACATAACACCCTCAAGGTCCATCCATGTTGCTACACATGGCCAGATTTCATTGTTTCTCATTGCCATGTAGTATTCCATAGTATAGATAAACCACATCTTCTTGATCCATTCATCTGTTGATGGACACTTAGGCTCTTTCCATGTTTTAGCTATTGTGGAGAGTGCTGCTATGAACATTGGGGTATGTGCTCCTATGCATCAGCATTTCTGTATCCCTTGGGTAAATTCCTAGCAGTGCTATTGCTGGGTCATAGGGGAGTTCTAGTGTTAGTTTCCTGAGGAACCTCCACACTGTTTTCAGAGGGGCTGTACCAGTTTACATTCCCACCAACAGTGTAGGAGGGTGCCCGTTTCTCCACATCCTCGCCAGCATCTAGAGTTCTCTGATTTGCTCATTGTAGCCACTCTGACTGGCGTGAGGTGGTATCTCAGTGTGGTTTTGATTTGTATTTCCCTGATGAGGAGCGATGCTGAGCATCGTTTCACGTGTCTGTGGGCCATCTGGATGTCCTCTTTGGAGAAGTGTCTGTTCATATCTTCTGCCCATTTCTTCACTGGGTTGTTTGTTTTTCGGGCATGTAGTTTAGTGAGTTCCTTGTAGATTCTGGATATCAACCCTTTATCTGATATGTCATTTGCAACTATCTTTTCCCATTCCGTTGGTTGCCTATTAATGTTCTGGGTTGTTTCCTTGGCTGTGCAGAAGCTTTTAATCTTGATGAGGTCCCAACAGTTTATTTTTGCTCTTGATTCTCTTGCTTTTGGGGATGTGTCAAGTAAGAAGTTGCTGCGGTGGAGGTCAAGGAGGTTGTTTCCTACTTTCTCCTCTAGGGTGTTGATAGTTTCCTGTCTCACGTTCAGGTCCTTGATCCATTTTGAGTTTATTTTTGTGCATGGTGTGAGAAAATGATCTAGTTTCATTCTTCTGCATGTTGCTGTCCAGTTCTCCCAACACCATCTGTTAAGAAGACTGTCTTTTTTCCATTGGATATTCTTTCCTGCTTTGTCAAAGATGAGTTGGCTGTATACTTTTGGGTCCACTTCTGAGTTCTCGATTCTGTTCCATTGGTCTATGTGTCTGTTTTTGTGCCAATACCATACTGTCTTGATGATGACAGCTTTGTAGTAGAGCTAAAGTCTGGGATGGTGATCCCTCCCGTTTTGGTTTTATTTTTCAGGATTACTTTGGCTATTCGGGGTCTTTTGTGGTTCCATACAAATTTTTGGATAGTTTGTTCTAGTTTTGAGAAGTATGCTGATGCAATTTTGATTGGAATTGCATTGAATATGTAGAGTGCTTTAGGTAGTAATGACATCTTAACTATATTTATTCTTCCTATCCATGAGCATGGGATGTTTTTCCATTTCTTTATGTCTTCTTCAATTTCCTTCATAAGTTTTCTATAGTGTTCATCATACAGATCTCTTGTATCCTTGGTTAGGTTTATTCCGAGGTATTTTATGGTTTTTTGTGCAATTGTGAATGGGAGCAGTTTCTTGATTTCTCTTTCTGTTGCTTCATTGTTGGTGTGTAAAGATGCAACCGATTTCTGTACGTTGATTTTGTACCCTGCAACTTGGCTGAATTCTTGGATCAGTTCTAGTAGGCTTCTGGTGGAATCTGTCAGGTTTTCAATGTAGAGTATCATGTCATCTGCAAAGAGGGAAAGTTTGACTTCCTCTTTGCCAATTCTGATGCCTTTGATTTCCTTTTGGTGTCTGATGGCTGATGCTAGGACTTCCAGCACTATGTTAAAGAACAGTGGTGAGAGTGGACATCCCTGTCGTGTTCCTGATCTCAGGGGGAAGGCTCTCAGTTTTTCCCCGTCGAGGATGATGTTCGCTGAAGGCTTCTCATAGATGGCTTTTATGATGTTTAAGTAGGTTCCTTCTATCCTAACTTTCTCTAGAGTCTTTATTAAGAAGGGATGCTGCATTTTGTCAAATACTTTTTCTGCATCTATCGACAGGATCCTATGGTTTTTATCTTTTCTTTTATTGATATGATGTATCACATTGATTGATTTGCGAATGTTGAACCAGCCCTGTAACCCAGAAATGAATCCCACTTGATCTTGGTGGATGATTCTTTTGATATGCTGCTGGAATTCGATTTGCAAGGATCTTGTTGAGAATTTTTGCATCCGTATTCATCAAGGATATTGGCCTGTAGTTCTCTTTTTTTGCTGGATCTCTTTCTTGCTTGGGAATCAGAGTGATGCTGGCTTCATAAAATGAGTCCGGGAATTTTCCTTAAATTTCTGTTTTTTGGAATAGCTTGAGAAGAATTGGGATTAATTCTGTTTTAAATGTCTGGTAGAATTCCCCACGGAAGCCGTCAGGTCCAGGGCTCTTATGTTGGGAGATTTTTGATCACTGATTCAATTTCTTCACTCGTTATGGGTCTGTTCAGGTTTTCTATTTCTTCCCGTGTGAATTTTGGTAGTGAGTGTGTGTTTAGGAATGTGTCCATTTCTTCTAAGTTGTCCAATTTGTTGGCATATAATTTTTCATAGTATTCCCTGATGATTGCTTGTATTTCTGAGGGGTTGGTTGTAATAAGTCCATTTTCATTCATAATTTTGTCTATTTGGGTGCTCTCTCTTTTCTTTTGGATAAGTCTGGCTAGAGGTTTGTCAATTTTGTTTACTTTTTCAAAAAACCAACTCTTGGTTTCATTGATCTGTTCAATTGTTTCTTTGGTCTCTATGTTGTTTATTTCTGCTTTAATTTTTACTATTTCTCTTCTACTGGGTTTAGGGCATTCTTGTTGCTCTGCCTTTAGTTCCTTTAGGTGAGCTGTTAGATTTTGGACTTGCGCTTTTTCTAATCTCTTGAAATAGGCCTGGAGAGCAATGTACTTTCCTCTTAGGACTGCCTTTGCCGCATCCCATAGATTCTGAATTGTTGTGTTTTCATTTGTTTCCGTATATTTTTTAATTTCATCTCTAATTGCCTGATTGGCCCATTCATTCTTTAGAAGGGTGTTCTTTAACCTCCATGTTTTTGGAGGTTTTCCAGACTTCTTCCTGTAATTGATTTCATGTTTCAAAGCATTATGATCTGACAGTGTGCATGGTATGATCTCAGTTCTTTTATATTTATTGAGGGCTGCTTTATGTCCCAGTATGTGTTCTATCTTGGAGAATAAGACATACCAGTATTTTAAAAGTGCTTGTGTCTCAGTCCCTTAGTACATCACCCTTGCTTTCCTCAGCATTAACTACAAGCCTGAATTTTGTTGCAGTGTGTTTCTTGCTTTCCTTTAGAAGTTTTCCAACTGTGTATGGATACAGTCTTCACTTTTGCTTGATTTTGAACTTGATATGCCTGGAAGCATCTTGTATGTATTCCATGCTTCTTTAAGTATACAATTATGTTTGTAAATTTCACTCATGATGAATGTAGGTACAGTTTCCTTTTCATTTACACTGCTGTGTAACATTTATCCATTTCACTGTTAGTGAAAAATGAGGCTCTTTTATGGTTTATGCTGTTATAAGCAATGCTGCTAAGAAAATATTTGTATATGTATCTGATACACACATATATCCAGGCTGTATTTTCTAGGCTGTGTTCACCTAGGAGTGGAATTATGGAGTCAGAGAATAATAAATGCATGTTCAATTTTATTAGAAGCACCAAACTTATTTTCCTTAGTGCCTATATTGGCTTTTGCATTCACTAACAGTATGCATGAGTTCCTCTTGTTTCACATTCTGGCAAAACTTATATTTGTTGGGATTTTTTTTAATATTGTCAATATTTAATGATTCTTACAAGTCTGAAATGGTATCTTTTGGTTTTAATTTGCAGTTTCCTCATAATAATATTGTCATATGTTTATCAGCCATTGGTGTTTTCTCCAAAGAGCCTCTACTCTTTTGATAACCTTTCTGTATGTTATTTTGTATTGATTCTGGAATTATTTATATATTCTATATATGAATCCTTTATTATTAAATTTATACATATTGCAAACATCGTTTCTTAGGTGTGCCTTATCTTTAAAGGTTTTTTTTTACAATGTTTTGTTTTACAAATGTTCTTAATTTTAATATGATCCAATTATCAATCTTTGGTGTTGTTGTTTTTTTTAATAGTGCTTTTGGTCTCTTGTCAAAGAAATCCTCCCCAGCTTTAATATTATAAAATTTTTGTTTCAAATTGTCTTCTAAAGCTTTTGTAGTGTGTCTCTCACATTTAGGACTGTAATTCACCTGAAAGTGATTCACTATGTAGTGAGAAATAGGGAACCAGTATCATCTTTCTCCAGTTTGAACCCCAGCTGTCCCACCATGGGACTGGTTAGTCTGACCTTTCCTCATTTGTCACCAGTGCCAGCTGTGTTAAAAGTAAGTTTTCATAATAACTGGGACTGTTTCTGTGTTGTTTATTTCATTGATCTCTGTGCTACTGCCATTTTGTCTTTATTTTGGCTATAATATTGGTATCGGGAGGTTTGTAAAACAGTTCCCCAACTTATTCTTCTTCATGAGTATATTGGCCATTCTTTGCTTTTTGTTTTTTTCATATACATCTTATGATCCCTTGTCAAATTCAAAGAAGGGTATATTAAAATTTTTAATTTATAGATTAATTTGGGGGAGAACTGCTCTCTTTAAAATACAGAATCTATCTATCCATAAACATGGATTGGTATTTCTCCATTTATATATATCTTACTGTCTTTTAGTAAAGTCTTATAATTTTTTCATAAATCTTTCATATGTTTTTGCTGCATTAATAGCATACAAGTTTTTGTTGCTCATATAAATGGTATTGTGAAATATTTTAAAAATACAGATAAGAATAAAGAAAAATATAAAGAACACCTATGGGCTTACTGCCAGCTTTGTGAAATATTAGCACTATACCTGATTTCCTGCTGTTGCTTTTTCTCCTTCAATTAAGCATTATAAATACAATTACTGTTCCCACTGTGTTCCTCTCCTATCTCATTCTCTTCCCTCCCTCCTTCTTTAGTGTTTTACAAATCCAGTGTTTTCATTCTAATACCTGTTTTTATATTTCCACTACGCGTTTATGTATATGTGAGTACTATAAAGTATTGTCATATGTGTTTTGTAATGTGACTAGATCAATGTTTTTTATTAAAGCAGTAGTTATTTGTTTGTTTTTTGGTGTTTTGTTTTTTGTATTAATAGAAAGTGGTCTCTAAAGAAAGTCTTTCTGCCTACAGTATTGGCAGTTGTTCTTTTTCTCCTGGGTTCTTACTAAAACATTCTGTCTTTGGAACTCATGCTATTTTTCTTTTTGAGAATCCTCTAGAGAGAGGAAGGTATAAACTTTTCAACTGAAGGAATAGATTTGAGCTTAATCATGTATGTTTCTTTACTGACATTGCCATGTCATATGAAAAATATTTGATTTAATTATTTTAACTATAACTCAGTTAGATGGGATTTTGCTACCATTGACGTTGGGCATTTTTAGCTTTTGCCTCATTCACCCATAGCCCCATTTCTTAAACACTGGGGCAAAATAAGTACATGATAAGCAAATGACAACCTAAATTATATATAGTGTATTACAAGATCAGGCTGGATTTGCACAAAAATTATAGTTTTGACACTTAAGATAGAGAAGAAAGGCAAGAGTAATTTCTTTTTTGGTTGGTTAGTTGCTGTTGTCTAAAAGTAAACTGAGGAACTTTCCTGATTGATTTAGAAGTCTGGTTTAGCTTTCCCTGGTTGTGGATTTATCCTTTCCCAAATTTAAACTAATTCAAGTGACATTTTGCCTTCTTTGAGCTATATACCAATCCATCTGAATGTTTGAAGAAGTGATACCTGGATCCATATCTGCCTTTGCTCTCTGCTACTATAATACTTATGTACATGTCTAAAGGAACTAATTACTGCTTTGCCTGAAGAGAGTGTAACAGTTTTACCCATGGATAAAGGAAATTAATGACATTTAAATGGAGTACTTCATGAAATACTTAGAATTCATAAGATAAATTCCAAATACTGAATTCAGTCACATCACTTTTTCTATATTAATGATACTTTTAGAACAAATGAATCAAACCAGGATTACTTATTTTGTTGGTCATTTTAATAAGACAAATTAGATGCTTTATACAAATATTTATTTAAATAGTAAGTCACTTTTTATAGCATTTTATAAAATATGCTGAACCAAGAGTGATAAAATTTAAATTTCTGTTTATTAAAATAGAAAAGAAATTTAAGCCACAACCTCCAAAAATTACCTTTTTTCAGAAGAAAGTAATAAATCAGAAAGAGAAAGTTATTCTAGAAGATAGAATAGAATCTGGCTGTTTGAAGAGCTGTAAATAAAGTCATACTGTCCCTATAGTTCTAAACATAGAAGGCAACTTTAATTTTAAAATCTGGAGAATTCAAATGTTTTATCCAAGGAACGGTAAATATTTTTATTTTACTGCCTGAAAACTGCCTTCACATGGATCCGTGGCATAGGGAAAACACCACAATAGCTGACTGCTAGCTTTTGTGTCTACCCTGTGTATGTAATGTGGTCATGAAGCAATTACTGTACCATTTCTTTTTGTCTTCATCATAGGTAGAGAGCAAAGGATACATGGTTGCTTTAGATGGAATCTGCAGGCTCAAAAAAAAGATGCCAGAGTTTGGGCTACTTTAGCAGTAAATGGGGATTCCTGTGAGCTTGTCCATCTTTACCTTTTTAATCCCTTTAGGTATATAGCAAAGGACTCCTGCCATGTTTGCTTTAGACACAACTGTAAGGATAAAGAGAAAAAGGCCACAGAAACTCTTTGTTTCTTCTCTGTCCTATCTAGATAAACAAAGGCCTGCTGCCTCAAAGGAGATTGCGTATATAGGAAGCCAAGCTGTCTCTATAACCTATCAAGGACTTCCGACTCCAGTCCTTTTTGTTTTATTACACCTATTTCTTATTATGCGATTACCTTTACTTTTTGTGGTTAAACTATTTTTAAAATAGGGAATGTTTAGACAGTATTAAATTTGAAAGGGCAAAACAGTTTTCATGGAAATGTAATACTAATTTTATGTGTAAGCCACACAGGCCTCTTCACCAAAAGCAGTCACTATCACCAGTTGCTGGTGTGTTTTTCCAGAGATGTTTTAGGTATATGTAAATATATGAAAATACACAACACATACATACATTCCTGCTTGGGATTCTGTCTCCCTGTTTCTCTGCCCCTCCTCTCTCTCTCTCTCTCTCTCAATAAATAAATAAATAAATAATAAATAAACAAACATTGAAAAATGGTTTTTAATATGTAACACACACATTCTTTAAAAAGCAAACACCTACAGTTATGATAGTATCCTTTATATATTGTTGCACACTTTGCTTTTATAACTTAAGACGTTTCAGATAATGCCATATTAGTACCTGAAAAGCTGCCATGTTTTTAAAAAATACAACATTCTATTATATAGTCTTTATCAACAGATCCTTCATTTCTAACATTTAAGTTGTTTTTAGTTTTTTTTTTAGTTAATCCTGTTTTGCTAGATACCATTATATGATAGTGATTTTGTATCTGTATATCTAATAATTGCTATGTTAAAGTGTATGTGTATCGTACTGGTTTTCTCCATTTGTACTGTTTTTCTAATTGAATAATTAACACTCATATAGCTATTATTTTGTTCTCTCTGCCTTTCTTGGTTTAAATTTATGAGATTTTGAGTGTTTTTTTTTTAATTTTTTTAAACTTATTTTATTTATTTTTTAATGTAAGCTCTACACCCAACATGGGCCTTGAACTCACAACCCTCAGATAAAGAGAGTCACATGCTTTACTGACTGAGCCAGCTGGGCACCCTGAGTTTTTCTTTTTTCTTTTTTTTTTTTTTTAACTATAGAAGCTTAGATAATTGATTTTAAACCTTTTCTTTTTCTGATGAAAGAATTTAGAGCTATAGATTTCCCTCCAAACACTACTTTAGCTACATTCTAAATCTTTCAAATGTTGGGTTCTTGCTATTCTTCATTTCAAAACATTTTATGATTTTCCTGTGGTTTCTTATTTGACCTATGCATTATTTAGGTCAAATGCATAACCATATGCATTATGTTTTAATGGCAAACACTTGGAGAATTTCTAGATACCTTTTTGTAATTGATTTCTAATTTAATTCTGTTTTGGTCACAACACAATTGTACAACTCAAATGAAAATATTGTACAATTTCAGTCATTTTAAATTTTACTGTAATTTGCAAGCATTCACTGAGATACATCATATAAGCTGGTAAACGTTCCTTCTGAACTTGCAAAGAATGTATATTCTGCACCTTATGGATTTTCTCTTCTATAACTATTAATTTGGTCAAAATGATCATTGAAGTTTTCTATTCTCTACTTTTCTTAAAATTTTAGTTCTAGTATAATTAACGTACAGTGTTATATTAGTTTCAGGTGTAAGATATAGTGATTCAACAATTGTATATATCACTTAATGCTATTCATAACTAGTGAATTACCTATTCACTTATTTCACCTATCCCCCCACCCAACTCCTGCCTGGTAACACCAGTTTGTTTTCTATAGTTAAGGGTCTATTTCTTGATTCCCATTTCCCTCTCTCTCTCTCTCTCTCTCTCTCTCTCTCTCTCTCTCTCTCTTCCCTCCCTCCCTCCCTCCCCTCTCTCCTCTCTTCGTATATTTATTTTGTTTCTTAAATTCCACATGAATGAAATCGTATGGTATTTGGCTTTCTCTGACTAACTTATTTCCCTTATCATTTTACTCTCTAGCTCTGTCTATCCGTGTTGTCACAAATGGCAAGATTTCAGTTTTTTATGGACTAATCCATTTGTGTGTGTGTGTATACAGATACCTTTTGTATCCATTCATCTATCCAACTATCCACAGACAGCCTGCCCCCATAATTTGGCTGTTGTAAATAATGCTACTGTAAACATGGGGGTACATGTATCCCTTAGAATCAGTAGGCTTCTATTTTTTGGGAAATACCCAGTAGTTCAATTACTGGATCATAGGACAATTCTATTTATACCTTTTTGAGGAACCCCCACATACTGTTTTCCAGAGTGGTTGCACCAGTTTATACTCCCACCAACAGTGTTCCTTTTTCTCCACAACCTCACCAACACTTATTATTTCTTGTGGTTTTGATTTTAACCATTCTGACTGGTGTAAGGTGATATCTCATTGTAGTTTTGATTTGTATATCCCTGATGATGAGTGATGTTGAATATTTTTTCATGTGTCTATTGACCATCTGTATGTCTTATTTGAAGAAATGTCTTTTCATGTCTTCTGCCCATTTTTTTAAAATGTTGTTTATTTCTGAGAGAGAGACAGACAGACAGCATGAGCAGAGGAGGGTCAGAGAGAGAGGGAGACACAGAATCTGCAGGCTCTAGGCTCTGAGCTAGCTGTCAGCATAGAACCCGATGCAGGGCTCGAACCCACAAGTCGTGAGATCATGACCTGAGCCGAAGTCGGACGCTCAAGTGACTGAGCCACCGAGGCACCCCGTCTTCTGCCCATTTTTAATTAGGTTATTTGTTTTTGAGTGTTGAGTTTTATAAATTCTTTGTTTTGGATACAAACGCTTTATCAGATACAGCATTTACAAATAACTTCTCCCATTCTGTAGATTGCCTGTTAATTTTGTTGATTGTTTCCTTCACTGTGCAGAATAAGTTTTTTATTTGATGTAGTCCCAATAGTTTATTTTTCCTTTTGTTACCCTTGCCTCAGGAGACCTATCTGGAACAAAGTTGCTACGGACGATGTCAGAGAAGTTACTGCCTGTGCTCATTTCTAGGATTTTTATAGTTTCAGGTATCACAGCTAGGTCTTTAATTTATTTAGAGTTTATTTTTGCATATGGTGAAAGAAAGTCATACAGTTGCATTCTTTTTTGTATGTAGCTGTTCAGTTTTCCCAGCACCATTTTTGAAAAGACTTTTCCCATCAGATATTCTTGCTTACTTTGTCCTGGATTAATGGACCATAAAATTGTGAGTTTATTTCTGGGTTTTCTGTTCTGTTCCATTGATCTCTACGTCTGTTTCTGTAACAGTACCATCCTTTTTTTTTTTTTTATTGCCACACCTTTGTAAGATAACTTGAAGTTGGGAATTGTGATACCTCTAGTTTTGTTTTTCTTTTTCAAGATTGCTTTAGCTCTTTGGGGTCTTTTGTTGTTTCATACAAATTTTAGAATTGTGTGATCTAGTTCTTCTATTCGCTACCTTTTTTGTCTCGTTTTCATATCAACTACTAAGAAGGGCATATTAAAATTTCCTTTTTTTTAAATATTTTTATTTATTTCTAGGAGAGAGAGGGAGACACAGACTCTGAAACAGGCTCCAGGCTCTGATCTGGCAGCACAGAGCCTGACGCAGGGCTTGAACCCACGAGCCGCGAGATCATGACCTAAATGAAAGTCGGACGCTTAACCAACTAAGCCACCCGGGCGCCCCTAAAATTTCTAATTAGGATTATGGACTTATCCATATCTTATAACTGTCAGTATTTGGAAATGTATTTTGAAGCTTTGCTGTGAGGTAGATACATATTTACTATTGTTGTATCATCTTTGATATATATAAATTGACCTTCTATCATGATGAGATGTCTTTCCTTATCTCTGATAATATTCCTTGCCCTGAAGTTGATTTGTCTGATCTGAATATAGCCAGTTTAGCATTTTTATGCTCAGTGTTTGCCGGGTATTTTTTTTCTTTTTTTTCTTTTTTTTCTTTTATTCTTTTACTTTTTTTTTCTTTTTTTTATTCTTTTATTTGTAACCTGTCTGTACTTTCATATTTAATATGTGCTCCTTGTAAATATTAAGTTCTTGTTTTTTATTGTCTGACAATTTCTGACTTTTACTGCGAATGTTTTGTCCATTTATATTTAACTTTAATATGTTTTGGGTTAAGCCTACCATCTTGTTATTTGTTTTCTATTTCTTTTCTTTGTTCTTTTAGCTTTCTTTGTTGCTTCCTTTTGAACTAATTGATAGTTTTTAATATATACTACTGGCTTATTAGTTGTGTCTTTTGTATTATACTTTTAGTGTTTACTCTGGAGTTTGTAATGTTCATCTTTAGGTTATCACACCTTGCCATCAAATAATACTATATTATATCATATATAATTTTTCTTCTCCCACCATTCTTTGTGTTTTGGGTATCATAATTTGAATTTTATTTATATTATAAACCAAAAGTACAATGTTTAAAGAAATTGAGATATGAAAGAAAAATATATTTTGTGTTTGCCCACCATTTTCATTTCCAGTGCTCTTCATTCTTTGTGTAGATCTGGTATTTTCCTTCAGCCTGAAAATCTTCTTTCAACATTTCTTGCAACACAGGTCTTCTGACAACAAATTCTCAGAGCTTTTCTTTGTCTGGAATAGGAAATTCTTATAAAAACACCTTAATCAAAGTACATATTTTAGATAACACTGTTGATGGGTCTGGATAAATTACCCAATTTACTTGCTTTTCTTACCCCTCTTTATTCCTGGCTCTCCCTGAAGCCAAGTATGTCATTTCCAAATTACAGGATGCCTTTAATCATTAACCAGTTTGGAAAATGAGAATTTCATTAACCCTTTCCAGACTGCTTCATTTCACAGCTTCACTCTTCTTTTTATTGTCCCAGTTTCTAAGGAATGCCAATGTGTCAAATTCAATGTAGGTGACCTGCTTAGAAGGCCTCTAGTTTCATCTGCTTTGAAGATGGGTAGGGTGGGCTCAGCCATGTCATTGCACTATAGGTCTTTCTAGGAAGAGATAACACTAGGGCATGACAAGGAACTCTGTTCGACTAACAGAAGGCTATCTTTTGATTATAACATTGTCTTCAGTGATTAATAGTTCTATTGTTGTACATGAGCAGTTGAGGCCATAGAGGGAAGTGAGAGTTTTTCAAGTTACACAATATTTATTTCCCTATTTTACAGTTCAACATTTTCTATCTCTTGATGTCAAGATAAATAACTTTAGCAGAAGTGTATAGTAACCAAGCTTATCTCCATCGACTTTAGGAGACTGTTCTCCAGCTGCCAGACTTCTTTCATTCTATAGTAAGTCCATCAACAAAACTTGCCAGGTTTCCTTCCAAAATATATCCCAAATGTGACTACTTTTCTTTACCTGTAGTGCTCCCCTTTTGTCCAGAAATACTTGTTCTCATACCTAGATCTCTCTAATAGCCTTTTACCTATCTCCTTGCTTTCATTCTTACCTCCTAAAAATCTGTTCTCTACACAATAGCTAGAATCCTCCTTTTAAAATGAGTCAGATCATATCACTTCTCTGCTCAAAACCATCGAATGGTTTGCCTTTACTCATAGAAGAGCTTCCAGTCTCTACCATGGCATATAGTGCCCTGCATAGTCTGGTCCCTCCTCTCAGTGCCCTCCATTTTACCCATCACCAATTCTGTTCTAGGCATACTAGCCTCCTTGCTTTTCCTTGAACGTCAAGTACGCTTCATTTTCTGGGCTTTGTGCTTATTGTTTCCTTTGCCTGAATGAATTTTCTCTCAAATATTCTCATCTATTTACGGAAGCCTCTGCTCAGATTTTATCATAGAACACTTCTAAAGTAGGAACTCTCCCACTTTGCCCCCTTACTAGTGTTGTTACTCTTTATCTCTTTGTACCTAATAAATGAAGTATAATATCAAGAATATAATTCAGGCTAAGTAAGGATTTTTAGCAGAAGTTTTTTTCTGGTCATGTATGAAGCACATGTATACATTTTTATGTGTGCATTGTATGCTTCTTAAGCTACTGGTTTAGTACCTAATGTACATTCTTAATTATATAAATGACAAAGCTCTTGGAAAACTTAGGTGGTGACTAGAAAGGTTATTAGAAAACATTGTAACCTACTGAAAGTGAATATGTATCCCTACATTATAAAATACGTTTTTTATGATTTCATTGTTTCCACCTTGTTTTTCCTTCTTTTGTTTCACATGTAATTTATTTTCTAGTATTATGTAATGTACTTTTTAGAGCTGTCTTAAATTCTTTTTGGAACAAGGTAGGATATAAATAAATAAACCTAGCATACAGAAGTGTAGGTTGATAGAACTGTCAAACAAAATTAGATCAGTTCTACCTTTCATATGGTCAGTAGAAAAAAATGCTAGTGACATTAACAAATGTTAATATATAGACATATGGAAAAGAATTTAACTTTTTAGGGTAGAGGACATCTGTGGGGTAGGGTGTCCAGCATATCTTTTCAAGAACTTTCTCTTTCCATTCTAATGTTTATGCACATGTCCTAGATGTGCATATCAGGGATAGGTAGCTATTTGCCCAAGTTGGACACAGGTTTCTACCTACCTAGACAGACTTAATATGCCCAGGAATAGATACATAGCTCATTAGTTGGGCCAGTGAGAATCTTTGCTAAGAATTTTGGGTTTGGGGCTGAACAACTAAGATTGAAGCTGTGAAATGTATAACTCCCTAGCTCTAGACAGCCATGTTTTTCTTTATGTGGGGAAAACCAGACTGCAGTGATATAGGGGGTTAAGCTGGCCCATGGAGATATATGGGATATGAGAAAGAACATGTACTGGTTCTAACTGTGTCTTTTTCCTTCATTTTGTACATTTCTTTCTCGTACTCTGTAAAACACCCCCAGTATTATTTGTGTGAATTCCTCATTTTGCTAAGTCAATTTGTGATCATTTTGGTCATTTCTAACCTGAAGAGTCCCAACTGATATAATAAGTTATAAGTAAGATAAGTAATATGAAGTACCTGTGGGGATAGAAGCCGTATCCTTAACCTACCTAAAAGTGAGAGTTTGCCCAAATATACAAAGCTCTTATTCCTAGAGTTAAATTATGAAGATCTACAAATTGATGGGTAGTTAAGAATATGTAACAGTTTTCATTAAAGCAGTTTTCTTCAGGTTTAGACTCTTTCAGATTTTTTGTTTAATATTCTAATTTTAGAATCTGATGCCTGTGCTTTTATTATAGGAGGCAATGAAATCAGAGCTAATAATAATATGAGATTGTATTTGGATTAAGAAGCCCTTGTAATAGAATGAATTTTTGTGTAATATACATTGTTTCATATGACTAAATGTTTGCCAAGTCCCTGGGGACAAAGATTTTATCACTGGTAGAGTGTAGCAGCAAGAGCTTTCCTCTTCTCTTGCAATCAGCACTTTGTTTAATGTTTAAAAATATTTGGCAAACACAACAGAAGAAAGGTTGTAGGTGTTACCTTTAATTGGACTTTAAAAATTAATATGGTGAAACAGTATGCTTGAGTTTGCCCTTTTGCCATTGACCAGATAAAAAGAAGCCCGAGCATAAATTTCAGGTCTTATTTGTTCCTAATGAAGGTAGAAATTATTTGTTCTAAATGGTACTGTGAATAGTTGCATTTCTAAGTTTCATGTGTGAGTATGTACATCATCTATGTTCAATAATATAATGATTTTATATATAAGAGAGGAGTTAAATAAACATAATAGGTGATCACAGACCACAAAATTTTACCAATAATCTCACTTTCCCCCCTAACAAAGAGCTAGATGCAGGAAGACTGATTTTTTTTCTGCTCTCCTAAGCCCTTGGCAACTTCTAATGAATGTGCAAATGAGACAGCAAAATAGAGAATAAAGTAGTCATGCTAACACACAAAATGAAATTTTAATTTTTCACTTTTTCAATTAACTAAAAAGTCAAAGCACATATTTCTTGTAGCTTTGGAATTAGTTTGATGCCACAAGGTGAATGAGAGCCTTTCTTGGGAACCAATGACTTTTGACTTCTTTCTGGAATTAATGTTCCAAGCTACCAGTTTATGTCACAGCCCATAAGAAAGCTCCATTAAGAAAGCTCTTATACCCTTTAGGTACTGTTATGATTTCTACCAAGACAAAAATGTCTGGGTAATGAACTACTCTTCTCTGGTATATCAAGACTTGGATTCCTTTAGTGGAGTCCAACATAATCCATGCAAAGATTCATATCTGCTAGTCAGGGTCTTCTCACCTAACTGAGGAATGGTTTACAATTCCTACTAAATTTGCATCTGGAAGCGTGAATGTCCATTGAGCCCAATGATAAAAGTATAGAGTTTGGATTCCAGCAGAACTGAATAAAAATCATTACCCCTTCCATTATTAGCTGTATTCCTTAGGAAATTATTTAGCTTCTCAGTCTTGCTTTTCTTATCTACCATAAAAGGTTGTAATGAGATACTATATCTAAGCTATCTTATACACTACCAGGCATTTTTAGTATCCCTAACATTCCTTAATTCTACCATGTTCCATATTTCTATCTTCCTTGATTGTGAATCCAAATACTAGCCGCTGTTGTAGTCCTTTCTTTTATCTTAAACTTTAATCCAAGCAATGCTCTGTGCTTGGTCTCATGATTGTTAAATGCTTTTGCTCCTCCACAACCTTTCTATTGTGCCCCATGGAACTTGTTCTATGTGAAAAAATTACCTTAGGTCTTCAGCCTTTTTATTGAGTTGTTCTTGCACTGGTTTCACATTGGAAACTACCTTAAGAATTTGATTACCCCTGGATCCCTCATGAGTGGAAACTGCTTTGTCTTCCTTGTACATTCACATTTCCGGGATGTTGGTTGCTCAGTATTGTTCAGGTTCCCTTTTGCTGCTTATAAACTACCACTCCTCTATCTTCTGCAGAAAACAATCCCACAACCCAGTGAAACTATCTTGCTTTCTTGTGGTCAACTATCAATCTCCAAATTACTTTTCTATTATAAGTAAGGGCTTATACCAGGTTGAGGGTCTTTTTCCCTAATTTCATATTATCCTGTTGTTCTAGATGCTATAAATATACTCATTGGAGATGTCCTATCTGATAACATAATCACATAGTTTCCTGACATCCTTAACTTCAGTTATCTTCTGTCTTGATGACTCCATCCTTGGAATCTCATCTGCTATTGTACAGTGTGTGGAGATACTGTACAAACCAGCCAGTGAATTGTTTCCTGCATGTATTCCATCTCAGTCCACCCACATGAAAGCTGTTACATTGCTACAGCATACTAAAAATCACTGACCACGAATTTGGTCCTTTTTGACAGCCAGTCCTGAGTGAATCAGCTCCAGAATCTCACCCTTAGATGTACTTTTGGGGACCACTTCTCTTAGGCGAGAAGAGAAGCACCTCAGGAAAGCAGAAGTTAAGAAAGAGGTTTGTGTGCAATGATTAATTAAAAGAGTACTCTTCAGATGAAAGGAAAGCAGGAAAGAGCAGAGGAAGAAGATAGGCAAAGATATGATTTCAAATCAAGTCTAGACTTAGCTTGATCTCCTGCAGAGATCTGGAACATGAATGGTACCACAGAATTATCCCTCTTATGGGACAGTCCCTCTGTGAAACCAGAATGGAATGGCTTGGCTTTTGTAAACTTGTATTTGTTACTTAACTGTGTGGGTCTCCCAAGTTGGTTGATTCTTATAACCCAGATAATTACTGGGCAAAGAGACTCACTAACAGGAGTTAAAATTGGTGGTTAACAACTCGGTTCATAGTGTTCAACTGTAGGATTTCACTTACAGTTTGTTTAGTTAGAATCCTAATTATTAGTTTTCAAATTTTTTCTATGGTAAGCCAAATGTTTCAGTATAAATCATTCTTTACATAATTGAGCACATGTAATTTTTTCTAAGCAGTAACAGTTGGAGAATATGAAAAAATCCTGGATTATCAGCTTTTCGCTGCGGAATACTTCTACAATTAAGGATAATTGAGTTAAACTTTGGTTTAAAAGAAAGACATATGTTGAAGTTGTGTGGATATAGAGATGAGAAATAGAACTTAAGATGGAACCAAATATACAAGGAAAATCTTGATAACTAAAAAACAGAAGTTTACATTTGTTAGGGAATAAATATAGTTCTTATTTTTTAGGTGCTCACATGATTTTTCTAATCCCTTAATTAATATATTGAAATGTAAGACTTGGCTGAAAAGCAGGTTGAGGGATCCTCTTATTGACTCAATTATGTGAAATCAGACCTATATGCCATAATTAGGCCATAATAAGTAATATAAGCATGTGTATATACCCATAAATGAAAAAGAGGCATCACAAAAGAAAAAAAATACTGTCCAAAAATAAGTAAGGTAAGGGGGATAGATTTAAAAAAAGAAAAAAAGAAAGTTTTATGTAAAGCTAATGCTATGGAAAATTGAAGGAAAAATGGAATGCTCTCTTCCAAGATTTTCGAAAACATATCATGAGGTATCTCTGTGGAAAAGTGAAAAACTTAGAAAAAAGTATTTTGGAAAAGAAATACCTCTTAGCTATAAGGATGCATATATGATTATATAAACAGAAAAGGTAATCTCTTTTTGTAAAATTCACAGAAGCTATTACCCCTAAGAGAGAGGGGGAAAAGGAGCTTTATTTAAGTAGCTATTAACATTACTGGTAGTGACTTATTTTAATCTGGGTAGTGCGTATGTACATGTTGTTTCTAATAGTATGTTTTCAAAACCCACCTTTAGAAGTATATGTTTCCTCATAAAAATGTAATTAAAAATAGGTTTTAATACAACAAAATAGTTTTAAACAACCAACAAATTAAAAAGAAATCACAGTTATAAATGTAAAGGAGGAACAAAATAGTGTTGCCCAGCTCATATGAGCCATAAACTGGTTCAACTTAAACAATTCCAAAATACTTAAAATAGAAGTATTATAAGTTAATTTATAATTTAATATAACACGCTATTATCTGGTAAATTGGCATCTAAAATTTAAACTCATTGCACAACTGAATTTGGAATAAGATATATTTAATAATCTTATTTTATGGATGTAAGAACATCATACTGAGGCTTCCGTGGTGTGAGACCACATTTAGGCAATGGTGAAATTGTGGAAGGGTAAAAAAGTGGTTGCAAAAGCATTGCCAGTCTTGAGAGAAATGATTATAAAGGCATTTAGCACTAATATTTAAAAAAAAAAAAGCACTGACTCTGAGCATGATTCTGTTATTAGTCCACCATCAACCACTCCTAAAATAATGAAATAAATATCAAGTGGCAAAAAGTGGTATATTCTTAAGACTATAGCAAGACTATAAACATTAAGCTACATTAGAATTTTAAAAAATAAACCATTGTAGAAAAACTTCATTAATGATTTATAAGAGAGGATACACATGTTAATTAAATTCACAGATGATACTAAATTGAATAGTGTTGACAAAACCAGTGAGGGCAGATAAAAGGGACCTAAAGTGGTTAGAAATATGGGCAGGAAATGAAATGTGATTCAACCTGGAAAAATGTAGCTAATACATCTGGGAAAAAATAATCAGAAACACAGCCATTCAATTGGCAGGATATATAGTACTTGGAAAGCAGTAATACCCAGAGACTTTGAGATGATAGTGGGTAGCAAATTATATATGATCTTGTAATAGAATATGAGCGTAAAATCAATCAATGAGATTTTAGTCTTTATATGCAAAAGCTTCATGTCATATGGCTGAAAGATAAAAGTTACTTAAATTGTACTGCTGAGATCACAACACGAATACCAGTTTAAGTCATAAATGCCTCAATATGTAAATTGAGTAGTATTCAAACTAGAAAATAAATGCCTAACAGGATTTAGGCTCCAAATTAAACTGGAAGGGAAAGATTAAAATAATAAAATACATATTTGCCCATCTCTGACTAAGTCCAGTTATGATAACATTTCACAAATATTTGAACGATGTAAACATCATGGAAGCCAAGTCATTTTTAAGGGTAGAATAAGGAGTGTATAGTCAAGTAATGGGATGAAATTAAGTAACGGAAATTTAAGACTGAATCTGGGAAATGTTTCCTGACAGTGAAATCTATTAGTCTCTGGAATGGATTCCCTGGAGGAGTGAGGGGAAGTTCCATTGCTCTAGTCATTGGACTAGATCAAGGCTTGGACAACACATTATTTTATAAAAAAAAAAAAAGAAAAAAGAAAGAAAGGAAAAAAAGAGTAAAAACTAATTTGACAATTCTGCATTGGCAGGGATGCACAGAATAACATTGCTGGGTCTCATTTAATTGTTGTAGATTGTCTCCAACTTTTTGGACATATCCTATTATTAAGGAACTGCATGTTATTTTTTAATGAATGATTTCTCAAACACCAAATTTATATTTTCCAGTTCATGGACTTCAGTTTCCTGGATTTGTCCCCCCAAATCCTAGGAATGTTAGGAAAAAACACTCCTCCTTTTCCCTGTTGATGAGATATGGCCTTAAATATATATTCCAAGCCTTTTGTATCAAATCTGATGAGGTAGCTGAAGTCTCACTTACACCAGTGCATTGAAAACATATTTTTACTGCAGTTTTGCAACCACAAGTATGCAGTATATAAAAATTCATTCACTTTCTTTTCTGGGTTAATTCACAGAGAGATTTTTACCAGATGGTGTCCTGGAGGTACTATTTACTTTTAGCAAAGCAATATAACTGAGTCTGAAAAATTAGAGTAAAGTATGCATTTCATCCCAACATTAAAACATTCTGTCAGTTGTACTCTTAAATTATCTAGACTAAAGTTTGTCTGTAACTTTGTTCTGTGTCACAGCTGACTGAAATAAATGTGGAAGAATACTTGTAAATGACTGTTGATTTTAACCCAAAGTGTGATTTTTCCAAGCAAAGACAAATTACAATTAGATTTTGTGCCAGACTTGAAGAGGTAAATTATATATGTGTGTGTATATATATGTATGTATGTATTTATGTATGTTTTTAGATGTATTATACACACACACACACACTATATTTCACATCATTAGTCCTTTCTATTATTTCTGTAGAAAAAAGTAAAGAAAATAGAGGCTCCTTGTCTCAAAGTGCTTAACAGCCTACCTGGAAAGAAATATTTGAAAAGCAAATATAGGCAATGCATATATGTGTAAGTTATTTAATAAAAGCAGTTAGATGGAATTGTGCAAATTATGTAGAAAATGACAGATTTGATTCTGTGAATTACAGAATCTGTTGAGATCTAATAAGAAAAGAGCTGATGAAATGAGACTAGAGTTGTAATAGAGTATATTAGGATACTCCAGAGAAACAGAATCAATAGAATGGAGAGTTGTATGGTAGATAGGTAGGTAGATAGATAGGTGTAAATCAGTCCATGTTTATTGTGATCATGGAGGCTGGCAGGTCTAAAATCTGCAGAGCTATTGTTCCAATTCAAAGGCTTTCAAGCAGGAAGTTCTGATATTACAGTTTGAAGGCCATCAGACAAGAGAATTCTCTCTTCCCTTGGGGGAGAGTCGGCCTTCTATTCCATCTAGACCTTCATTTCATTAGATGAGGGTCACCCACATCTTGGAGTACAGTCCAAGGTATGTTGGACTATACTCAGTCTACTGATTTAAATGTTAATTTCATCTAAATACATGCCACAGAAACACCCAGAATGTTTGACCAAATAATCTGGGTACAGGTCAAGTTGATATGTAAAATTAACTGTCACAGAGACTGAGAACCATTTCATTTCTAGAGAACAATTGTAAGTTTTTGGATAAGAAAATAACATGATAGAAATAGCACTTGAAAACTGTTCTAATAGCAGTAAATAGAAAAGATGGGAGAAGCAGACTTGATTCAAGAGAAGTTGGTAGCTTTGGATAAAGAAAGGAAGGAGAACATCCAAAAGGCATTTTTAAAGGGAAAAGGATCACATCTTGTTCTTGAACTATGAATGTAAAGAGAGTCTCCTAATTTGTACTTAAAGATATCAGTCTGGTGATTTACAGTTAAGTAGAAATGAGGACATTGAGATTATTTCTGCTTTATTTCATTGCCAAAAATGATTTCTTTTGTCCACCCCTGAAAACAATTTTGAAAACAACAATTTTATTCCTTTTCACCCTTAAATATGTAAAAAATAATTTTTGAGAGAAATAAATCATCACTTCTGATTTTGGTATAATTAAGGTACAATGTAATATGTCATATACAATTAAATAATATAATAAATTTTAGGTGTTAATAAGCCATCCAAGTAGAAGTAACGTAAGTTACATAAGTACATGAGTTAAACACTGCCTTTTTTTTTTTTTTCTTATTGACTAAGTAGTATTGCTCCAGGAATGCAGCTTCTCTACTATCACAGAACTAGGGCACCTGATTTTTATCTTGGGGATAGTTGCATTTTTTTGTTTTTGTTATAAACAAAATTCGAAAGTCACTAATCCAAATAGGGAAGAAAAAATACATAAATTAGAGGGAAGTCTCAACTTTAGAATAATACATACTTTTAAACAACATGCCTCTAATCTCAGAAGCAGAACTCAACTTTACTAAATAGAAATCATATGTTTGTATGTTACTAACATAAAACAATTCTGAGCTATTATTACATGCTGGTAGCCTAATGGGTAGCAAACACTTCAACTTGCAGAGATTTTCTGCAACTTTTTGCTTTTTGCTGCAACTTGCAAGTTCTTCTTCCCCAAACCCTGTAGGTTCCTTAGATGCCAGTATTGAAGAAAGTTCAGGAATCTGAGTGGAAGAGGTCTGAATCTGCACTCGGCTTCAGCCAGAGCGTATTGTTTTTGTTGTATTGAGCTTCTAAAAAAAAAAAAGATTTCTTTTGTCCATTCCTGAAAAAATTTTAAAAACCACAATTTTATTTCATTTTACTTGTAAATATATTAGAAGTATTTCTATATTTGACAGAAATATTTCTGTCAGAGAATATGCATAAAGGTAAAGCTGTATTCTAGATATTTCATAACCTATATTTAGCTCTTAGGAATAGACCCCTTTTAAGAACATAAAACCATGATTCCACTTTTTTAAACAGAATTATTGAGATAACATTCTCATACCATGCAATTCACCCATTTAAAGTCTATAGTTGCATGGTTTTGATTATAATCAGTTAGGAATTATCACCTTAATTAATCTTAGGATATTTATATCACCCCAGAAAAAAATCCACTCCCCGTTTACCCCTAACTCTCCAAGCCATCATAGCCGTAATCTACTTTCTCTATGGATTTATCTATTCTGGACGTTTCGTATAAAAGGAATCCTATAATATGTAGTCTTTTGTGACTGGCTTCTTTCACAAAATATAATGTTTTTGTGGTTCATCCATGTTGTACCATGCATGAGTACTTCATTCCTTTTTATTCTTAAATATTCTATTGTGTGTATATTACCACATTTTATTTTTATGATGTAATTTTCACACATTGAACGTATGTTCCAGTTTTTAGAAACACATGTATGAAGGCAGATTACATGTAAACCATGTAAACTTTTCATTGATTTAGATATAATTACATGTACAAGATCATATACTAAGCACTGTAAGAAAGACCAAAAGTAAAAGATCACTATCTTAAGAATACTGTTTTATGGTTTACTAAGCTCCTTCCCATATTTTCTAATATTCTACCTTCAGTATTCTTTGGATACGCCTCATTATTGTTAATCCAAAGCATTAGGGCTTTATGCAAGTTATTTAACCTTTCTGGGACTCAATTTACTTACCTGAAAAACAGAAAGATAAAAATAGAAAAGTATAAAGGAAATATATGTATAGAGTCTTCAAATGAGACCTGAAACATAGTTATTTCTCAATAAATACTCTGAGATCAGAAAACTAATTTATTTCCCTTCAGGACCACACTTTATAATATAGCCACTAGCCACATTTTAGATGCTCAGTAACCACAAGTGGCTAAAGACTATTGTATTGGACTGCATAGATAGAGAATATTTGCGAAATCATACTAAGTTCTATTTAACAACACTCCTATAGGAACTTAAAATTCAGAATTACAGATAGAACATATATATGACTGCCAAACAAGGAAGAAAATTTCAAGGGAGTGATTTTGACAGTATCACGTATCCTCAAAGTGGGTTAGGATGTCTTCATTCTGTAACTGACAAAGCCTGCGGAGAAGATGCTACTTGAAGTAGACCTTCAAGTATAGGTACACAGAAAGGAAAGGGATTATTTAGTAGTATCACATTCAGTATGTATACATACCAAAGGGCAAGGCATTTAAATGAAAAGGATTAATGGGAAAGTAGTGAAAATAGTACTAAGGAATTAAAGAAGGATTATATTAGAGAAGATTTTTCCTTGTGTAAAGTGTTTTGTGCTTTCTGTCAACATCTGTCATCAGATTTTGAGAAGGGAAAGGATGTTAAGTTCGATACAACAAAATGGTTAGGACAGATCACAGACCAGAAGACTTACTGAGAAGATGTTGCTACAGGTCAAGTTCGGACAAACAGCAGCCTGAATTACGATAATGAAACAAGAACAGAAAGGAAGGCTTGAAAGAATATGAAAGAAGAACAGTGATTGATTGGAATGGGAGAGACTTGGTGAATGATTGGGCTTGGAAACTAAAAAGGTCTGAGGTGTGGAGCCTATAAGAAGAAGAAATAAGGTGGCCACTTTATTTTATTATTTTTTTAGAGACAGCATGAGAGTGGAGGACAGGTGCAGAGGGAGAGAGAATCTTAAGCAGCTTCCATGCTCAGCAAGGAACCCAAGCGGGGTTTGATCCCACGACCCTGGGATTATGACCTGAGCTGCAATCAGGAGTCAGACACTCAACCAACTTGGGGCTCCCAGGTGCCCCAAGATGACCACTTTCAAGTACAATATGTTACTTTCAATTTTAGACCAAAAAAGCAAACCTAAGACCTGGGAATAATTTGCTTCTGTCTCAAAGACGGAACTGACTCATTTTCAATGATGTCTAGTTTTAAAAGAACTAATATTGGGGCGCCTGGGTGGCTCAGTCAGTTAAGCGTCTGACTTCGGCTCAGGTCATGATCTCACGGTTTGTGAATTTGAGCTCTGCATGGGGCTCTGTGCTGACAGCTTGGATCCTGGAGCCTACTTTGGATTCTGTGTCTACTCTTTCTCCTCCTCCCCAACTTGTACTCTGTCTCTCTGTCTCTCTCTCTTTCTCTCTCTCTCTCAAAAATAAACATTAACTTTTTTTTGAAAATAAATAAAGAACTAATAATATTTGAATGCTTTTATGTACCAGGCACCATTTGAAGTGGCAATATACTTTATCCTTTTTAACATTCATTTATTAAAAGGAGGCCTCGGTGGCTCAGTAGGTTATGTGAACCCAGCTCGGGTCATGATCTCGTGGTTCACCAGTTCAAGTCTGGTGTCTGACTCTGTACTGAGAGCTTAGAGCCTGGATCTTGCTTCATTCAGATTCTGTCTCCCTCTTTCTGCCCGTCCCCAACTTGTGCGCACTCATACTCTTGCTCTCTCTCAAAAATAACTTCTTTCTCAAAAATACTCATAACTGTTAAATGTAGGATTATAGTAATTATCCATATTTTATAGATGAGAAAATTGAAACTGAGAGACGTTAGTGGGAAGGAACCCACTACTTTTTAGAATCTGCCTATTTTTGTTGTTGGTACAGTTCTATTTAAAAAATTCTTCTTGAAATTTGTTTCTCTATAACTTTACCATCAGTTCTGCTTCCGTTCTGTGAAGTAACCGAACAGTGTCATATCCTCTTCCCTCTTCTAAGTCCCCCCTCCCATTCCTCTGCCCCAGCCCAGAAAGCTCTTCACATGTTTTAGGACCTTTATGTCTTTTTATTCATCATATCTTCCTTTTTTTTTTAATGTTTATTTATTTTTGAGAGAGAGAGAAAAGGAGCAAGCATAAGTAGAGGAAGGGCAGAGAGAGATGGAGACACAGAATTAGAAGCAGACTTCAATCTCCAACCTGTAAGCACAGAGCCTGAAGCGGTGCTTGAACCCACAAACAGTGAGATCATGAACTTAGTCACCCAGGTGCCCAATCTTTCATCATATCCTCTAATGACTAAGTATCCTAACTTCAACATTTCCTCTTATAAACTAGGTCTCGTACCATTCATCTTCTTTGTTCCCTTCTTTAGATTCACTCTAGTTGGTCACTGCCTCACCTGAAAATATGCCCAGAATAAATCATGGTTTTCCTGGTATGGTTTGATCAACGTAAGAACCAGGGCAACTATTTCTTCTGCTTATACAGACATTTGATATGTTGATGACTACGGGGCATTTCAACTGAAATTTGTAACCATAATTTGGAAATTTGGCATTGGTACTCTTTTGTTCATTTAGTAAGTATTTATTTCATACCAAACATATGGCAGGTACTTTTTAGGTACTCAGAACTAGAGATAGAATTTTAGTGGTAATTGGCCTTAGAGAGAGAAAAATTGACTATACATGCATATATTATTATATATCTTTAAGGGAAAATAGTATACCAAGGACACAGATTGTTTTTCAGGAAATTTCTCTGATAAGAGCTAGGGAAGAGGAGTGAGAGAGGGATGCTAAGTATCTAAATGAAGCATACAAAGAAAGAAGAGAATTTCAAGAAAGTAAATGGTTAACAGTGTCTGGAACTTCATAGAAGCAAGGGAAATCTGAGAAAATTAAGAGATTCTTGATCACTTTTTTGTTTAATGAGAGTGAACCAAGGTTTTAAGAGATTAAAGTTTTAGTGTTAAGAAGGAGGAAGTAGAAATCTTATGAACAGAAAAAGAGAGTAGGCTAAAGAAGATAGTAAGAGACACATAAGAGATATTTTTAGGTAATTTTTGGAATTAGCCAAGTTTACTCTGTTGACATGAAAAATCAAGTAATAATCTAGAAAATTCTTTAAAGGTAGCAGGATGAGAAGAGACTGTCCCCCTCAGTTACTAAACATAGTATAAGGTAAGTTGATGTAAATAGTGTGGTAAGAACACATGAGACAGCAGATCAATTGATTCTATAGAAAATATGGACTCAATTCTATAGAGAAATGGACTCAAATACATACGAACATTTAACATATAATAAAGGTGATCTTTTAAATCAGTGTGAGAAAACTGGATTAGTCAATAGTAAATGATATGACAGTAGGTTACCCATTTGTATACATATAAAATGTCGAGTTCTTTCCTCATACCTCCTACCTTACAACAGAAATTTCAAATGAAGCAAAGATTTAATCTTGAAAAATGAAAACATAAAAGTACTAGAAAAACACTGGGATTTTTTTTTTTTTTTTTTTAATTACAGAGGTAAAAAGGACACAAACCTCAAAGTCATAGATTACGGTGCCTAGGTGGCTCAGTCAGTTAAGCATCTGACTTTGGCTCAGGTCATGATCTCATGACTTACAGGTTTAAGCCCTGCATCAGGCTCTGTGCTAACAGTGAGGAGCCTAGTTTGGATTCTCTCTCTCTCTCTCTCTCTGCTTCTCCCCCACTCATGCCCAACACCCACTCAGTCACTGTCTCAAAAATAAATAAATAAACTTAAAAAAATAAATAAAAAATAAATAAAATAAATAAGTAAATAAAATAAAAAAAATAAATAAACTTTAAAAAAGTAAAAGACAAAATCCCATGATTAAAAAAAACACTATAAAGAGAGTAAAAAGACCAACTATAAACTGGAGAAATGTATTTACAATTTTATATTACAGATAAAAAATAATATGTAAGGAGCTCTTACAATCAATAAGATAAATATCAAGCATCTGAAGAATATAAATATGTGCTGAGAAAGGAAATATCGTGACTCCTAAAATCCTAAACAGATGCTCTGTTTTTAGAAGAGAATTTTAATTAAAATCACACTGAGATACCATTTCTCAGTTATTAGATAGACAAAAGTAAAAATATTGATAGTGTTGTGAAGTGGTGAGGAGGAAAAGGCATTCTCATAAATGGGAGTCAAAGTGGGTAAAATGTCAAGAAAGCAACTTGTTAGTTTTTCCCAAAATTACTGTACATGTGCTTTCTGATCCAGCAATTCTACTTTTAGGAATTTATCCCAAAGACAGACATACCCACACGTAGAAAGTTCTAAGTACAAGAAACATCTTAGCAACATTGTCCATAAATACCAAGAGTTTAAATAAGATAAATGTCCACCAGGAGAGGAGTATTTAAAGACACTCTGATAAAAGTCTTTGTATAGTTTGTAAGTAAGGAAGTTATTTATCATTATAACAGAGAAGTCATGTGATTCCAATGTGATTTTCCCTAGCATGTTAGTGTTTTACATCAAGTAACAGTGGCTTCAAGTGCTTTTTTTGTGCTGTGCTACCTAGCCCATTGTTAATGACTGCAGCTTGAACATTGCCTCTAACCAGTCCTGATTGTTGAGGGGCCTACAGGCAAGAAACTGGGAAGAGGAATGTTTTAGTTTAGGTTCCCCAGGAAAGACACTCAGATAAGGATGTCGGTGCTTTATTTTGGAGGTGATCCCAAGGAACACTACTAGAGGGTAGTGAAAGAAAAGAACAAGTCAGTAGTCAGTAAAGGATGTAATACAAAGTTAGGAGTTCTATGTATAAATTATATCTAACGGGCATATAGATGCTTGAGTTATCCTACTCAGATATAGTGTAGATTCACACTGAATCCAGTCAGTCATTGGTTGACAACTTTTACTTGTTTTTGTTTTTATTCCTCCTGCCGTTCCAGCCTGCTGTGTACAAGGGCAGAGTGGCTTAGGAGAAACGCCTTAGGCTCTGCTAAGCCCCCTGTTACAAACAAGGGGAGGCATGTATGTGTGTAAGGAGGAAGGGGCAGGAAGTCAGGAAAGTGGGACAATATCCACTCTGTAGGCTGCAAGATGGGATGAAATCCGCTACTATAGGCTACAAGAGATAACCAAGGCCAAAAGGACTTGGACAGGGGGAGCTAGCTTAGTCTCCAAGTCTGCAAGCTCTCTTTCTTCAGGATAATTCTCCAACAATATTTTTCTCAGTAGCCTTATTTTGTAGAAATTCAGGTATTTCAGAACTGTTATAGCAGAAATACCTGTATTTGTTGTAGTCATGCTGCCTAAATGAAAGATGTAACTGCCTGGTTCAGGCATAAGTACCTGTACAATGCAGCTCTTCAAAAGGTTTTTAGATGGATCAGCCCTGTATCAACTATTGGAAACATTTCTAGGATAAGCGAAGCATATACACACCTTGGAATAAAATAGTGGGAAGAATGTGTTTGAGACAGTTACACTCTAAAGATTTGTGCTATGCTTTATAGAGTAAATTTGAGTAATTGTCAAGCCAGGGACTACATTTCCCAGCCTCCCTTGCATCTAAAAGGACCTGTGACTGTTATTTTCAGGGAAATATGTGTAGAGTGATCTGCTGGCTTCTGGGCAAGGTGGTTGAAAAACATATATGTCTTCTCTCTTATTTTTCCTCATTTGCTATTGAAGTAAAGTCTGGGCTATGGCAGAACTTGGCCTCTTGAAGGCTGTCCAGTTAACATGGAACTGTCATGTGTATGTAAAACAACCTTCGATTTTACTAAATCACTGAAATTTCAGGGTTTAATTATTCCGGCAGCTACCATTACCTTTCCTAAACAGTATATCAGTGTTTGAATGTTCTATAAAATTGAATATATAAATGTATGCTTCCATATGTACAGAATGTGATTTAAAGAATACATAAGAAACTAGGAATGGTGGTTGTTTCTGGGGTAGATGATGTTCAGGTTCAGCGTATGAAGGAGACTTACTTTTCATTTCTACCCTTTAGACTATATTGTTTATTTGAAGTATCTAGCCAGAAAATAAAGTTAAATATTCGAACTCTCTGTTGAGAGTGATGAGAATATTAAGGATACTGGAGGAACAGGGAGGTATTGAAGAAATAAGTTCCTAGATGTTTAAGGATAAGGTGTATAAGTTCCGTATAAGTTGACTGCTTGGAAATACTTGAAAGTTTATAGATCATTAATAATTTCTTATCATCTGATGCGGGAAATAGCAAAAATAGCAGTTTATACCACCCATAACATGAAAATACAAGTGAAAACTATACTGAGACACAATTTTTCACCTATCAGATGGACAAAAAATCAAAAGTTTAGTAAGTGTTTTAGTTGGAATGACTGGAGAAACAAGTATTCTCATGTATCAATCATGAGAAGAAGAATCTGATAAAATGTTCCAAACATAACTTTTGGCCCAGCAATTCCCTTTCTGTCCTATAGGTAAACCTGCAAAGGTACGAAATGGCAAAATATACAAAGTTATTTTTTGTAGCATTGTTGGAAGAATAACGAACTAGAAATGACTCAATGGTCCAATAATAAGGGATTAGTTGAAAAAACAGCGGAACATACATAACACATGAAAATAAAGCTATGTGTACCAGTATGGAGATATCTCCATGACCTATGAGGATGAAAATGGAAGAAAAGGGAGGGACAAAGTATAGAGAAATGTGTATTGTATGTTACATTTTGTAGAAATAATGGAGAAACAAAAATATGTATATTTTTCTTATATTTTTGTGAAGAAACTAAAAAGATAAACAATAAACTAATAATAAGATGGTACCTATAAGGGATGACTTGGGAAGAAATATGGAAATGTCAAGAATGAGAATGAGATTTTTCTGTTAATATTTTTATATAGGATTGACGGCTTAAAACTTTTTATTACAGACATTATAGACAAGAAGAGAAAGTAGAATAATGAAACTTCATACTTAACACCCAACTCCAATAATTATAGATGACCCATCTTATTTCACTTAAAACACCATGCTCTTATCCCTTCACTAGGTTATTTTAAAGTCAGTCTCAGACATATCATTTCATTTGTAAATATCCATATATATTTCAGTGTGTATCTTTAACATGTAGGAACTATTTTTTTTTAAAAGTCATACTAAAAATTATAATTCCTTATATCTAAAGGAAATTTGAAGAACAGCTAGTTAGAATACATTTTTGTAAACGTTATCTTATATTTTAGCTGCCCTGTTTTCGTCTCTACCTACGGAATCTGAATTTATTGTAGGACTTTGTAGTATAATTTGTTGATAAAGTTTCATTTGGAAATAATTTTAATCTCAGAGCAGAGCTATAAAAATATTACGAAGAATTTCTATATTTTGTTCATCCAAGTAACCAAGTTGTTAACATTTCACTGCATTTGCTTTGCATCATTCCCTTTCTCTGTGTGAGTTACATGCATCTATTTATGTATATGTAAGTTTTTCTTATATATTTGAGAGTATGCAGATATAATGACACTACCCCAAAGTTTGTATTTTCTGGAATATCTCACTACACAGACACAGGGGAAATTAATACTGCATAATAAATACATTATTATTTAATCTACAAACTTGATTCATATTATGCCTATATTTCCTTGTAATAGCCTTTATAGCAGATAATTTTTTTTTTCTGAATCAGGATTCAAACCAGGATCATACACTGCAATTTTTGTCCTATCTCTTAGTCTCATTTAATCTGGAATTATTTCTCTGTCATGTACTTGACTTTTTTTTTTTTAATTTATTTCTAGGAGAGAGAGAGAGACAGCGTGAGCAGGGGAGGGTCAGAGAGAGAGGGAGTCACAGACTGAAACAGGCTCCAGGCTCTGAGCTGGCAGTCGGCACAGAGCCCGTCGCGAGGCTCGAACCCACGAACCGTGAGATCATGACCCAAGCCAAAGTCGGACGCTTAACCGACTAAGCCACCCAGGCGCCCCTGTACTTGACATTTTTTAATGAGTATAGGCTAGATGTTTTGAAGGGTACCCCTCAATTGGGTGTGTCTGGTGTTTTCTCATGATTAGATTCAGGTTATGAATTTTTGGCAAAGATATTACAAAAGTGATGTATCTCTCTCAGTGCCTTGGCTTCAGAGGCATTTGATGTCTTTTCATCTCATTACTGTTAATGTTATCTTTGATTATTTGGTTTAGGTGGTAGTTGGTAGATTTCTTCCTGTAAATTTACTATTTTCTCCCATGTAATTAACAAGAATTTGTGGGGAGATGATTTGAGACCAGAGAGATCTCCTTTTCCTCATCAGTCTTTAGCTTACACATATTGATGATTTTTGCCTGAATCTCTTATTGCTACACTCTTTGCCAAATAGTGACCTTTTTTTTTTTTTTAAATATTTTTATTTATTTCTAGGAGAGAGAGAGACAGCGTGAGCAGGGGAGGGTCAGAGAGAGAGGGAGTCACAGACTGTGAAACAGGCTCCAGGCTCTGAGCTGGCAGTCAGCACAGAGCCTGACGCGGGGCTCGAACCCACGAACCGTGAGATCATGACCTAAGCGAAAGTCGGACGCTTAACGGACTAAGCCACCCAGGCGCCCCCAAATAGTGACATTCTAATCCTGTTATTCCTTCTATATTTATTAGTTGGTATTCTAGTCTAAGGAAAAACTTCTCTCCAATGGAAAAATAAATTTGTATCTATTAATATGGACTTGGATTTCTCATTATTTTAATGCTTACACTACCCCCAAGTTTAGCCAGTAGAAACCTCTTCAGGCTGGCTCTTGTGTCCATTTCATTGTGTCTATCTTTTTCTTTTTTATCACTTCTTTACTTTCTGATATAACAAGACATTCCAGACTCATCTTAAACATTCCTTCCCTCAGTTGTACATTAATCCATTTACCCAAGGAAATGGTTTCTTTTAATACTTAAAGTCAAAATCTACAGACTAAGCATGTTTAGTATCACAAGATTTTCAGTTTTTCTAGGCCCAGTGTTGACTTTTGATTCATGTAAGTATATTATCTTTTTTAAAATTATATTTTAAAAATTTAGACCTTGAATACACCTGAAATCACAAATAGATTGTAATATACCATTAGGAAGAATATTTAATATAACATTTGAGGATGCAGACTTTGGAGTTGGATACTTCTGGGTTCAAATGTGCTATTATTTGCTACTTTTGTAATTTTATTTACCTGCCAGTTGGAGGTGAACATACATCCCTCATTAGGTTGCTGTGGGTACTTAATGAGATGTAAAACTGGTGATATATAATATACATTTAAACATAGCTATTGGTTTATGAACACTTACATTAATACTTAGCACAGTATTGAATATTCAGGAATTATTTGTTGAGTTGAAATATTTTTTTCTTTCTTAACTGTAAGATAGACTTCTAGATTCACTAGTAGTGGAACAAGTTCTAGATTCACTAGTAGTGGAATGTTCTGAACATTCCTGAAAACCATGAAAATATATGGAGTCAGATAACTTTTAGTCATGGGGGCAAAAAAACAAATTGGAGTTGCTTTTCAGCTGCAGGATGTTCTGAGTTGACAGAAACTTGAATTAATAATGCTGATATCAGACTTGTTAGATAAAGACAGAAATAATTTATGAAAGCCATTTATTTTAGCTTAAACCTATATCAACCTTACTACTAAATTTCTTCAATCTACTATTACAGTATTTTATACTTTGCCATTTTAGGAGTAGAGAATGAAAGTGAGAAACAGCAGAATATTGGATTTAATATAATATTAGAATTCCTACAGCTTAACATAGAGAGTAATAGAATCTTATTGTAAATTAGATTTTCAGCTGTTTCATACTTGTCATACAATGTAGAAGTATTCAAATAGATTCCTAAGTTCAGGAAGATGGCAAGTTGACTGCTTTTGCCGTCACAACTGTTATATTTTCTTACTCTCCAAAAGTTATGAATCATTTTATATTAAAAAAACAGAAGTGGGGGGCGCCTGGGTGGCTTAGTCAGTTAAGCGTCCGACTTTCGCTTAGGTCATGATCTCGCGGTTCGTGGGTTCGAGCCCCGCGTCGGGCTCTGTGCTGACTGCCAGCTCAGAGCCTGGAGCCTGTTTCAGAGTCTGTGACTCCCTCTCTCTCTGACCCTCCCCTGCTCACATTGTCTCTCTCTCTCTCTCTCTCTCTCTCTCTCTCTCTCTCCTGGAAATAAATAAAAAACATTAAAAAAAAAAAAAAACAGAAGTAGACACTGATGGAACTACTATTACTGTTACTAGTATTCACTCTTTGTCAAATCAGGAGGGTGTTCAGAGTTTTGGGTCAGGAAAAACAGGGCAAGCCAGTGGTGGTAGTTAGGCACATATACTGTGCAGAGAACGGGGCTGGGGAAAGACCTTTTTTCATTTAGCATACCTCTATATTTCATAACCTTTTCTTATGATTATTTGAACCGGGGGAGGGAGGGTAGAAAAATCCTAATTTATAAAACAGTTGTCAACATGGGTCATGTTTCTCCTAATTCTCTTTATATGATTTACTATAAAGGAATGTATGTTCTTGGGGCAGGTAGGTAGAGTGTGTGCTCATGTTAGCACATGTGTGTGTGCATGCTAGAAATAATGGAGGAATACAGAAAACATAGATAAAAATTGTGATGGATAGTCAACATTTTTGTCTATAGACAAGCATACTTAACGATGGAGGGGAGTGTAAGGAACTGAGGTGGTTCTCCTGTGAGAGTTATAATAACTGTGTAATCGGATTTTTTTTTTCAGTGAGATTTCTTTTTCTTTTTTTTTCCAATGAGATTTAAAAGATAAGGAGTAAGTTGAGATGCCTGGGTGGCTTTTTATTTGAGCATTTGACTCTTGAGTTCTGCTTAGGTCATGATCCCAGAGTCATGAGATCAAGCCCCTAGTCAGGCTTTGCATGAGCTTGGAGCTTGCTTAAGATTCTCTCTCTCCCAGGGCACCTGGATGGCTCAGTCTGTTAAGCGTCTGGCTTCAGCTCAGGTCATGATATCATAACTCGTGGGTTCAAGCCCTGCATCGGGTTCTGTGCTGATAGCTAGCTCAGAGCCTGGAGCCTGCTTTGGATTCTCTCTCTCTCTCTCTCTCTCTCTCTCTCTCTCTCACCCTCACCCTCCTGTGCTCATTCTGTCTGTCTGTCTCTCTCTCTCTGACCCTCCTGTGCTCATTCTGTCTCTCTCTCTCTCAAAAATAAATAAAACAATAAAAAAAATTTTTTTAAACATTCTCTCACCTTCTCTTCCTCTGTTTCTCCCTCCCTCTCTCTCTTCGCCCCTTCCCGCTTTCCTTCTTCCCCCACTTAGATGTGCTCTTAAATAAATAAATAAATAAATAAATAAATAAATAAATAAAAGAAACTAAGATATTCTTTTATTCTATACACATATTTAGATTCATTTTCTGAGCAACATAATAAAATTCGTGAATAATTATAAATGATAGCAGGTAAATGAATGATATTAGGTATGCAGCTAAATAATATTAAATAGTTACTGCTGCCATAAAAAAATCAATGCATTATGCCACAAATGTGTGGCAATAATGTGTAGCTGTTCTTAGAAGACAACGTTGAGTCATATAGCTTTGTTACTGCTGTAAACTTATCAGTGATTAGTAATGATTATTTAAACTTGAGTATAAAAAAACCATAAACTAGATTGTATTATCTCAGTACAAAAAATAATTTGTTAGGGAAATATTCAGGTTTTCAATTTTCATTGCTTTTTAGAATTTAAGTGTTTCTTTGATATTATTTCTTAAAGTATAGAACAAAAATTGAGATGAAGGTCGTTATCTTTTATTACTCCTTATACTGACCCTGATGCTAATAGTTTTAATAAGCTGTGATTCATGTATGACAACTTAAACCACACCTTCCTACCACCATTTTTCTGCTCTACCATTGCAGAAACAACTCTTAGTGTCCCAAATTAACCATACTCTTTTATTTCTTCATACTGCTTACTCTGCAGGAATACCTGATTCCAGGAACTTCCTTGTTTGATTCCAGGTCTTACTTACTTGACTTCAAAATAGCTTACAAACCACCTCTACTAGAAAGATTTCCTTGACCACTTGCCACCTTTCACCATCTGTGGGCTTTCTCTCCATTACCACCTTGGCTGGGAAGTTGCCTCGACTTTTTGTTCCCATAGCACCTTGCACTTTCTGGTGTCATTCCTCAAAGCATATCGAATAACAAATTTTTGGATAATACACTACATTTCACCATTTTTATTTTTTATTTTTCCAACTTTATTAAGATATAATTGACAAATAACATGTTACTTTAAATGCAAATATATATCACCACTATATAACAATCCACTGAGGATATGTGCAAAACATAAAGCCTTTAAAAACTAACTACTTTCTAAAAACATACGTAATGAACTCAGGGAGCATGTTTGTATGCAGTATGAACACACAGTATCAAATGTGAATTTCATTATCATTCTGATTGCAGAGAACATTTATTCAAATGTAAATAAACATGAAATAATACATTTAAGGTAAATAACATAAACCACTTTTAAAATAGCAAAGTAAAGACCTCCAAAAATCTTCTCCATTAAATCAATAAAAACTCTGGCAAAAATTGTCAAGATCAACTTTTTGAGACCTTTGGAGTTTAACCCAAGGTTTGCCATAGTCTGAGTAGCACTAAAGAAAAATGGGTGAATTTTGATATGAACTATAAGCTTTCTGGTGTTTCAACTTGTCTTATTCCTATAATTCCCTCCCAAGTTTCACAACAGCTTTGAAAAACAACACCTTCAGAACCATACTAGCTGTGAAGACCAGCAGCCTAACAGCTACTGGAAGAGGCAGAATGGACTTGGAGGTCTCCAGGAAGTTCCATCCCAAAGTATTGTCACTATTTGACCTGACATATCTCTGTAAAAGCCCTGTTCACAGGGCTTCTCTTTGTTTGACCTAACATAAAGCTCACTCAGTGAGCAGATCTTTATTGCTGGGGCACTTGTTGAAAACAATTAGAAGGACTTCTTTAATATTACAGCTACCTAAGGCAGTGACACAAGTTGAAGTCAATAAAAGACTGACCAAAATACATAAATGGAAAATCTGAGGAATGATATGTCTGTAGGAGACTTTGAAAATCTTTCACATATTCCTGTAAATCTAAAAAGCCATCTACATGTACAGACTTTTTGCAGGCCCCAGAAATACCTGTTTGGACTTGATGCTTTGTAAGAGCAAGAAGTAAAAAAGACAGTAATAGAGAAATAAAGAACAAAAGAGCTATGTGACTTAGTGAAAGCAAATGGGCAAATGGTGAATGTAAATCCTATCTTAATGGTTATTATATTAAATATAAGTGAAGTAAACACTCTAATCAACAGACATTTGCAGATGGATAAAAAAGCATAATTTCACCATGTAATACCTACAGGAGATTTGTTTTATTTTATTTTTGGCTTCAACAATAGAAATTTATTTTCTCACAGTTCTTGAAGCTATAAGTTTGAGATCAAAGTTTTGTCAGAGTTGGTTTCTTCTGACATGTCTCTTCTTGTACCTGGCCATCATCTTGTCCACGTGTTCTGTGTCGGTCTATATCCTAATGTCCTGTTACAGAGACCCCAGTCACATTGATTAGTGCCCAAACATATGACACTGTTTTACTTTCATTACCTCTTTAAAGCCCCTATCTTACAGGCGACCAACTTTAGATTCAAAGACGTAAATAGATAAAAAGTAAAGGATGGAACTTTATATTTTGATGTAGTCTCAGAATTTTAATTTTGCTTCTGTTTCCCTTGCCAAAGGAGAATAGAAAAATGTTTCTATAGCTAATGTTGAGGAAATTACTGACTACGTTTTAAGAGCTTTATGATTTGGGGCACCTACATGGCTCAGTCAGTTGAATGTCTGACTCTTGATTTCAGCTCAGGACATGGTTCCAGGGATGTGGGATCAAACCCTACATGGGGCTCTGCACTGAGCATGGAGCCTGTTTGGGTTTCTCTCTCTCTCTCTCTCTCTCTATTAAATAAGAATTAAAAATTTTTAAAAAAGTTTTATAGTTTCAGATATTACACTTAGGTCTTTAATCTATTTCGAGTTTATTTTGTGTATTATAATTTGTTGAAGAGACTGTCTTTTTCCCATTTCATATTCTTGCCTCCTTTGTCAGAGATTAATTGACCATGTATGTATGGTTTTTATTTCTGGGCTCTCTATTCTGTTCCATTGATCTATGTCTGTGTTTTTGTGCCAGTACCATAACATTTTGATTACTACAGCTTTGTAATGTAACTTGAAGTCTGGAATTGTGATACCTCCAGTTTTGTTCTTTTTCATGATTGCTTTGGCTCTTTGGGGTCTTTTGTGGTTCAGTACAAATTTTAAGAGTATTTGTTATAGTTCTATGAAAAGTCTTGTTTGTTCTTTGATTGGGACTACATCAAAATAAGAAGGTTCTGCACAGTGAAGGAAACCAGAGACAAAACAAAAAGCAGCCAACTGAATGGTAGAAGATATTTACAAATGATGTATTTGATAAAGGGTCAGTATCCAAAATATATAAAGAATTTATACAACTCCACACCAAAAAACCCAAATAATCCAGTTTTTAAAATGGACAAAAGAGGGGTGCCTGGCTGTCTCAGTCAGAAAAGCATACAACTGGGGTGCCTGGGTGGCTTAGTCGGTTAAGCGTCCGACTTTCACTTAGGTCATGATCTCGCGGTTCGTGGGTTCGAGCCCCGCGTAGGGCTCTGTGCCGACTGCCAGCTCAGAGCCTGGAGCCTGTTTCAGTCTGTGACTCCCTCTCTCTCTGGCCCTCCCCTGCTCGCGCTGTCTCTCTCTCTCTCTCTCTCTCTCTCCTAGAAATAAATAAAACATTTAAAAAAAAAAAAAAAAGAAAAGCATACAATTCTTGATCTCAGGGTCATGAGTTCTAGCCCCATGTCAGTGTAGAGATTACTAAAAAATAAAATATGCTTAAAAAAAATGGGAAGAAGCCATGGACAGACATTTCTCCAAAGAAGACATACAGATGGCTAACAGACACATGAAAAGATTATGATGAGTAATGGTCAACCTTACTCATCATCAGGGATGTGCAAATTAAAACCACAATGAAATATCACTTTACACCTGTCAAAATGGCTAAATCAAAAACAAGAAATAACAAGTGTTAGCAAGAATGTGAAAAAAAAAAAAAGAATTCTCTTGGGCTGTTGATAAGAATGCAAATTGGTCAACCAATTTGGAAAATTCTATGAAGATTCCTCCAAAAAAAAAACCCACATAAATACCATATGATCCAGTAAATTTCACCACTAGGTATTTATCCAAAGAAAACAAAAGCACTAATTTGAAAATTTATATGCACCCATACATTTATTGTAGCATTATTTATGATAGCCAAGATATGGAAGCAACCCAAGTATCTATCCATCAATAGATAAATGGGTAAAGATGTGGTATATTTGTACAATGAAGTATTAGCCATAAAAAAGAGTGAAGTTTTGCCATTTGCAACAACATGGATGGACCTGGAGGATATAATGCCAAGTGAAATTAGAGAAAGACAAATACCATATGATTTCACTCATGTGGAATTTAAGAAACCAAACAAATGTACAAACAAAAAAAAGAGACAAACAAAAACAGACTCTAGAATACAGAAACAAACTGGTAGTTGCCAGAGGGGAAGTTGGTTAGGAGGATGGGTGAAATAGAAAAACATATATATGGAAAAATATATACCATGGAAACAATAACAAAACAGAGTTGAAGAAGCTATATTAATGACAAAAAAGAATTTAAGACAAAAATTGTTAACTAGAGTCGAGGCAGAACAGTTTAAAATAAAATGTCAATCCATTAAGAAAAATTATATACATATGTACTAATAACAAACTCCAAAATACACAAAGAAACAACTGACAGAATTGAAAACAAAAAAAGCAATTCAAAAATAATCCACTTCCTGCCCACTCTCATTAACTGATAGAACAACTAGGAAGGTCAACAAGGAAATGGAAACGCTAATGACAATACCAAATATCAAGAACTGACATCTATAATCATTCCACTCAACAGCAGCCAAATATCCATTCTTCTCAAGTGTATATGGAAAATTCTCCAGAGTAGGCCATATACTATGCCACAAAACACATCTCAATAAATTTAAATAATTGAAACCATACAAAGAATGTATTCCAAAACATTGGAATGAAATTACAAAGAAGTAAAGGAAATTTGAGAAATCCAGAAATATGTGAGAAATAAACAACACACTCTTAAATAACCAATGAATTGAAGATTAAAAAAATGTATAAAATATTTTGAGATGAATTAAAATGAAAGCAAAATATAACTAAATTTATGAGATGCAGCTAAAGCACTGCTTATAATGGAAACTTATAGTATATTGCCTATATTATTTTTTTAAGTTTTTTTAATGTTTTATTTATTTCTAGGAGAGAGAGAGACAGCATGAGCAGGGGAGGGTCAGAGAGAGAGGGAGTCACAGACTGAAACAGACTCCAGGCTTTGAGCTGGCAGTCAGCACAGAGCCCGACGCAGGGCTCAAACCCACAAACCGCGAGATCATGACCTAAGCAAAAGTCGGACGCTTAACCGACTAAGCCACCCAGGCGTGCCTATATTGCCTATATTAAAAAAAGGAGAAAGAATGGCACCTGGCTGGCGTAGCTGGTAGAGAATGTGACCCTTGATCTCTAGGTTCTGAGTTCAAGCCACAGGTTAAGCATAGAGTTTACTTTAAAAAAAAAAAAAAAATTCTGGGATACCTGATTGTTCAGTCACTTGAGCATACAATTTTGTCTCAGGTCATGTTCTTGCAGTCCGTGAGTTCAAGCAGTCCATGAGCTTGAACTTTGGGCTCTGTGTTGATAGCTCAGAGCATAGAGCCTGCCTTGGATTCTGTGTCTTCCTCTCTCTCTCCTTCCCTCACATTGTCTCTCTCTGTCTCTCAAAAAATGAATAAATGTTAAAAAAAAAAAAAAGGTAAGGTGAAATTAGTAACCTAATCATAAGAAGTGATAAAAAGAAGAAACTAAAACAATGAAGCAGAAGAAAAAAACAAAATAAAGTCTAAAGCAGAAATAAATAAAAATACAAAACAGAAAAATAATAGAGACAATCAACAAAACCAAATTTTATTCTTAGTTAACAAAAGTTAACAAAATTAACAAAAGTTTAGCTGGACTAACAAAAAAAGAAGACTCAAATAATTAAATCACGAATGAAAGAGGGAACAGTGCTAGTGAACCTAGAGAAATGGAAAGGTAATCTTCGGAAACACAATAAAAAATTGTGTATCAATGAATTAGATAACTAGGGTGAAATGGAAAATCTCTTGGACTGAAAACTTCCAGAAAATGAAAACTCTTAGTAGGCCTGTATAATAAATTAAAGAAATTGCATTAGTGAGAGTTAATGTGGAGAAGAAGGGGGACCAGGATGTTCCTCATCCCTCAAACACAGCTGTATTGAAGTCAGATTTCTTGGATACTGTGGAAATCAATCTGTAGAGTGGCAGAAGGATCTCCACAGTTGGAGGGAGGCAGCGTGGCAGGATTGATGTGCATGTACATGAATTGGGGGATATAAAGACGACATAGGCACAAGGAGAGAAAACCCGTTTTGTGTAGAGACAAAAAGGAGAGAAAGAGAGCTTCCAAAAGTCAATATCTAGTTAGCATAAGAAGAAAATCTCTCTGGATCAAAGACTGAGGAACAGGAAATAGAGTGCCAGTTTCTATTTTGCAAACAGCTTTAGGAGCTCAGACTCAAAGGTTTCAGAATTACACAACTTTCTCCATAGTGAAGCTGGGAGCCATGTTCACTCTCCTAGGGAGGTGGGAGTGGGCCCCAGGGCACATAGCGTGGTGTAGTGATCTCAGGAGCACACTAGAAGAGAACAATCCCCTTCCTCAAGTACTGTGGGAAGAGGGTTCATTGCCTTCCCCAGGACAAAAGACCCTGCAGGTGACAGAGGTCTTTGATCAGTAGGGTGGAGTGACACTACTCCAGAACAGGGTCCCTGCAGTGTTTTCTTGCGGGGGTTCCTTTAAGACATTGGTTTTTGAATCCTAGCCAAGGGCCTAGTGGGGATGGATAACAGTGGAGCAGGGCATGCTGACCACCCTTCCTATTCTGTGAGTGCTGCTAGAACAGGGTGGTTTGATATATCTGGTCAGGGAGAGGAGAGATTGCAGTGTCGTCTTTTTTCTCTCCATCATCAACATAGTAGGGCTTCAGGGAGTGGCATAGCAGCCCTCAGTGGAGGCGGGACTTGGTCACACCAAGTCCAGCCCCTCCATTCCTGGAAACTACTGGAGTGGGGCTCACACTGAGGGAACCAGAGGGACTCTTCTCCAGACCAGCACAGCCACCGGTCCCAGGCACCAACAGGCAACTGATAATTCTTTCCTCTTCTCTTTCTCTGGATTTAGCCTTAGAGTTTTTTTATTCTGTTTGGTCGTCTTTTCTCCCTTTTGATTTTTCTCTTTTTATAGTATCAGGCTTCCACCGCTTTTTCTTTATTTTTTTCCCAAGGTTACTTCAACAAACAGATTCAATATATACCGCGTTGAACATCTAAACACTCCACCACTACAAGCAAGGAGGAACTTTGCAGAGAACTGGCCAGTAGGATAGAGCAACCAAAACACTACAGCAGAGTGCATACAACATACACAAAAAACACTTCCTGAAGTGCCAGGCAGTGGCATGACCCCTTTGTAATATAGTAATACTCGCAGGTGCAGGGAACATAAGAAGCTTTAAAATCACACAAAACACAAAGTTAGCCAAAATGGCAAAATGTAGGAATTCTCCCCAAATGAAAAATCGGGAAGGAATGACAGCCAGAGAATTGCTCAAAGCAGATATAAACAATATATCTGAACAAGAATGTAGAGTCACAGTCCTAAGACTTAATAACTGGCCTTGAAAAAAGCATAGAAGACAATGGAGAATCTCTTGCTGCAGAGATCAAAGCCCTAAAAACTAGTCACAATGAATTACAATGAATTTTTTAAATGCTGTAACTAAGATGCAAAATAAACTAGATACAATGACAGCGAGGATGGAAGAAGCAGAGGAGAGAACAGGTGAAATAGAAAATAAAAGTATGGAAAATAAGCTGAAAAAAGAGGGAAAGGAAATTACTAGATCATGAGTGGAAAATTAGAGAACTAAGTGATTCCATGAAATGAAACAATATCCTATCATAGGAGGTCCATAACATAAGAAAACAAGTGAGAGAAAGGTCAAGGTATTTGAGCAAATTATGGCTGAAAACTTCCCTAATCTGGGGAAGGAAACAGGCATCCAGTCCAAGAGGCACAGAGAACTCCCTTTAAAATCGACAAAAACAGGTCAGTACCATGGCATGTCATAGTGAAACTGGCAAAATAAAAAGACAAAGAGAATTATGAAAGCAGCTAGGGACAAATGGTCCTTAAGCTAGACACATAAAGTTAGTAGCAGACCTGTCCACTGAAACTGGGCAATCTAGAAGGGAATGGCAGGAAATATTCAATGCGCTCCGTAGGAAGAATATTCAGCTAAGCATCCTTTATCCAGCAAGGCTGTCATTCAGAATAAGAGAGATAAAGTTTTTCCCAGACAAACAAAAACTAAAGGAGTTCATGACCTCTAAACCAGCTCTGCAAGAGATCCTAAGAGGGATTCTTTGCACAGAAGGCAGCAAAGACTACAAAAGAGGACCAGAGACATCACAACAAACATGAAATTTCAGATAACACAATGGCACTAAATTCATATCTTTCAGTAATCACTATGAAGGTAGATGGACTAAATGTCCCAATCAAAAGACCTAGGGTATCAGAATGGATTAAAAAATAAGATCCTTCTATATGCTGCCTACAAGAGACTCGTTTTAGACCAGAGAACACTTGGAGTTTGAAAGTGAGGGTACAGAGAACCATCTATCATGCTAATGGATGTCAAAAGGAAGCTCTAGTAGCCATACTTATATCAGACAAACCAGATTTTAAAATGAAGACTGTAATAAGAGATGAAGAAGGACATTATATCATAATTAAGGGATCTATCAAGAAGAGTAACAACTGCAAATATTTATGCCCTCAACGTGAGAGCACCCGAGTATACAAATCACAAATATAAAACTTTTGGATTATAAAACCATAATTGTAGGAGACTTTAAGACTCCACTTAGAACAATGGACAGATCATCTAGGCAGAAAATCAATAAGGAAACAGTGGCTCTGAATGACACATTGGACCAGATGAACTTAACAGATATATTCAGAAGTTTCATCCTAAAGCAGCAGAATCACATTCTTCTCGAGTGCACATGGAACATTCTCCAAAATAGATCACATTTTGTGTCACAAAACAGCCTTCAACAGGTACAAAAAGATTGAGAACATACCATGCATATTTTCAGATCACAATGCTATGAAATTTGTAATCAACCACAAGAAAAAAATTGGAAAGCCCCCAAAATCATGGAAGTTAAGGAACATCCTACTAAATTTCATGGTTAACCAGAAAATTGAAGAAGAAATTTTAAAATACTAGGAAGCCAATGAAAATGAAAACAGGACATCCAAACCCTTTAGGATGCAGCAAAGACAGTCCTAATAGGAAAATACATTACAATTCAGGCCTATCTCAAGAAGCAAGAAAAGTCCCAAATATGCAACCTAACCTTACACCTAAAGGAGCTAGAAAAGGAGCAGCAAATAAAGCTCAAAGTCAGCAGAAGAAGGGAAATAACAAAGACTAAAAACAGAAATAAATGATATAGAATCCAGGAAAAAAAAGTAGACAGATCAATGAAACTAAGAGCTGCTTTTTTGAAAGAATAAATAAAATTGATAAACCCCTAGCCAAACTTCTCAAATCCAAGAGAGAGGATTCAAATAGATAAAATCACAAATGAAAAAGTAGAGAACACAATCAACACCATAGAAATACAAACAATTAGAATATTATGAAAAATTGTATGTCAACAAACTGGACAATCTGGAAGACATGGACAAATTCCTAGACACTCATGTACTACCAAAACTCAAAGAGGAAGAAAGAGAAAATTTGAACAGACCCATAACCAGCAAAGAAATTGAATCAGTTATCAAAAAACCTCCCAACATACAAGAGTCCTGGGACAGATGCCTTCTCAGGGGAATTCTACAAGACACTTAAAACAGAGTTCATACCTCTTCTTCTCAAACTGTTTCAAAAAATTAAAAAGAAAGCTTCCAAACTCATTCTACGAAGTCAGTATTACCTTGATTCCAAAACTGGACAAAGACCCCACTAAAAAGGAGAATTATAGGCCGATATCCCTGATGAAACTGGATGCAAAAATTCTCAACATGATGCTAGCAAATCAAATTCAACAGTATATTAAAAGAATTATTCACCATGATCAGGTGGGATTCATTCTTGGTTTGCAGGGCTGGTTTAGTATTCTCAGATCAATCATCATGATACAGCACATTAATAGAAGAAAGGATAAGAATCATGTGATCCTGTCAATAGAAGTAGAAAAAGCACTTGACAAAATACAGCATCGTTCTTGATTTAAAAAAAAAAAAACCCTCAAGGAAGTAGGTATAGAAGGAACATAACACCTTAAAAGCCGTATATGAAAGACCCACAGCTAATATCATTATCAGTGGGAAAAAACAGAGCTTTCCCCCTAAGGTCAGGAACACAACAGGGAGGTCCACTCACACCAGTGTTGGAAGTCCTAGCCTCAGCAATCAGACAGCAAAACAAAATAAAAGGAATCCAAATTGGGAAAGAAGTCAAATTTTCACCCTTCACAGATTACATGATACTTTACATGGAAACCTTGAAAGTTGCATAAAAAAAAAAAAAAACTGCTAGAGCTGATACATGAATTCACCAAAGTCACAGAATATAAACTCAATGTACAGAAATCAGCTGCATTTTTACATACCAATAAGGCAACAGAAAGAAATATCAGGGTACCAGTCCCATTTACAATTGCACTAAAAAGCATAAAATACCTAGGAATAAGCCTAACCAGAGAAGTAAAAGATATGTATGCTGAAAACTGTAGAATGCTTGTGAAAGAAATGGGAAACACAAAGAAATAGAAAAACATCCATACTCATGAGTTGGAAGAACAAATATTGTTAAAATGTTGATATTATCCAAGGCAATCTACACCTTCATTGCAATCCCTATTAAAATAGCATCAGCATTCTTCACAGCTACAACAAATAATCCTAAAATTTTATGGAACCACAAAAGACCCCAAAATAGTCAAAGTAATGTTGAAAAAAGAAAACCAAAGCTGGAGGCATCACAATCCCGAACTTTAATCTGTATTACAAAGCTGTAATCATCAAGACAGTATGATATTGGCACAAAAAGATGCATAGATCTATGGAACAGAATAGAGAACTCAGAAGGGGACCCACAAATATATGGCCAACTAATCTTTGACAAAACAGGAAAGAATATCCAGTGGGGAGAAAAGTCTCTTTACCAACTGATGGTGTGATAACTGGACAGTGACATGCAAAAAATTGAAAGTGGATTACTTTTTACACCATACACAATAATAAATTCAAAATGGATAAAAGACCTAAATGTGAGACAGGAAACCATCAAAATCCTAGAGGAGAAAACAGGCAGCAATCTCTTGGACCTCCGCCACAGCAACTTCATACTTGACATGTCTCCAGAGGCAAGGGAAATAAAAGCAAAAGTGAATTATTGGGACCTCATCAAAATAAAAAGCCTCTGCACAGGAAAGGAAATAATCAAAAAAACTAGCAAGCTTGGGGCGCCTGGGTGGCTTAGTCGGTTAAGCGTCCGACTTTCACTAGGGTCATGATCTCGCGGATCGTGGGTTCGAGCCCCGCATCGGGCTCTGTGCTGACTGCCAGCTCAGAGCCTGGAGCCTGTTTCAGTCTGTGTCTCCCTCTCTCTCTGACCCTCCCCTGCTCACGCTCTCTCTCTCTCTCTCCTAGAAATAAATAAAAACATTAAAAAAAAAATTAAAAAAAAAAAAAAAAAAACCTAGCAAGCCACCAACAGAATGGGAGAAGAAATTTGCAAATGAAATATTGGATAAAGGGTTAGTATCCAAATCTATAAAGAATTTATCAAACTCAATACCTGAAAAACAATCCAGTGAAAAGAAATGGGAAGAAGACATGAATAGACACTTTTCCAAAGAAGACACCCAGATGGCAAACAGACACATGAAGAGATGCTCAGCATCAGGGAAATACAAATCAAAACCACAGATACCACCTCACACCAGTCAGAATGGCTAAAATTAACTCAGGAAACAACAGTTGTTGGCCAGGATGTGCTGTAGCCACTCTGGAAAACAGTATAGAGGTTCCTCAAAAAACTAAAATAGAGCTACCCTACAACCCAGAAATGTTACCACTAGGAATTTATCCAAAGGATACAAAAATGCTGATTCATAGGGCACATGCACCGCAATGTTTGTAGCAGCACTATCAGCAATAGGCAAATTATGGAAAGAGCCCAAATGTCCATCAACTGATGAATGGATAAAGAAGATGTAGGATATACACAATGAAAAATTGTATATTAATTTATTTTCACCAATGAAAAAGCCCGAAATCTTGCCATTTGCAACAATGTGGATAGAACTAAAGGGTATTATGTAAGCAGAATATGTCAGTCAGATAAAGATAGATACCATATTATTTTACCCATGTGGAATTTGAAAAACTCAACAGATGAACATAAGGGACAGGAAGGAAACTAAGATCAAAAGAGAGAGGGAGGCAAACTATAAGAGACTCTTAAATACAGAGAACAAACTGATGGTTGCAAGATGGGGGCTAGGGGTGAGTTAAATGGGTGATAGGCATTAAGGAAGGCACTTTTTGGAATGAGCACTGGGTGTTATATGTAGGAGATAAATCACGGGATTCTGTTCCTGAAGCCAAGAGTACACTGTACGTTAACTGGAGAATAAATTAATTTTAAAAATCTATAAAAAAGGAAAAATTGCATTAGGAATTTTAAAGCTTCCCACAGGCCCAGGCGCAAGTAGCTTAATAGGTGAAATTTTTTTTAAGTTTATTTATTTATTTTGAAAGATACAGCATGAGTGGGGGAGGGGCAGACACAGAGAGAGAGAGAGATTCCCAAGCAGAGTTCTCACTGCCCACGCAGAGCCTGACATGTGGCTTGAACCCACAAAACCAAGAGATCATGCCCTGAGCTGAAACCAAAAGTTGGATGCTCAATCAACTGAGCCACCCAGGTACCCCTTAATTGGTGCAATTTACCAAATGTTTAAAGAATAATTAACACCAATCTTTCACAAATGCTTATTAAAAAAAAAAAAAATACCTGAGGAAGTACACTCCCAACTCATTGGGAAGTGACTGGTATTGGTCACTTATCCTATCAGAACAATGTTGCCCTTATACGAAAACTCAACAAAGACAAATGAGAAGACTTATTGACCAGCATTCCTCACAAATATAGATGCAAAAGTCTTCAATAAAATGCTACCTAATGAAATCCAGCAATATATTTTTTTAAATCATATGCTATGATCAAATGGGATTTTATCCTAGGAAGGCAAGGTTAGTTTAACACTTGAAAATCAGGCAATATATCAATTATAATAGAACAAAGGAAAAAACCTCTGCATGCTTCTTTCAATAAGTTCAGAATAAGCTTTTGACAAAATTCAACATCCTTTCTTAAAAACACTTAACCAGCTAGAAATAGAAAGGAAATCCCTTAATCCAATAAAAAGCATCTATGTAAAACCTACAGCTAACATTATACTCAATGGTGAAGGACTAAATACTTTCCATCCAAGATAAGGAACAACATGAGGTTGTCCACTCTAAATATTCATATTTAACATTGTGCTGGAAATTCTAGCAAGTTGAGGAAAGGGGAGAAAAAAGCATCCATATTGGAAAATGAAAAGTTGTAAAATTCATTTGCAAATACATGATCTTGTATATAGATAATCATAAAGAATCTGCAAAAAGCCCATTAGATCTATTCAATGAGTTTATCAAGGTTACAAAATGAAAGATGAAAATGCAAAAATAATTTTCATAGCTTCTGCACAGCCAAGGAGACAACCCAGAAAATTAATAGGCAACCAACGGAATGGGAAAAGATAGTTGCAAATGACATATCAGATAAAGAGTTGATATCCAGAATCTACAAGGAACTCACCAAACTACACGCCCGAAAAACAAACAACCCAGTGAAGAAATGGGCAGAAGATAGGAACAGACACTTCTCCAAAGAGGACATCCAGATGGCCAACAGACACATGAAACGATGCTCAGCATCGCTCCTCATCAGGGAAATACAAATCAAAACCACACTGATATACCACCTCACGCCAGTCAGAGTGGCTAAAATGAGCCAGTCAGAGAACTCTAGATGCTGGCGAGGATGTGGAGAAACGGGCACCCTCCTACACTGTTGGTGGGAATGTAAACTGGTACAGCCCCTCTGGAAAACAGTGTGGAGGTTCCTAAGGAAACTAACAATAGAACTCCCCTATGACCCAGCAGTAGCACTGCTAGGAATTTACCCAAGGGATACAGAAATGTTGATGCATAGGAGCACATGTACCCCAATGTTCATAGCAGCACTCTCCACAATAGCTAAAACCTGGAAAGAGCCTAAGTGTCCATCAACAGATGAATGAATCAAGAAGATGTGGTTTATCTATACCATGGAATACTACATGGCAATGAGAAACAATGAAATCTGGCCATGTGTAGCAACATGGATGGACCTTGAGGTGTTATGCTGAGCGAAATAAGTCAGGCAGAGAAGGACAAATATCATATGTGTGCACGTATAGGAGGATTAGGAGGAACTTAACAGAGGACCAAGGAGGAGAAGAAGGGCAGAAATGGTGGGGGAAAGGGAGAGAGGCAAACCATGAGAGACTCTTGAATGCTGACAAAAACTGAGGACTGATGGATGTGGGGGGGAGGAGGGATGGGCATGGAGGAGGACACTTGTGGGGATGACCACTGGGTGTTATGTGGAAACTAATTTGACAATAAACTATTTGTAAAAAATAATAATAATAATAATTTTCATTTCTGTACACTCATTCATACAGTATGCGCCCAATTTCAGAACTCACTATAGAGCTATGGTAATCAAGACTCTGTGGTATGGACAAGGATACACAAATAAATGTATAGTATTGAAGTCCCAGAAACAAACTCTGGCATTTATGATTGACTTTTGACCATGACCAAGACAATTGAGTGGGGAAAGAGAAAAGTGTTTTCAACAAATCGTGCTAAGAGAAATTTGGGAAAAGAATGAAATTTGAGGGGTGCTTGGGTGGCTCAGTCGGCTGAGCGTCCGACTTCGGCTCAGGTCATGATCTCACAGTTTGTGGATTTGAGCCCCACATCGGGCTCTGTGCTGACAGCCAGCTCAGAGCCTGGAGCCTGCTTCAGATTCTGTGTCTCCCTCTGTCTCTGACCCTCCCCTGCTCACACTGTCTCTGTCTCAGAAATAAATAAAACATTAAAAATTAAAAAAAAAAAGAATGAAATTTGACCCCTACCTCAAACCATACATAAACAATAACTCACAGTAGATTGTATGCTTAAAGGTCAAGAGCTAGAACACTTGGCAAAAACCATAGAAGTAAAATTGATGACCTTGGGTTAGGTGATAGTATCTTAGGCCCCGAGAGCAACAGTGATGAAGAAAAAAATAGATGAAAATGGACTTCATCAAAACTAAAAACTTGTGTGGTTTAAAGGTTTATGTCAAGAAAGTGAAAAGACAGCCCACAGAATGGGAGACATTATTTGCAAATCACATACCCCATAAGGGACATGTATAATACATTATTTAAAAAATCTCTTCTAATATAATAAAGAGTACCAAACCACTTTATCTAAAAAATCTGCAAAAGATTTGAAGTTTTTAAAAGAAAAAAGACAAATGGTCTGTGAAAAGATACTCAACATTATTAGTCATTAGGAAAATCCATATTGAAACCACAATGAAATGCCACTTTGTTCCTACTATAAAACATAAAACACTAACAAGGGTTTTCAAGGATGGAACCCTCATATATATGGAAATGGAAATGTAAATAGCACAGCCACTTTGGAAAGCAGGTTCGCAAAATATTACATAGAATTATCAAATACCCAGCAATTCTAGTCCTAGGAATATATCCAAGAGAAATGAAAACATGTCCACATAAAATGCCAGGTTCTTACGAACATTTTGAATAGTGTCAAAAAGTAAAAATATACTCAGAGGCAGAAGTGGAAAATAGCCTTAGTAGACATAGTAAATATGTCAAAACTGCCTTCCTAGGAACTGGCAGAATCAGTCATTATTTCTGGGTGTATTTTGGGTAATTGGGCATTATACTGAGAACAGTTTATAGAGCATTGAGTGTTAACGGAACCCAACTTCTGCCAGTAGTAAGGCCCAGTATGACCGGTGCTTTTCTGGACTATAAGTCAGGTGAACTTTCCTTTTACATACAATATGAATAATAGGTCTCCTCTCTCTACTTTTAATAATTCTTTTGCAGAAGCTGTTTGGCCCTATTTATGTACTAGAACATATTCTGAACCTCTTAAATATCTCTTAAGTAACAGATTATGAAAGATGAAATACCTGGGAGATTACTCTGTTTTCATTTTTAGGGTGACTTGGTAAATTTAGTCTCAGAAATTCTGGATTACTTTTAGGTTTTACCAGTGGAAATCAGAATAGATTTTTCTCCTTCATTTCCAACAATTATAAAATATGCTAGTAATACCAGTTACGTAGATGATATCGGTATCAATTATCAAGTACCTTGAAATTATAAGATAAATTATTTGAGAATTATGTTACTTAACAACTCCAATAAAATATTTTATTTTTTTACTGAAAAAACTAGAGGCCCATGAACTGATGAATGAAAAAATAAACTATGATATATCCATATAATGAAACATTATTTGATCATAAAAATGAAGTAGTGAAAACATGCTAAGTGAACGATGACAGTCACAAAAGACCACATATTGTCTGATTCCCTTTATATGTAGTGATGTTTTTCTTAAAGCATTCAGCCCTTTTGGATAAGAGATGACTTAGTGTTAAATATTATACGTACTTCATTTATATCTTTGGTAAGTAGAATAATAGCAAACAGAATAACTTCTTTTGAATAGCTAAGAAAGGTCGAAAGTGAAGAGTTCCTATTTATTTAGCTGTCATATGCATTGCCGATATAAAGGAAAACTGGAAGAATTTATTTTAGTGCAGTGCAGTATGAAAGTTCATAAGGTTAGAAGTAATTTTCATCCAGACTTAAACTCATAGGTAATTTTTTAAAAAGATTTAATTACAGTTGTCATTTTTGTGATTTCTACTGAGGAAACAGTAGGGAGAATACCCCACTAAATGTTCTCTCTCATTCTTGAATAATTATTAAATTTTTTGAAACAGTGACCTTGTCACATGACACTTAATGAGAAGGCCAGAGAGCATCTGATTTTCAAAGTGTTTGAATTCATGCATAGTAATTTCACCTTTTTTAAAAATTTAACATTTTGACTAAATGAGTCCTTTGACTTTTAGTGATACTTTACTGCTGGCTCAAGTAAGTAATATTTGCCCTCAATATAGTGATTGAAAAATAGAAAACTCCTTTTGAGGAGATTTACTGCTTAGGGAAACTTAAAATTTATGGGATCATGCCATTTTTGTGTGTTAAAGTGTATTTTAAACCTACTGAAAAAAAGCCTAATATAAGCATTTACCCATATGCCTATTTTGTAGGTTAATAAGTTCTTATAATTTTATATGACTGTTACAGAATTATTAAATAACAACACATTATAAATATAATTTATGTATCCTAAACCCCATTATCTTCCTTCTCATAAGTAATTCATACCTTGAAATTAGTTTTTATAACCAAGAATTTTAACATTATTATTATTATATAATTTTGTATCCCAAACTGGCATGTGATATCATGTATCGTTTTTGACCTATAAATGGTATCACACTGTTTGTTATTCTGCAGTTTGCTTGTCCCTCAATATCCTATTTTTGATATTTAATTACATTGATGCCTTTTATATAGTATTATATTTTGTAAGAATGTGCCCCAGTTTATCCATTCATCTCCTTATGAACATTTTTAGCTATTAAAAAGCAATGCTACAATGAACATTCTTGGGCCCACCTCCTTGTGCTCACATATAAGATTTTTGTATATACTTGAGTAGAATTGCTGGGTATATGTGTATATTTAACCTTATTAGATGTTTCCAAATTATTCCTGAAAATGGCATCACTAGGGTGGCTGGTTGGCTCAGTTGGTTAAGCGTTCAGCTGGTGGTTTCGGCCCAGGTCATGATCTTATAGTTGTTAGATCAGACTCCTCACAGAGCATGCATGCAGCCTGCTTAAGATTCTCTCTCTCCTGTCCATCTCTCTCTCCCTTTCTCATGCTCACTCACTCTCTCTCTCAAAACAAACAAAAACAAAAAAACACTTTAGAAAATGGTTGTACCAATTTATATGTCAGCCCTGTCTGCAGCCATTTTGCAAACATTTTATTAAGATATAATTACATACTAGAAAGTTCACCTGTTTAAAGCATACTTTCAGTGGCTGTTCTGAGTAATATTTTTATGAACATTTATTTACAAGTTTTTCTGTAAATATATATTTTCATTTCTCTTGTTTGTATTCCTGAGAATGGAGTTGTTGGGATGGATCATATTGAAATCTCTTATGTTTAACATTTTGAACAACTGCCAAAGTAGACTGCACTATTGTAGAATCTCACTAGCAGTGCACAAGGGTTCCATTTGTTCTCCGTATTTACTAATACTTGTTTTTTGTCTTTTTATTATAATTATCCTAATAGGTATGAAATAGCATCTCGTTGTGGTTTGGGTTTGCATTTTCTTAATGATTAATGAGCATCTTTTCACATGCATGTTAGCATTTCTATATGTTCTTAGGAGGAATTTTTATTGAAATCTTTTACCTATTTTTAAATTGGTTTTTTTAGTGTCTTCATTATTGAGTTTTATGTGTTTTTTTACACATTTGAATATATATTCACTATCAGATAGGTGATTTGCAAATGGTTTCTTCCTTTCTATAGCTTGTCTTCACTTTCTTGATGGTGAACCTTTGAAGTACAGAAGTTTTTATATTTGATGAAGTCAAATTTATCGAACTTTTATTGCTTGTGCTTTTATTAGATTATCTTTAAAAAGTTACTGCTAAAACCAATGTCATGGATATTTACTCTTAAGTTTACTTCTAAGAATTTTATAGTTTTAGCTCCTATATTTAAGTCTTTGATCTATTTTAACTTAATTTTTATAAATAGTGTGAATTAGGGGCTTTCTTCATTCTTTTGCATGTGGATCTCTGTCACAGCAAAATTTGTTGCGTTCTTTTCCCATTGATTTATTTTGGCATGCTTGTTGAAAATCAACTGATTATAAACATACAGGTTTGTTTCTGGGATCTTAATTCTCTTTTATTGATCTATATGTCTGCCATTATGCTGACATTACATGGTCTTAATTATTGTGGCTTTGTAAGAAATTTCACAATCAGAAAGTGTGAGTTGTAGAGCTTTATATTTCTTCCTCAAGATTGTTCTAGTTATTCAGTTATTCTTGCATTCCTATGTGAATTTTAGGATCAGCTTGTCAGATGCTACAAACCAGCACCTGGGATTTTGCTAGGCATTGTGATGAACTTTGGGTTCAATTTGGGTAGTACTGCCATTTTAGCAACATTAAGTCTTGTGGTCCATAGCCACTGGATTATTTCCACTTATTATCTCTTTAAAAACTTTCTCAACAATGTTTTAAAAGTTTTAGTCTGCTTTCTTTTGTAACATTATTCTTAAATATTTTATTCTTGTTGATTCTAGTGTAAATGGATTTTTACTTAATATTTTTTTCAAACTCTTCTCCTTACATTGGTAGCTAAAACTGGTTTTTATACTTTTTATATATTGGTCTCATATCCTGTGATCTTGATAAACTAACTCACTTTAAAGATCTAATAGCTTTTTCTATACAAGATCCAGTCTAGAATCTATACATGCTATTGAATTTTTAACTTCAGAGACTGTATTTTCACCTCTAATTTTTTTGCCATGTCTACCTGTTTTTATTTTATTCCTTTGTCTTTCATTTTATAATTTATTTTTTCTGGAAATTATTTATACCTTCAAACATTCTGAATGTTTAAATACTTTGAAGTCTTTCTGACTGTATCAGTAGAACTAATTTTATCTTGAGTGAATTTGTTTTCAGACTTGATTTATTGGCTACCTTTGTTAAAATTAGATTTCTGTGAATTTTGGTTTGCAGGCTTTATGGTTTTATGAGTGTTTGTTCTGTTTATTTGACTCTGTTCATTCCTCCCTATGATGACTTTTCAGTTACCTACATCTGGCTCCCCAGACATAGATCTTATAATGACAATTTGGTGTTCAGCCCAGAGTGATATTATGAGTTAGACAGATTGAGACACTGAACCACCTTTCATAGGAGGGGGAACCCCACAACATCCACTAGTGTTAAACCATAAACCTGTGTATTCCTTGTTTCTGTGAAACCTGTGTACCCTACAGGAACCTAACTCCTTGCTACCACTGTTTGTCTCCAGAGTCCAACAAGCCAGTGGTCTCAGCACTACAAAAGTTTTGCATTTCTTTTTCCATTCTGGTCCATAGCTCATAAGATTTTTTATATCTTTTGCTTTTAGTTATCCATATTTTGGGGCGCCTGGGTGGCTTAGTCAGTTAAGCGTCCGACTTTCCCTTAGGTCATGATCTCGCGGTTCGTGGGTTCGAGCCCCGCGTCAGGCTCTGTGCTGACTGCCAGCTCAGAGCCTGGAGCCTATTTCACAGTTTGTATTTCCTTCTCTCTCTGACCCTCCCCTGCTCACGCTGTCTCTCTCTCTCTCTCTCTCTCTCCTAGAAATAAATAAAACGTTTTAAAAAAAATCTTTAGTTATCTATATTTATATTTTTGTACCATGTTTTCTATTTTCAACAGAGAATGTATGTCATATTTCACATCAAATTATGAAGTCACTACATCTTCATTACTGAAATCCTAATAATATTTATTGGTTTTTTAAGTTTATTTATTTTAAGAGAGGCAGGGAGGAGCAGAGAGAGGGAGAGAGAGAGACAGAGACAGAGAGAGAGAGAGAATCCCAAACAGGCTCTGCACTTTCAAGTCAGAGCCCAACACGGGGCTCAAACTCGAACTGTGAGACCATGACCTGAGCCAGAATGAAGTCACACGCTTACCCAATTGAGCCACCTGGGATCCCTGCAATAATTATTCTTTAGGTTAATTTTAAATTGTCAAAAGGTTTAAACATATATTGTCTCTCTCATATGGAATGTTATCTTATTATTATAAAATAAGTAATTTAAAATAAGTATTATATTTACATTATCAGATAAGTTCCCCCCCATAGGAAAATCTTTTCAGTCATAAGTATCAATTGAATAGTTATTTGTTCTATTGCAATCACTCTGCTGAGTATTTTACCTATAACATTCAGTCACAACAGTCCTACAAAGTTGACAATGTAATTATTATAGAATAATAAGTTGAATTTTAAACTGTTCAAGAACTTGTAAGTAGTCAGTAGAATTGATATTCATGTCTAGGTTTGTCTAATTTCCTTATACTTTAAATCACTTTTTTATGTGTTTATATTTTAATTGTTGAGGTGTTTGCATTCTCTTCTCCCTCTTGACCCATTAGAACAATTTGAATGATGTTTTGGTACAGAGAATTAAGAAACTTTCTCTGAGAAGAAAATAGACCAGATGTTTTCAGCATTTGGCCACAGCTTTATCTATTTGCTGTAATATAGAATTTCAGAATATATTTGAGTGACATTCCCTACACTGGTGGGATCTTCCCTGATATGTTACTCTTTTTGTTATTATTTAAACTGTCAGAGGTGATTGTGAGAGACTTTCTCTTCTGTCTTTCCATTTTTATTACTTCTTTTTTTGTTGTTAAAATAGGGTTTTAAAGTTTTTTTTAATATAATTTGTTGTCAAGTTGGCTAACATACAGTGTATACAGTGTGCTCTTGGTTTTGGGGATAGAGTCCCATGATTCATCGCTTATATAAAATACCCACTGCTTATCCCAACATGTGCCCTCCTCAATGCCCATCACCCATTTTCCCCTCTTCCCCACCAGCCATCAACCCTGTTTGTTCTCTGTATTTAAGAGTCTTTCTCTTTTTAGAACTATTTTTCCCCTTTCCTTCCCCCATGATCTTCTGTTACGTTTCTTAAGTTCCACATATGAGTGAAGACATATGATATCTGTCTTTCTTTTCTGTGACTGACTTATTTCTTTTAAAAAGATACCCTCCAGTTCCATCCACGTTGCTGCAAATGGCATGATTTCATTCTTTTTCATTGCCAAGTAGTATTCCATTGTATATATAAGCCACGTCTTTTTTATCCATTCATCAGTTGATGGACGTTTAGACTCTTTCCATAATTAAAAGTTCAGGAAACAACAGGTGCTGGTGAGGATGTGGAGAAATGGGAGTCCTCTTGCACTGTTGGTGGGAATGTCAACTGGTACAGCTGCTCTGGAAAACAGTGTGGAGGTTCCTCAAAACATTAAAAATAGAACAACCCTATGACCCAGCAATAGCACTACTAGGAATTTATCCAAAGGATACAGGAGTGCTGATTCATAGGGACACATGTACCCCAATGTTTATAGCAGCGCTTTCAACATTTTCATTACTTCTCTATTTTAAGATCACTAACATGGAGGGGTATTTATGATCATGTGTCTTAGTAGCTTTATTTTTTGGTATAGCGTTAATTCTTTTTTTGATGTTTATTTATGTCAAAAGAGAGGTTGAGGGGCAGAGAGAGGAGAAAGAGAATCCCAAGCAGGCTCCATGCTCTCAGTGCAGAGCCCAATGCAGGGCTTGATCTCAGGATCCTGAGATCATGACCTGAGCTGAAATGAAGAGTTGGACACTTAACTGACTGAGCCACCTAGGCGCCCCAACTTTTTTAAAGTTTATTTACTTATTTTGAGAGAGAGCAAGATAGTGGGGGAGGGAGAGATTGAGAGGGAGAGAGAGAATCCCGAGACCCTGACATGGAGCTTGATTTCACGAACCATGAGATTGTGACCTGAGTGGATTCCAAGAGTCTGATGCTTAACCAACTGAGTCACCCAGGCACCTTATAATTTTATGTTCTAATGGAAGTACAAAGAAATATGAGGCAAACCTAATTACAGAAGGACAGAAGTAGGTAGAGTTGGCAGTAATGAATCCAATGATGGCTTTGGAAGTTTTTAGCAAGAGGCCTGTAGTAAGAATCTATAGATGAAGAATTAAAGCTAAATTGCATATTCTGCCGGCATGTATTAACTTACTCAAATATGCAGGTATTTCCAGTAAGAGAGAAAGACGATAGAGAAGTTTTCACTCTATACTGGATAATTGAACTTAAGGATAAAGAATAATAATAACTGGGTAAGAGTAGTGGTTGTAAAGATTTTGATTTGTGAGAAATCAAGAATTAAGATAGCAGGTGTCAGAATCAAGTGACTGAGAAGGACACATGTGTATGCCACTGCTGTGCTAGGCTTAATGAGTTTTAGTTCTAGCTTGGAGTAGAGCATTGGAGGAACATGATTTTATATAGATTTTTAGTAATGGAGTAATTCTTTTTTTTTTTAAGGTTTTATTTATTTCTAGGATAGAGAGACAGCGTGAGCAGGGGAGGGTCAGAGAGAGAGGGAGTCACAGACTGAAACAGGCTCCAGGCTCTGAGCTGGCAGTCAGCACAGAGCCCGACGCGGGGCTCGAACCCACGAACCGTGAGATCATGACCTAAGCGAAAGTCGGACGCTTAACTGACTAAGCCACCCAGGCGCCCCAGTAATGAAGTAATTCTTAATAGATTGAAATTACCTTTCCAAAGTTTGTGTTATGCCACTTCGCTTTTATGAAAGACTTAGGTTAGTGCCTTTTTTTTGCTATCTGAAAGAAATCTGAAGAGGATGTTTGCTTTTATGAAAAAGGAATAAAACAAAAATGGCGTTCAGCAGTTGTTTTGCAACCAGCACATGCCCCTAAGTAGCAAGAGTGCCACCACCAAGCTCCTTCCCTGGGAATTACATTCAGCATCTCAGCATTAAGCTACCATAGCTTTGAACTGCATCTGTGTAAGCATGTGTGCTTTATCTCGATTTATTTTGTGCATCTGTTAGCAAGATGTGTCCTAAGTATCAGAAAAGCCTAAGAGATGTATTTTTTTGGGGGGGCTCTGGAAATGCTCAAAAATTTTTCCACATAAATTAGTGGTAATTGTTTCTTCACTTTATGCCATTTTGGCTTATAAAAGTTTCCATAGGAGTGGTCTACTTTGCAATAGCAGGGGAAACCTCTATCTGCTGAAATGAATCTCCTCCATGCCTTTCTTCTAATTGTGGGAGATGGTTTATTGGAAATCTCAAGTTTGAAGTACTCAGACTCCGTATCCCATCCCTCTAGGGCCAGCTCAGCCCTTCATCCTGTCAAAGCAGATAAAACAGAAGAGCCTGTAATTTGCTATAAAGGGGTCCTTGGGATGAAGCATTTTAATGTCCATAAAGAGTAGACGATACCTTCATTTTTAAAGACTCCCATGGAACATTTCAAACAGCATGGATTTGTCTTGGTGCCCTTTGCCAAAATTAATAGATTTGGGCTGCAGACTTAGAGGAAAGCTAAGCGTTCAGGCTACTTATCATCCATTGGTATTTTACTATATTTATCTTATTTTAGCCAGGATACCTTAAAATTGACAACATTTTGAGCAAATTATACTTAAATAAGAAAAGCTACTAAGTTTTAAGTCTGTGTCAATTAAATATAGGAGATATACAGAGTTACAACAATATTATTTTAGAAATTAAAAAATCAAGTGCAATGATCTACAGAACAGATCGAATTGATCCAACTTAATCATTGTTGTTAAAATTGTTTCCTCTGTTTATCCGTCTGGGTTTGAACTGTGTTTCAGGTTCCAAATAGGTTTTCCAACCAAGAGCGTTCTAATGAGAATGACACAGAAGGCCTGGAGTGTAATAAAATACCAAGTATGTTATTTTGAATTCTTCTCATGCTCTGAGAACAGGAATATCTTAAGCTTTGATAGAATGGTGCAATTTTATATTTTCCATTTGACTACTCTAAAAGGTTCATTGTCTTTTAATTAAACTACGGGGGGGAAGAGCAGAAATTAAAAGATGTAGTACTCTAATGGGGATGGCTTTTAGCTACTAGTACATGAGTGAAGACACCACAATAAAGCAAGATGGAGTGCAGCAACAAGTTTTGTGCCTTGAAGCCTCCTCTTGTCTGACTGTGGCAATAATTTGGAGTTAATTTGTGCAGCTTCTCAATAAAAGACTTTATGTTTTATATTCTTTGATACTTCCTGGCATCTTTTCCCTGCTTTTTCTTTGTTTTCTTTGTGTTTTGTTTTTGTGGGGTTTTTTTTTTTTTTTTTGGCAACATGCTAGTTCCCTTTGTTTATTAGCACTGAGATAATTTTTATTTCTCCAAATAAAACCTTATATAAAACAGATATTTTTTAAAGTTGTATTCTAGTTGCTTTGGAGACATACCCATCATGTATCTTAACCGTCACTCTATGATGTGTTCTTGAAGCACACAGCATTAGAGCTTTTCCGCCTGTTCTTTTATCTTTCCTTTCATGAGGTCCAGTGCAGCTGTATGTGATAATTAGGTAAACCAGTTCAGGTGAGAAGGTTGGGCCAGGTTCAGTGCATGGATATTTCCTATTCACTACCTGCTTTTTACTTGAGGTAGTAGCACCTTCCTTGAATCTCCCACTTTCTGTTCTTACTGACACGTGGAAATTTGCTTTCACCTATAGTGATTTGTATTTTTAGCAGAGGGTGAATGTGTTTCTTCATTTGAGAATATTACTTCCTGGTAGTTGTCTTATTTTCCTTTGTCTGCATGAAGTTGTTTTTTTTTTTTTTTTTCTTTGTGTCTGTTTTTCTCCCTTTGCTTTCTACTCCCCCACATGTCCCCAACTCCTTTAAGCCAATGAGGCTGTGGTGACACCTTCTGGGCAGTTATGGGAGTGAATTACAGCCATAAGTTGCGTGGTGGTGTTTAAGCATACCGAAGATTAGATGTATACGGCTAAATGTAGTTCGAGTCATCAAACAAATCCATACAACCTTCCACTTCTGCTCAGAGTTTCTAAAAGTTGTTAAATATTGATATCTTTTCTTGCCGATGAAAGAGATTTGTCGCTAGTTAAATAAAAAGCCAGTGGACCGGCCTCCTTAATCAATGTAAAGGATATGGTGTTTGATTGGGTCTGAAAATGAATGTCAGCAGAAGAAAACGTTAATGATTGCATGTTATTAGAATATCAGCACTGTATGCTATTGTTTTTGCCATGCTGTGGTACAACTACATCCGGTTATATGTCAGTGTTTCGTAGCAGTGGGAAAATGTCTTATAAGAAAAATTTCATTAGGTTCAGTGTCTTCTATCATGACCATCTACCATTAGAATCATGTAGGATGAAGGTTTATCCAGAGCTATTCTTGTCTACCCATACCTTTCATCAGTTTTAAGAAACATGAAAGGAGTCTTCTCAGTAGCCTCTCAGGAACCTTGCTTTTTTTTCTGATGAGACTTCATTCCTTCCACTTCTACTTCAAAGCTAATTTAACTCTTCTATTAAAAGATTTCAAATGCAGCTTTTTCATACACCGCATAAATACAATAAGAATTTACTATTATTAATGTGCTTTTTTTTTAACTGACAGTGAACATGATAGAGCTGTAGTTCTAGGAAACCACATGAAGTTTGTTATTAAATAATTTCAGAGATCTCAGTAGTCCTTACAGTCTTCAGTAACTGAATAGCAAATGTATTGGGCAACAAAGGTATGACTGGCCATCAAAGTCGCTGTGAAACTACCCATCTCTATAACATTACCTGTATGCAGTGTCTAATGGGAAAGCACCAGTCACTAAATTTAAGGGCAAGGACAACTGCTACAGTTGGATATGCAGCCTTTAAAATGGACTGTATGGCTTATCTTAGCTTTTTGCATCATTCCGTGGCCAAATATTGCTTATTCAGTTTATAATGTATGCATTTATATTTGGTAGAGAACCCATTCTTTCTGTTACTACTGTATAATAAAATCAAGGCAAGGACACATTGCCTTCTAATTTTGATTTGCAAACAGATGGTAGATGGCTGGAAAATAAGAGTTATTAAAAAAAACTGGGGAAATGCTTTCATGAAGTTAAAATAAAGCTAGTTTAAAATCCTAAAAGTGTGAATGAGTAACAGAATATCATGTAGTAACTGTGGAGATGATGGTTTTATTTGAAGTGGGGGGAGGGAGAAGAAAGCTAGAAGGAGGCAAAAACACAATTTGGCCTAAAATTGAATTTCTCTGATAAGGCATTTCAGAAGCGGCTTGTCTTATTCACTCAGCAGCAAAATAATCATATGCGCTTTAATAATCTTTATTTTACAGGAGTGCGTTGCTAGGGTAACGGAATGTAAGCAGGGGAACAGCACCTTGCAGATCACAAAGGCAAATCTGTGGAAAGAAATTTCACTGAGTTTCTCTTTTCCTCACCAGTATAATAACAACTCTTATTTTTCCTACACTATTTAATAATCTCACATAAACGTTTTTCGTTTTCCCATTTCTGTATCTGCTTAAACATAGACAATAGCATATATCTGGAACTGCTAAGATCGGTGGGCTAAGCAAAAAACAGATGTTATATCTTTAGCATTTTTATATAATTACTTTTTATTGCTGTCTTACCCCTTTCTCCATCCTTCTCAACCTTATTGTTATTTCCTGCTCTCTGTAAACCTGATGATAGTATTCCAAGTAAAAGAGGCTTGAGGTGGGAGTTGGTAGTTGGCCACATTAATCAAAATTTATTAGCTAAGCTTGCCTGTATGAAGATTCTAAAGAGACAGGGATTCCAAATGAAACATCTATCTTTTTGTAAGGGGGCAAATTGAATTACAGCAAATAGAATGACAAGCATTCAGGGAAAGCTGCAAAAATAATGTTTTCTCTATACTCATGCACATACACAAACATATACACACATACCTGTACAAGGGAGGAAAAAGGAGGAAAAAAAGCAGCATTAGATTCCTTCAGCTTACCATTGGGCCCTGAAACCTCAATTCATTCTAGGAAATTGGCTGTTTTAAAATTAAGAAAATCAAAGTTTCCAATGCATTTCCAAAAGAGACAGAAAAATAGCAATAAGAACGTACCTATTAATCATTTGATTGGATCGAATTTATGACAAATGTATGGCTTATATTTGCCTGTCATTCTCTTTGTGAAAGACCTAGTGAATGTAGAAGTAATATTAGAATGTGAGATTGGCTAAATAAATAAATAAATGCCTTCATGAAATTCAATATGAAAAGCTGTATTCAAATTATGAGTAAAGATTTGACTTTGGCTAAGATTTTAAGTTGATGTTGACTCTTAGTTTTAATATGCCTACTGTGCACCCTGTTGTATTTTTCACAATTCTTTCTCCAGGTCTAAAGAACAATCAGTAGCCAAAACAGGTGCTGGTCTAAAGAACTATCACTAATCAAAAACTAGTTTCTGGATGGATTGCACTTGAAATTATATTCTGTCTGGGTTTTGGTGGTATTTACTAAAATGAAGTTTTAATTATTGCTTTTAATATTTTTCCTAGAGATTGTTCTTTTATCCTGGATAGATTTGCACAAATACTTAAAATTCAGACTAATTCAAGCCAACTTAGAAACAGATAATGGTAAAAGACCAAGTAAAATTTGAAAAGGCCAAACAAAGACTTACTAAAATGGCAAATTGTAGGGAAACCATTCCATCAAGGTCTGGCTAGTGTACCTCAGATGTTCAGAAAAATGGAAAAGGGTCATGTTGAAATAGTAAGATTTCTGATGTTCCAGAAAGAATTTTAAACCCAAATGCCACAGTAGTCAAAAGCTTCATTCTCATCAAGTACTACTAAAAATTCTTAAAAATTTTAAACTCAAGAAAGTTTATTTGAAATTGTTTCTCATTATAAACCTGTTGACTCAAACTCAGATTCTAATTTTTCATTCTATATAGAGTCAATTCTTTTGGGGCTTTCTTAGAGCTAATATCTTCTTTGCTATAAAACCTCTATTTGACCTCTTTAATGTTAATTATTTCTTAAGAACTTACAAGTTTCCTAAACCAACATAGCCAAGAGAGAAGACACTTTTCTCTCCTTGGGCTCTTGTTTATGTCTTAGATGGAACATTCTGTGGAAATAAGGTTGGTTTTGCAAACAGAGTAGCATGTCTGTTTTCTGACAATTTGAGCCATAATTTATCCTTGGTGCCTGAAAATCACTAGTAACTCTACATTTTTATTTAATTCTTATGAAGATGAGCATACATGGCAAATTAAAACGTGGTGGTAAGTAAATACTATTCCTTGGGTAATCTTACATCACCCATAAACATTTTCAAACCATCTGGTGGAATTTCTGTTCTTTATTTGATGAAAAATAATTCTTTCTCCTCAACTCCTAAACTTACACATTCTTGTTACTGTGTGTAACAGGTTCTTAAAATGGGGCTCTCCCTGTTTGTCTTAGCTGGAGCCCTCAGAGAAAAATTTCAAAGTAATAAATGAAAACACCTTCTAGTTGATATATGAAGAGAAGAGAGAAAAACAATTATGTGATTCTTAAGGTACTTAATCACGTAAGGATATAAATGAATCAGTAACCTGGAAATTGAGGAAAGGAAGATTTTGGAGAGAGTTGAATAGGCTGACTGTCCTGACACATATCCAGTGGAAGAAGTAAGGATGCATCTCCCTTCATTAAGAGAGAGAGAAAGGCTTGAAGGAGATGACTTGGAAAGCTTAATAACTGACCCCTGCCTCTTAAGAACTGCTGTCTGACCCATGACTGAAAAATCTAGAGCTTGAGGCGATTGGCCAGCTGCTTTGAAAGCATTGTGATGAAGAAGTGGTGTGTGAAGGTGACCTACATTCTCAGAGTTTTTTGGAGCATATTTTGCTTAAGTTTATGTCATGGATCAAAGGTAGGCCATATGCACAAGAGATATGATGTAAGGTTGTGTTAGACTCATAGACTTCTTAGAGGAGCCCAGTGATCTGAATGGTGAGGCGAACTAGCATCTTTTCAAGAGCAGTAAGCAAAATGAGAGCTCCACCCAAATCAAAGGATCTGCAAGTAAGAGTGAGGATACTCTCTTTCCTCCTGCAAGTGACCAGCTTATAGCAGGACTAAATTGGATAACAAAAGTAACCATAACTTTGAAATTTAAAGTTTTTATTACTAGATAAGATGTATCAATTGTTGAGTATTTTGGGTACTTGTAAATGAAAAGAAACATGAAATCTGTCCTAAATTTCATGCATGGGAATGGGAAGCCCCATAGAATAAATTAAGTATCATACTGACAGACAACAAAAAAATTTATATTTTATGCTTACTCAACTTAATGATATTATGTGTGTATGTGTTTGTGGCAAAATGGTGATTTTGAAAAACGAGAAGAGTTTCATTTTAGGAAGTCATATTACCCATTTATTTTGATCCTTAGGTTATTATTTTTATCTTTGTAGACAGTATTGGTACCTATTCTACTTGGTTTTATCCATACTTCAATAGAAGGTACCAAAGCCAGGCCAGCAAGATTTTTAACAGATTGTTTTATCTATGTTATTTCATCTGTTTCAAAAGCCCTTTTACAGCCTTTCTTGATGTAATATTTTGCCATGTCTTTCTTCTTTTCTCCAGAGCTCAAATTAGGGGTATTAAAATCAAGGAACCCTGATTAACCTACATGTTGAGTCACACATTACTAAACTGAAAGTTAATGGTAGTATTTTTAGGAAGTTATGCTCAGATTCCTACTATAATATAATGGATTAAATAATTTAAACAATAGGTACAGTAAGTAATTGCAATGTTTCCTAAAGACTAGTACTCTAATCTTTAATAAAATTTGTATAAGAGAAATCTTTAAAACATTGCTCAAATACATATTTTTATCATTACTTTCAATTTAGTTTCTGGTGGACTTTGGCATCTGAATTTTACTGGGCTTGATTGAGCTATAGCTATACTTACACCTTTTATTGAAGGTTGTAACATTGCTCTGTAATGTTGAAATCACTTAGAATGTAAGAGAGATAATGATAGGGAAGAATGGATAGAATGAGATAGTAGTAGACAGATGTCAGGAGAAAATAGTAATAAAGCGAAAACAACATTGAACTCTTTGGAAAGCATATGGTAAAAAAATGAAAGTTGAGGCTTTAGATGGCTTAGTCAGTTAAGTGTCCAGCTCTTAGTTTTGGCTCAGGTCATGATCTCACGGTTCATAAGGAAGTTGGGACATTTGGGTAGCTCAGTCAATAGAGCATCTGACTCTTGGTTTCAGGTCATGATCTCACAGGTCGTGAAATCAAGCCCCACTTTGGGCCCGGCACTGACAGAGGGGAGCTTGCTTGGTACTCTCTCCCTTCTCTCTCTGCCACTCCCCTGCTTGCAGCCTCTCTCTCTCTCTCTCTCCTTCTCCCAAAATAAATAAATGAACTTTTTCTTAAAGAAAAACTGTAAATCAGTGCTGATTATGTGGGCATGAACAAAAGGAAAAATAATGTGAATTATCTGTTTTAGTAAGTTAAGTGTCCTCAAAGCCCTTTACAGAGATCCCATAATGCCTCAAGTTTCACATATGAATGAAGATGTATGATATCTGTCTTTCTGTGAATGACTTATTTCACTTAACATAATACCCTCCAGTTCCATCCATATTGCAGCAAATGGCAGGATTTCATTCTTTCCCATTGCCAAGTAGTATTACATTGTGTATATAAGCCACATCTTAGAGGCAGAGAGAGAATCCCAAGCAGGTTCTTCATGGAATCTGATGCAGGTCTTGAATTTACTAACCTGAGATCATGACTTGAGCCAAAATCAAAAGTTGGATGCTTAATCTATTGAGCCACCCAAACACCCCAGGAATTATGTATCTTAATCCAAACAAAGAAATCAAAATATTTTCTAAAGTCACTCTCTCTCACACACATACATACGCATATATACACGTAGACTTAAGGGGCAAAATCCAGATTTTTAATATAATGGGTCTCAATGCTCTTATACTAAATAATTCTTATTATTTGAGATTTTACATATCATTTACAAAGTGGCTTATATTACAATCTTTGTAAACATCAGTAGTTTTTTTCTGAAGTTCATCTGTTATATACAAGTGTATGTGTATACAAATATTTGTACTTACTATGAAATGTAGTCGGTGCAGATATTGCTAAAAATTTTCACTGAAATATTCAATTAAGGAAATTGACTAAGTCTTTATGAAACATTGCTACCTGTCCATCAACGGACGAATGGATCAAGAAGATGTGGTTTATCTATATGATGGAATACTACATGGCAATGAGAAAGAATGAAATCTGGCCGTGTGTAGCAACATGGATGGACCTTGAGGGTGTTATCCTGAGTGAAATAAGTCAGGCAGAAAAGGACAAATACCATATGTTTGCACGTATAGGAGGATTAGGAGGAACTTAACGGAGGACCATGGGGGAGAAGAAGGGGAGAAATGGTGGGGGAAAGGGAGAGAGGCAAACCATGAGAGACTCTTGAATGCTGAGAACAAACTGAGGACTCGTGGGTGTGGGGGGGAAGGGGGAGATTGGCATGGAGGAGGCCACTTGTGGGGATGAGCACCGGGTGTTATATGGAAACCAACTTGACAATAAACTATTTGTAAAGAAAAAAAAAAGAAGAAGAAGAAAAAGGAAACATTGCTAGCTGTGCTTATAATTTCATAACAGTGAAGCATACTGAGAAGCATGTCTAACTAGTTCTAGTCTTAGCTCTACCACTTAATCTCTGAGACTTTGGGACAGTCACTTACCTGTCTGTGTGTCTTCTGGATTTCACCTGAAAATGGAAATAATAATTCTTTCCTTGCTTAAATGATAGAGTTATTGAAAAGATTAAGATTGGGAAATACATAGAGGGTATATCTATATAGATATTTCTTGATCACTATGATATTATTTTTCATTAGTATAATTTTAATGCACACAAGTATCCAGTTGTGCTTTCTTCTTCCCACTGCTTAAAATTGCTTATTGGGTGTAGATGTATTTTCAGTCAGTAAGAGGATTTATCAGGTGCCACAATTAAAGGCAAGTTATGAATTTGAAGGGAAAATAGGAATTTAAGTAGTTTTCATTCATTCTGGAGAATTGAGTCAAACCTGTTACAATAGGGACATAGTGAAAAGGAATCTTATTTAGAAAAACACTGACAGAACTATAAAGAACTTTCCTGAATAGTCTATATAGGCATTGTAACCTGCATTTTGACTTTTGCATAACAGACCTTACTATCTCAGTAGGAGAATAAATTAAAATCCTTTTAAAAAACAAAAGCAAATGTACTACACTTTTTTCTTATAGAGCCCACACATCCATAGAAGTCTGTTAAAATAAGGAGGATATAGTGTCTCTGACTAGAAGTGAGGATAATATATTTCATCACAGATAAAATATGCAAACTCTTTAAAAGCAAGTTTTGGGCCAGGACTAAGCTTGAAACTTTGTTCAACAATGGAAATAATTTTTAGAAATAGTATAGCATATTAACCCTGAGAATCCCTTCAGCCCTCTCCCTACCACATCCCCTGAATCACAAGTAGTTGAACATATTGGACATATTTGAGTGACTTGATGTTAGTGAACTGAAGGACAAGTTATCCTCTTGGTTACAGTTTCAGCCCAGTGTAATGTGTAATAGCCAAAATATGTTCAACCTTCCACATAAAGCACAAATCAGAAATAGGGATAAGTGACTTCTTGAGATAACATTAAGCATCTGTCCAGTTCCCAGTTTTAAGAATCATAAACTAAGAATTTTGGTATGAAGGCAGAAAGTAAGAGAAAGACCTTCTGATATCTTATGCTTAGTTCATGAATAAATTTGTTTAATAAAAAGGATTTGTATATATTTATTTCTTTAGCAAGTTCCCTACTTATAATGCTTCTTCCCTTGCTGGAAAATAATATAGGCTTATAGGACTTTTTTTTCTCCACAGATTAACTTAGGGCATGTATGTACAGGTCACTGAGAAAAGCCTGATAAGCAATCCTCTTCAGATTTTAAAAACTATTTCATCATTAATGTTAATTAATACTTCACAGTGTCTTCTTTGTGAATTAGTTAAGAAGTACTTTCCAAAAGTTAGACAAATATGTTCCATGAACAACAAGAATTTGCAACCTGGAAAATTATTTCTATCTTTCGTTTATATAAGACAAACTCCCTTTGTTTAATGTCTTCAAGTTAAATTTGTATTTCTCTAGCTTTAATTTGTTTTGTAGGAAGCTATATCATGAATTGAGAGAAAAGCAAGTTTTTACTTTGTTAATATAATTACACTAACTAAAGCATCTACTTATTTTAGAAGTGATTAACCGATACATTAATAAGATAGTAACTAGAAGTCTGTGTTGCAGTTCAGATCTCTGGTCCTCAGTATAGTAGGCCACATATACAGGTAATTGTAGTTTTCTGTGGCTGTTGTGTTTGAATTGGTTGCTGAGTTATGTAGGATCTCTTGTTACAGTTTTAGGGTGGATTTTGGCATGACCTACTTCAATATAATTTGTGTTAGTAACTCCATTAAAGTGTTAAATGATAAATCCTTTGAAATTTTTTCTTAGGGTAATCCAACTTAAGTAAATTATGAAAATCAAAATCTCTCTCTAAGGAGGCAAGAGGAGTGTGTGTGTGTCTGTATGTGTGTGTTAGCCTTTCATCCTCTAAAGAGCAGATAATTTGGGTTTCCTTTTGTCTCTCGGAATGTTATTTAAAACTGTAGTTGACATTTTCCTATATAAAGCAAGGATTTGTGAGAATGTACTTCCATTTCAAGGGATATATGTAAAATTCACATATCACAAGACTTAAAAGAAATGATCCAGGTTTTTACTCTAAGGCAGAGCAATAACACATCTTTATTCCACCACAAAGTATCATGATAAGGGTGATGTATTCCAACTATGATAAATCATGTCAGAAATAAAATAATTTGTCTTTAAACTTTAAGTGTATCTACAACTAAATTTTGAGACAGTGGGACTCATTTGCAAATATTATAAGTGATCGGCTAACATGTTCCCCCATTGAAAGCAGAAATAACCATAGCTAGTTACAGAAGGCCAAACCTTGGTAAGTTTCATAGATTGTTACAGCAGAGAAGGAATATAAAGAAGAAACAGTAACAAAATTGCACAAAGAAAATGGAATCTCATCATTATAACCAACTGTTTGTTACTAACTGCCTTCTCTTCTCCACCTCCCTGTACATGTTTCCATATCAGGAGAAGGAGTGAAAATTTTTGTGATTTTTTTTTTTCTCTAATCAAGCTCCATTCTCTGTTAAGTGAACAATGAGGTGACAACATTGTTGTACTAATGTAGTCTTACATGGTAGAGATTCTTTAGCTGTCAGGACTGTAGAGGGTCTGCTTTTTTTTTTTTTTTTTTTAATTCTCCTTTAGCTGGGGAAGAATTAACTCATAATTTACCCTAATTTTCATAAGGAAAGGTAAAAGTTGTTTTTATTTAAATAAGCCATCATATTTTCAATAGCTTAAATTACATGATTTACTCTTTCCCATCATGGTAACCCAGATTCTTACGTCTTCTGAAATGGAAACTGTCCTAACCCCATAACCTCAACATCACTGCGAGTAAAACTCTTTCTAATTATATGACTGTGTACTGTGCACATTAGCATTGCTAATCAGCCTACTACAGTGAATTATATCTTCAGTACTGATGTTCATAGAATGTCCATAGAATGATGTTCATAATTGCAGCTCTGTACCAGTGCCTAGATGCTAGTATGTTTAAAACCACAAGTCTGAAATTCATAGTGTATGCACCACAGTATATGGAAAAATTTCAAGCTATATATAATTTTAGGACACTAATTTGAGTTTCCATATAGTTTTATTTATCTGAAATATACCTAATGCTATATTATTCTGGATCTTTAGCTCAAAATTTTTATTTAATTAAAAAACTTGATCTCACTTATTTTGTTATACTTTTGTTTCTTTTCTGACTGAAAGGCAATCGTTTTTAGATGACCGCTTTTTAATCTATGTAAAGAATAACTCATTATTTCTGGAATTCATTTTCAGAAAGCCTGAATGAGATGATGTTTGTCACAAATGAATATTTATTAAATGTCCATTGGGTTCTTTACATTTTACTAGGTTTTACAAAGATTCCATTGTAGATCATAGTATGTGACATTCAGGGATGGACTGAGGGGTAAACAGAAGAAGATTCTTGTGAATATAATTTTATACATATATAAATATGAAAAAAAATTATATGATTGGATTGTAAGTGTATATTTTAGCAAATATATAGTACACTACATGTGAACAGGCAAAAATATGATGAAGGATGTATATGAAGCAATTTCTATATTTACTTCTGGACTGAAACAAATCCTTAGATAAAATCTTCCTCAAATTAATGGGTTATCAAGAATAAAGCAGAATATAATAGCAGTAAATGATTAAAAATCATCTTATGTGCTACTCACATTTGACACTGCTTTATTTACTGGAAAATATAGTTAAGTATAGCTGTTGAGATAAGAGAAGGATTTAAGATGTTAAAAATGATTAAAAAAAAGATTTTTGCAAGTCCATTGGTCACAAAATGACATAAGAAGAGCTTCATGTTAAAAAGATGACAGGCAAATCCATATGAGGCAAAGAGAAAGAGAAAAAGGCTGAAGGGAAGATTATCCTGACTACTGCAGTAACCAATGTGGGAAAATTATACAGACCTTAATGGAGTCCATAAAACATAATAAATTCACAAATTTATAATGAGAGATTTCAGAAATGAAAGTTTGAGAAAAAGAATTCATGAAAGAAAGGAATGCTGATAAAATATAATTGGTCATTTGTTCAAGCAGCCACTCCACATATATATTGTGTACTGCTCTCTGTCAGACACTGCTAGGGGATATGTGAAAAATAAAAAGATTTATAAGAGAATTCCTGAATGGGCAACCCAGAATTAACTTGAAAACTCTCCCACTACTAAACATCCAGAAATGGTGAATAAAATGCAGCACATTTCCTTTTGAATTTGTAGCTATGCTTGTGAGAAAGTAAGGAAGATCCTTAAAACCTAAAAATGGAGAGGGTTTAAAAAACAGAGTGGTAAGCATAAGGAGTACAGTAGGCTACCCTGAGAATGGGCGGGTGGGGGAATGTCCTGGCCCAAGGATAAAGATTTAATAGTCAGTCAAGATCAGGAGACAAGATTTGGGGCCTACACAGTGAAGGGAGACTCAAAGAACAAGATATTAAAAAAAAAAAAAAATCTCAGGGTTCCTGGGTGGCTCAGTTGGATAAGTGTCTAACTCTTGGTTTCAGTTCAGGTTATGATCTCACAGTTTGTGAGTTCGAGTCCTGCTCCACAGTTAGTATGGAGCCTGCTTGGGATTCTGTTTCTCTTTCTTTCTGCCTCTCCCCTGCTCTTTCTCTATTTCTCTCAAAATAAATAAACATTTAAAATAAAATAAATCTCTCTCGTATAGGCAGAGCACAGGAAGATTTTTTCAAATCCATTGGCCTGGGTTCTGTTTCTAAATAAATAAAAAAGCTTCTCTGAGAAATTTTAACCATAGGCATATTATTCTTTAGATTTAAGGTTTAAATTTACACTCCTTACACTCCATATGCTGAGAAAGCAATATAAAAGTAGTGACTTAAAATGAATTCTCAACATGCCTTACAAGAAGCTAAAAAGCCATTCTAAAAGAATGCACCCCCAACCTAGGCTATACTGTATTTCCTCAAAAAATGCACTATTAACATAGACTCATTATCCAAAAGCTACAAAATATGCAAGAACACAGCCAATGTGAACAAAGTCAGTAGACCCCAAATACACCAGAATTAGCCATTATCCATTAAATTAAGATAATTGAATAGAGAATGTAAATTAAAAAATATAAAATATTTTCAACAAAACACCAAAACAAAGCAGGGTATCAAATCATGAAAAATTTGGCCAGTGAAGAGAGAATTAACAATCAGAAGATAAATCTGAGGAAATTACCCTAGAAGCAGTACAGAATTAAAGACACAGAAACTAATAGAGTTTCACGGACATGGCAAATAAAAGAACATCCAACATATATGTAATAGGAGTTCCAGATGGAAACCATGGAAAAATGAAAGACAGATCATATTTGATGAAGAAGTGATAAATACTTTTCCCAACAGGTTTGTAAGAACCAAAGTTTCTGTATGAACTACTTTTAAACTTTAAGTATCTGAAGTGGTTTTTCTTTTTTCAACTGACCCGTAACTGATAAATACTATCACCTAAGCTCTTATTTAAGAATGAGGGTATATCACTGTACTGGCTTAGTGGAAAAAGCATAGGCTTTAAAGTTCTACAGACAAAATGTCAAATACAGATCCACATTTAATTAACTTTGATTATTGATCAAATTCTTTATTTTCTTCAAACTTTTTATTCATAAATTTTAGATAACAACTCTTTCATAGTGTAATTTTAAATTCTATATTAGGTAAAGTATTTAGAGTGTTTAGTACAGTGGTAAACAGAAAAGAAATTCTAAATTAGCTTGTTTTCTCTCATTAATTGCTGTGAGAAATACAATGAGACTGTATATATATTATATATATGGAAATATATGAGACATATATATTCCACATATATCTCATATGTGGAAAATATGATACATTATATAATATATGTGTGTATATATACATCACAATGATGTGTATATATATATGTATATATGTATACACAATGTGTGTGTGTATGTATATGTATATATGTATACACAATGTGTGTGTATGTATATATATATATGTATATGTCATTGTATTACCCCAACAAGACCATCTATATATATATAAACTTTTCACATTGTAGTTGGATATTTTAGCATCCTATTGACCCAGAGAAGCATGTTCAGTTTTGTTTAAAATTGTTTTCTCTTAACCTTTTATTCACTTTATAATACAAGAATGATTATGATTTTTTTCTTCTTGAGACTTGTTAAAACAAACATGGAACTAAATAAAGAAAAAGAGAAGTAAGCAAGTTAAAAAAAAAAAAAAGAATGAGGGTATATCAAGGCCATTTTAAGAACAAACAAGAAGTGAAACATTTTGCTCACTTAAAGACTCTCTGAAAGAATTACCAAAGGATACTTCAAGTAACAGAAAAATGAGCCAAGAAGAAAAAAGGCATGGGGGAGGGGAGAGAGAAGCCATTCTCTAAAGGTCATATAAGGTGTGATTCCATATATACAACATTTTCAAAATTCCAAGATTATATAGCAGAGCATATATTCATGGTTGCCAGGGGTTAAGAATGGTGGATGGGAGAGGGGCAGAAAGGAGTGGGGTGATTGTAAATCCCAAGAGAGAACTTTGTGGTGATGGAACATTCTGTATCTTAGTTGTGGTTACTGGAGTGCATGTGATAAAATGACCTAGAACTGTACATACACATTATAACAATGTAAATTTTGCAGTAGTTATTTTAAGATATAACCATGTCAGGGACCTTAATGAAGGGAACATGGAACCTCCCTGTATTATCTTTACAACTGCAGCATCCTTAAAACCATAGTTATTTTTTTAAAATACTTTTTGTTTTATTTATTTTTGAGAGAGAGAGAGAGAGAGACAAAGCACGAATGGAGAAGGGACAGAGAAGAGGAGACACAGAGCCTGATACAGGCCCAAACCCATGAACTGCGAGATCATATTCTCAGCCTAAGTCGGGCCCAGGTGCCTCTAAAACTATAATTATTTTTTAAAGTTTTTTAAAAAGGAAATATTAGAGTGGAACTGAAATACTGAACAATAATGTCATGTAAGAAGGAAGAAAATTTTTCTTAGAGTGCTAACTCCTTGTATTATTTGAGAAGCTAAAAATTTTTTTGAGAAGATAAATTGATTGTTTTTAGATTCTAAGTAAATTTTCTATAGTTAAAGCTTCGCTGTATCCATTAAAATATATGTAACTATGATGTGTTATTTCCAAACATGAAAGGAAAAGGGGTAAAGAAAATTTAGATAAATTTTATTTATAGCAGTATGGTTAACTAAATGCGAACACCACCTTCCCACTAAAAACAATTAAAAATGCTGAGTGAAACTTTAAAAACAGTTTAATTTCATCCAGGAATTGGCAAGAAAAGAAGGGAAATTCAAGCCTAAAACTAAATGAAAGCAAGAACCTGAGTCCAGTAAGCAGCTGACTTTCACCTTAACGACATTCACTGAATTGAGTGAATTTGGTTTTTGAGTTTCCCAGGTAGAAAGAGCAGTCATCAGAAATTAGAAACTGCCCAAGTAAATATCTCCTTAAAGCTGAGAACACAAACTAAAACTATTAGGAGGGTACAAAGTGATTGGAATTAAAAGTTAAGGTCTCTCTAATCTAATCTTCAGGAAGTAAGATTGGATATTTAGATATTTATTATATTTAGACTGTGATAAAGTAGGTATGTATGCAAGAATTTATGTGAAATTACTAAAAGATAATGGTAGGTAATATAAATTTTTTTTTAAGGTTTAAGAACTGTATAAATGTCATGTAGACTTTAAGGGCAAAGCGGTATTACAGATAAAGACAAGCTACTACATAAGTATAAAATTTTCCGCTCACTAAGAAGACACATTTCTAAGTGCACATAATAAGAGGATATAAAAGTAAATAAAGCAAAAATTGGCAGAGCTATCAGCAGAAATAAATAAATTCACCAACTTATTTCAGAAGTGTGGAACACATCTCGCAGTGTTTGAAAGATCTCTTCAGTATTAATTAGTTGATTACTATATCCACGCATTAAAATCAAGAGCTAGTCATACCTTATGCATATTTTATAGATACTCATTTTTATTCCCTCAGTACTTAATATAAACTGTTTTTTAATTAAAGAGAACTTTGTGAAGTTAATAGAAGGCAGAAAAAGACAAGGAAGTTCTAAGAAAAAGCAAATAAAAATAGTAAATATAAAATATGATAGAAATATGCTCAAATCTTGAATTTCAGAGATGTAAAATACAGTAATCTTATCAGATCAGAAAACCATGTTGTCAGAATTTTTTAAATTCACCTACCTTTTACTTATAAGAGGCATACTTGACACATTAAGACACAGATTAGAAGTTAAAAAAAAGATGTATGACGCAAATACTATTAAAAAGAAAGCTAATACATTGATATCAGATCCAGTGTTATAGAGGTATAAGTTTTGTCATATTACAAATTATAAAATGAAAAACTCCAAGTATGTACAAAAAACTTTGTACCTATTAACAAAGGGACAAATTATATTACAGCAAAAATTGACAGTTACACGAATAAAATGACAAATCTGTATTTGTGATGAGAGACATAATACCCTTCTCTAAATAAATGCTCAAGCATACAAATTATTAGTAAGACTAGGAGGAATTTGAAGAAAACAATTAACAGTGTAATCTAGTGGGAAGATTTGCGCAATGATTCTAATATCCATGCATATACTTTTCAAATAAGTAATATTTGGAAAAATTTGCCATATGCTAGGGCACAAAGCAAGTTTTAACAAAAGCTTTTAAAAAATCAGTGTCACACTAGTTATATTCTCTAACCCACAAAATTAGAAATTAAAAATTATTCAGAATATCCCTTAGCTTTGGAAATTTAAAATTAAACTTCTAAACTCATAGGTCAGAAATTAAAATTGTAATAGAAATTTGAAAATATTTAGAATGTTACAGTAATAAAACTACACCATTCCATAGTTTCTGAGATACAGCTAAGAGAGTACAAGGGGAGCAGTTATAACTCAATATTCAACTTGAAAAAAAGAATAAACCAAAAGAAAGTAAAAGGAAGGAAATAAGGAACAGAAATTGAGGAATTAGAAAATAAAGATAGAATTAAAAGATCGTTCTTTGAAGAGACTCATATAGTAAACCTGAAATGACAGTAATTAAGAATTCTACAAATAATCGGGGCACCTGGGTGGCTTAGTCGGTTAAGCGTCCGACTTTCGCTTAGGTCATGATCTCGCGGTTCGTGCGTTCGAGCCCCGCGTCGGGCTCTGTGCTGACTACCAGCTCAGAGCCTGGAGCCTGTTTCAGAGTCTGTGTCTCCCTCTCTCTCTGACCCTCCCCTGCTCGCGCTGTCTCTCTCTCTCTCCTAGAAATAAATAAAACATTAAAAAAAAAAAAAGAATTCTACAAATAATCAGTATTAGGAATAAAAAGGGAGTCCATAGCTGCAGGTACATTAATATTTGAACAATAAGGAAGTACAATTGTGATTCAAGAGTTACCTATCTCTGTTCCCCTACCTAGAGTTACAAATAATAATTGTAGCTGACTTTTGGAATGTGAGATATGTTTGTGTATACTAGGCACTTTTGCTAATGTGAAAAGTCACATACGATGAGTAAATCGCATTGGCCCGGCAAGGCTATAAATAAGAAATTAGGAAACCATAGCTCTAAACTTGCCTGAGTATAGTGACTTTGTGCTATACCTCTAGAACTATGAAAGGAAATATTAATGACTCCTGCACCCATCCAGTGTGATTATGTTCCTTCATATGTGAGATTAGCCTCTCTTTGGATTAGTGGCCTATTGTGATGACTACTCTTACTGAAGAAAAATGCCTGACATTGCTCTTCCCATATGCTGTTTATCCTGACCTGTACTCTGCTAAAAGAATTTATGTCAAGAATGGCCTATAATAGTTTCTTGAGTCTAATTGTTAGTTAAGCTCAAGAAACTTCCCCTGGTGGGCATAAATTATGCCAATAAATTTGAAATTTTAGCTGAAATGGACCATTTCCCAGAAAAAGAAAACTTTTCCAAATGGACTCAAGAGCAATTAGGAAACACAACTAGTACTGTAACTCTGTAAGAAATTAATATACCTATAACTTTTTAAGAAATTAATTTTTTGTTCACTGATAGAAATAACAGTGGAAAATATAATCCAGAGACAGGGAAATCATTTTGATAACTTGTAATAAAAGCATAAATGTTCATACCCCGTGGTAGACCAAATGCACTTATAGGTACTACCCTAAGGAAATGCTCATAAGTACACACAGAGACTTGTATAATGTTCATTTTAAGAGTGAATGATTGGAAAGAAACCATCCATCAAGAAGAGAATAAATAAATCTATGATGGATCAGTGTAAAAGAAAATCACACAGCCAGTTAATGAATGAACTGTAGCTATTGGCATCAACATGAACAAATATGGTAAACAGTGTAGGACAAAATAAGCCCAAATATACTATGTACATTGGTATGTCATTAAAGTTTTAATATGCAGAGATAGTTCTATATATAATACAAGTATAAAAGCATGCATGGGAATTTAGGATAATGGCTACCTCTGTTGGAGCAAGGATTAGATGAAGAGAACTGTACAGAGTGCTTCAGTTTTATCTCTAATGTTTTATTTCTTCAGGTGGGTGCTGGTTAAATTTAACTTTTTGGGAAGCATTAAACATTTTATTAAAGATATATAAGTTGAAATACCAATTTTAACCTACTTATATTACAACAAGAGCTCTAAGATTGTAACAAATTATATTGAAAGGCATTACATAATCACCATAAGAATAGTAAAAGGAACAGATATTATAAGATTTTAGGTAAGTGGACAATGCCTTTTCTGTTACTGTAATAAAAGAAAGTTTCGTGGAGAGGGAGGAGGCATTTCATCTGGGTAGAATTCTGATAGAATTGTTTTTAGGGTTCTATTTTGTCCTCTTTCTTTCATTATATATTTAACAAAATCCCTGTAGCATATCTGCAAAAAGATTTAGTTGGCAAAATATGGGGTGTGTTTTAAGGCAAGGTAAGTAGATTAAGAAAGGCAATGGATTTGTGAAGCAAATAGTAGACATAAGGATATTTAGGAGTATGCTTCTTACAGGTCTTGAGTGTCTAGTATAGAAATTTAGACCTTATTCTTTAGTCTGTTGTTTTTCCATTTTTTTCTTTCTAGCCATGATTCAAAGGGTACATTTATGTTGTGACAAAACAGACGACTAGGAAAAAGGTCTCACAAAAGATTATGCACTGTTTGAAAACCCTGTTCTTAGAAAATGGAAAGCAATTGAATGCCTTAAAATGGTAATGTGATGAAATGCAAACAAAAACAAAACAAACGTGTATTTGACCATAGTTTACAGTCTATTTTAAAGTGAAACGATTGTGGTTTCAGGGAGACCAGATGCAAAGCTGTTGCATTTGGCTAGATACAGTGGTCTTATTATTTGAAAATCGTTTAAGAATATTGTGAAAGAAGAATTAGCAGACCTTAACAACTTTTGGAGTCCAAATAAGGCTTTAATATAAACCAAGGGCATTAGAAGCTTTAACAAAAATGGAAGAATAAAGCATCTGGTCTTTGTCCTGAAGGATATGAATTCTCATGAGGTATTGTAAAGGGACAGATTTTGACCCACATTTGAAGTTGGTGGTCTGACTTAATGTTAAAGAAAATGTGAATGATTGAAAAAAATACTAAAAGCATGAGAGCATTTACGAAGGTATTTGGAGTCCTGATGTAAAGCTAAAGTTAGAAACAGGTAATTTGGCAAGTGGTGGCATCATGGATATGGATATTGGAAACTAGCAAGGTTAAATAGACTGTGTATAGATAGTTGTTTGACATAGATCAAGTAAGGACAAGTAAAGCAATAAATGTAAACTGGATGGGAACTGGATTATGGTATTCAAGTAGCCTGTACTTCAGAGTAAAATACAGAAAAAAAGATGTGAAGCATTTTTCTAATTCATTAGGAAAATAAGAGTTAAAAACAATTTCTGAGAGAAAAGAGAGAACAACCATGGGGTTAATTATAAAACTGGGTCTGAAGCAGTTTACCAGAGGGAAATTTTGTAACATTCAGCATGCTGATGATTTTGTTTCTTAATACTGCAGAAGAATAGAAAAGTATAAAAACAAGAAAGGTTTTTCATTTATATAAAATATAATAAAATACTTGTCAGAAGGGAAACTGTAATTTTAAATTGACTAAATTTTATTTTGGGGGCACATTGGAATCTTTAAGATGATACTTCTAAGTTGATTTTTGTTGGGGCACTTGGGTGGCTCAGTTGGGTAAGCATCCAACTGCAGCTCAGGTCATGATCTCAGGATTTGTGAGTTCGAGCCCCGTGTCAGGCTCTGTGCTGACAGCTCAGAGCCTAGAGCCTTCTTCAAAGTCTGTGTCTCCCTCTCTCTCTGCTCCTCCCCCACTCACTTTCTGTCTCTCTCTGTCTTTCAAAAATAAATATTTTAAAATTTTAATAACTTGATTTTTGTTAAGTTTTTTACTTCTTACTTTCTATCCAAGCTGATCAACTTTTTAATTTTTTTTTATTTTGAGGTGCTCATAGATTCACATTCATTGCAAGAAATAATATAAAGAGATCCCATGTACCCTTTCTTCAGTTTTCCCCAATGGTCATATGTTGCATATCTGTAGTCCTATATCACAACCAGGATGCTGACATTGATACAGTCAACATACAGAACATTTCCATCACCACCAAGAGCCCTCATGTTGCCTGTATAGTTCTACATACTTCCCTCCTGCCTCCAACTCTCCTTCAGCCCTGGAACTTCTGGTGGGGATGAAAATGGTTCAACTACATTGAGAAACAGTTGGCAGTTTCTTAGAAACACACCCACATCATATGAACAAGACATTTCATCCTAAGATGCTATGAACATTTGTATATAAGTCTTTGTATAGACTGTGTAAGAGAAAAAGAAATATATAGCTATACAAAGATACATGTTCATATGAGTTTTATTTGTAGTAATTAACAAATGGAAACAACCAAAATATTGATCAGTAGGTGAATGGATAAATTCCGGTATATCCATACAGTAAAATACTACTTGGCAATAAAAGAATCAAACTACTGATTGCACAGTAACATAAAGAATTCTCAATAATTAGGATGAGTGAAAGAAGTCAGACAAAAGAGAATACATGGAGTATTGTTTCATAAAATAATCAAGAAAATCCAAACCAATTTACAGTGACAGAAAACAGATATGAGGTTGCCTGGAGAAGAGAGTGAGGGCAGGGAAAGGCAGGAGGAAGGGATTACAAAAGAGCACAAGAAAACTCTTGTTTTCTGGGTGATGCATATATTCATTATCTTGATTGTGATGATGGTTTCACAGGTACAATCATAGGTCATAACTTACAAATTGTACACTTTGAATATGTGCAGTTTAATAAAGCTATTACAACAAAAGAAATAACAAGTACATTCAAAAATTGGATGAGTTATGTCATATAAAAGTAAATTTTTAACACTACATAGCTTTTAAAAATCATGTTTTTGAAGAGTAGTTAATGTCATCAGAAAATGCTCATAATATTCAGAGACAAATGCAGCTCTGATTTATAACAATCCATTAGTATTTGTTGAATGTTAAATGAATGTTGTAGTGTTAAATGAAAAAGCAAGATTAAAAGAATGCTATATAAATGGAACTGGCAGTATGTAATCTTTTGGGATTGGCTCCCCGTGCCCCCCCTCACTCCCCCCCCCCCGCCCACTCATCACAATTCCCTGGGGATTCATTCAGGGTTTTGCAGGTATCAGTAGCTTTTTTCATTCGATTGGTGAGTGATACTCATTGGTGTGGATGTTCCACAGTTTAACTATTTACCTTTGAAGAATATGAGTTGTTTGATTTTGAACTATTTATGAATAAAGCTGTTTATATTAGCTTCCAGTGGCTGCCACAACAAATTACCACAAATTTGGGCTTAAAACAATAGAAATTTATTCTCTTACCGTTCTTTGAGGCTTGGAGGCTCAAATTTTTCAGGCCCTTATTCCCTCTGAGCGCTCTGGAGGAGAATCCATTCTTTGCTTCTTCCAGCTTTGTTGGCTTCCTCAGCCTGTAGCCAGTCTCTGCCTTGGTCTTCACATTGCCTTCCTGTCTTCAGTATGTCAAATATCTCCTAGTGTCTCCTGTAAGGACACTTGGGTTTGGGTCTAGAGCCCACGTAGATAATCCAGAGTGATCTCTTTCTGTCGGGATTTTTGACTGTATCTGCAAAACTCCTTTTTCCAAACACACTAACATTCATAGGTTCCGGGAATTAGGGCATGGACAGATTGGGAAACAGTATTCAACCCACTACACCAAACATTCATGTATCCATTTTTGTTTTAAATTAAATCTTTGTTTCATTGTGATATATGACCTAGAATGTCAGTTCTGGGTTGTATGGTAGCTGCATGTTTACATTTTTGGCTATTTTTTTGTTTTTTAAGAAAATGCCAGCCTATTTTCCAGAATTATTCTGCCATTTTACATTCCTACTAGCATTGTGTGAGCAGTCTCGTGTCTCTGCATCCTGAGCAACATTTAATGATGTTACTGTTTTTTATTTTAGTCATCCTAATAGGTGTACAGTGATGTCTTTTTGTTGTTTTAATTTCAACTTCCTTAATGACTAATGGCCAATGATCCTGACTATCTTTTTATGTGTTTATTTGCCTTCTGTATATCTTCTTTGAGCAAATATCTGTTCACATGTTTTGCCCATGTTCCAATTGGATCATTTGCTTTCTTTATGATTCAGTTTTAAGAGTTATTTATATAGTCTAGGACACTAATCCTCTGTCAGATATTTTTCCCTTTTTGTAGCTTGCCTTTCTCTGCTCAACAAGGTATTTTGCAAAGCAAATGTTTTTAATTTTGATGAGATTCATGTGAGTAATTTTTCTTGTCATGAATCACATTTTTGTTTTCAAGTCTAAGAACTCTTTTCCCAGCCCTAGATCTGGAAGATTTTACCCCTGCGTATTTTTCTTAAAAGTTTTTGTAATTGGGACACCTAAGTGCCTCAGTTGGTTAAGCATTCGAGTTCAGCTCAGGTCACAATCTCACGGCTTGTGAGTTCGAGTCCTGTGTCAGGCTCTGTGCTGACCATTTCAGAGTCTGGAGCCTGCTTTGGATTCTGTGTCTCCCTCTCTGCCCCTCTCCCACTCATGCTCTGTTTCTCAATCTCTCTCTCTCCTTCCCTCCCTCTCTCTCTCTCTCTGTCTCAAAATAAACATTAAAAAAAAAAGTTTTTGTAGTTTTACATTTATATTTCAGGCTATGATATGATTTGAATTTTTAGTAAGGTATTATGAGACCTAGATTGTAGTTCATTCTTTTACCTATGGATGTCCAACTGCTCCAACACCATTTGTTAAAAAGCTGTCTTTCCTACATTTTGCAATTTAAAAAATCATTTAGGCATTATTCTCTGGGTCTGTTTCTAGGTTCTCTATTCTCTGCCATTGATTGATATATTTATCCTTCCATGAATACTGCACAACTTACAGTGGTAAGTGTTAAGTCTTGAAAGCAGGTAGATTAATATCTCACACTTCATTCCTTTTGAGAGTTGTTTTAGCTCTTCTAGGTTCTTTGCATTTCCACATGAATTTTAGAATAACCTTGTCTATATAAAAACTCTTTGTAGGATTTTTATAGTTAAACCTGTATTTGGGGAGAACCGGCAGCTTTAGTATGTTAAAGTCTTCCAATCCATGAACACGGTATGTTTCTATATTTATTTTTATCTTCTTTGATTTCTTTTATCATTGTGTAGTTTTCAGCATACAAGTCCTATATACATTTTCTTAGAGTTACTTCTAAGTATTTAATTTTTTTAACTCATTGTAAATGGTACTGATTTTTTTTGGTTCCATGTGTTCATCACTTGTATATAGAAGTACAGTGGAGTCTTATATATATGTTTATCTTGTATCTTGCCAAACTCATTCAATAGTTAGGAGTTTTTTATTGTTTTTTGTAGGAGTTTTTGGTATATAATCATTTTTATGTGTTGCTGAATTGTATTTACTGATCTTATGTTAAGCACTTTTGTATCTTTGTTAATAAGAGATATTGGTCTATACTTTTCTTCTTTGCTACCTGCTTAAAACTTCTTCCTTTCCAATGTATATGCCATTTATTTCCTTTCTTGTCTTACTGCATAGACCTTCGAGCACTGTGTTAAGTAAGACCAGTGAGAACAGACTCCTTATCTTTTTCCTAGTCTTAGAAGGAATATATTCCACTTTGACTCCTCAGTGTGATATTAGCTGTGTGTTGTTTATAGATGCTCTTTATCAACTTGAGGAAGTATCCCTCTATTCCTTTCATTCTGAGCATTTTATCTTGAATGGGTATTAAATTTTGTCAAATGCTGGGGTGGGGGATTGCATCTATTGATATGATCATGTGATTTAGCCTCTTGAATTGTGAATATTAACCAACTTTGCATCCCTGTAATAAACGTCACTTGGTTTTAGTGTATAATCTTTTTGTGTGTTGCTAAATTGTATTTACTAATCTTTTGTTAATCACTTTTGCATCTATGTTACTAAGGGATGTTGATCTGTAGTTTTCTTTCCTACCTGCTGAAAACTTGAAAAAGCATGAATGGGAATTTTATGGACATAAATTCAAAGTGCAGTTTACATCTAGGGAGGCAAGAGAGAGAGGAAAATGAGTTGAGGATGCACTTTCCACAAGGTTTAAACTGTAACTATAATGTTCTATTTCTTTTTTTAAAAAAAAATAAGCAAAATAGAAATGTGTTAGTTTTGACAACTAGATAATGGTTATAAAGGTATTCCGTGCCATTATTCCTTTTACTTCTTTGTATGCTTGGAATGCTTGATATGTTGTTTTTTTTGCTTGTTATTTTAAAGAAAATGAAAACACAGGGCACCTGAGTGGTTCAATCAGTTAAGCATGTGACTTGGGCTCAAGTCATGATCTCATGGTTGGTGGATTCGAGTTTTGCATTCAACTCTGTGCTGACAGCTCAGAGCCTGTAGTCTGTTTCAGATTCTATGTCTCCTGTCTCTCTCTTTCTGTCCACCCTCCCCCATTTGTGCTCTGTCTCTCAAAAATAAATAAATAAAGGGGCACCTGGGTGGCTCAGTCAGTTAAGCGTCTGACTTCAGCTCAGGTCATGATCTCGCAGTTCATGGGTTCAAGCCCTGCGTCGGGTTCTGTGCTGGCAGCTCAGAGCCTGGAGCCTATTTCAGATTCTATGTCTCCCTCTCTTTCTGTCCCTACCCTGCTCATGCTCTGTCTCTCTCTGTCTCAAAATAAACTATAAAAAGTTAATAAAAAAATTTTTTAAATAAATAAACATTAAAAAATGAAAACAGCAAAAGTATTTTGTTAATAGACCCAGGTACCACATACAGCTTATTTTAAGCATAGAAATCCCCACAAAAAAAGGGTTAGTAAAAATTAATAAAGACCTCTGTGAAAGAAGAGTGACAAAGTCAGTGTATGTAAAGTTAATCGGTTTGTACCTTTGTAGCGGGCTAATAAATGTTCACTTTAAACTCTTTATGTTAGGTACTGAGTACTTATGGAGTCCACAGGCTGAGCCTCATGTTACAACTGTTTCTTCTCTTTTGGTGTTTCTCTTTATGTGTGTTCCAATGTCTTTTTTTCCTTCATTCCTAGATGTGATGCCAGTGTAATGTTTTACCCTTTCATCTGTTGATGAGAAGCAGGAAACATTTCTTTATTTCAATTGATCCCTTTTCTAAGTCAAAGGGCACACACACGAGAGACTTAAACCAAGTCTCTATGCCTATAAAAATCCTCAAAGAGGTTTTTTTTCAAAAAGTGGGAGGTAACATTTCCAGGATCCTCCTGTAGAAGCCAGTTCTCTTTTCCTTTTTATCTCTAGCTTTCCTTACATAGAAAGCTCTCTTTGTTGAAGTTCACTACCAGGACAGGTATGTGTGTCAAGTGTTTGTTATCTATTAAAAGAGCTACTAATTTGATGATATATAATTCTTAACCGTGCACACATAAAATCCTTTAATTCCTATAAGAAAAAATCAGACCCATTTAATGCAAATATTACATAGAATCTGATTCTGTGAAGATTCTGCCTGATTCATCTTAAAAATTGAAGGACTTTGTTAATGTCATGGATTTTTAAGCCAGCATAATAAGTAATAGGACAAATTTTCAATGAACAATCATATTTAGTTAAGCCCTATAGATTCTGATATCAGCAATAGACAAATCTAGATTATTCATGTTAGATGGTGATAAGTGCTATGGAGAAAGATAAATTAAGGTAAAAGAGAGAGAGAGTGCCAAGGGCTGGGAGCGATTGCCCTTTTATATCGATGATTGGGGAAAATCCCTGAAATACGTAAGAAAGGGAGGCATGTGATTCTGAGGAAAGAATATTTCAGCTAGAGGAAGCAACAGTTATAGTGCTCTGAAAGTGAGAATGTACGTGACACATTCAGGAACAAGGAGACCAATGGAAGTTGGAATAAAGTGAATAAAGGAGATGGAAAAATAGTAGGAAATGAGGTCAGAGGGGTGGGATAGAAGTGGTCGGATCAAGTAGGGCCTAGTAAGCCGAGGTAAAAACTTTGGCTTTGACTTTGAATGATAAAGTCTCTGAAGGATTTTAATCAAAGGAAGGACCTTATACAATTTACGTTTTTAAAAGAATCACTTTGGCTGTGGGGAAGACAAGATGCCTATCAGATTCTTCCTTTATAATTTAGAGAATTTTGGGGGTGATGGGTGGCTCGGTTGAGCATACAACTTCAGCTCAGGTCATGATCTCACAGTTCATGAGTTTGAGCCCCATTTCAGGTTCCATGCTGACAGCTCAGAACCTGGAGCCTGCTTCAGATTCTGTGTCTCCCTCTGTCTGTGCCCCTCTCCTGCCTTCTCTCCCTCTCTCAAATAAAAGTAAACATTAAATACATTTTAAAAAACTAATATAGGGAATTTTAGTGGAATAAGTAACAGAATATGTGCTAATAAAAATTATAGTATATTTTTCAAACATTGTCTTATTTAATCATTACCACAACACTATGAAATAGGGTCATAATTATCTCCCATTCTACTAAAGTGGAAAGTGAAAGAAGTTCAGTAAGTCACCCAAATCCATACAGCCACTAAGTGACAGAGCTTGGGTTCCAGCTCAGGCAGTCTAACTTCACAGCTTCCACTCTTAATTAACAAAAGTGTCAAACTGTTTCCTGTATGTACTTCATGGTGTTATTATGAAGAATGTGTGAGTGTATATATCTTTAAAATGTTAAAATCCACCAAGTATATAAAACCAATGAAGTAGTGGAAGGAATAGGATTATTGCAATTCTATAAATTCTGTAAACATTCAAATAAATTCTATAAGTAGTTTTAAGGGCAGGGGATAAAGCTTGTGGTAGATTATTGACTTGAAGGGGAAAATGGCTTGTAAATGATATGTGTAGTCTGTGAAGATAATTTTTATTGAAGGAAGAACATTTCTTTAAATATTTAAAATGCTAACTTAAAGGACAAGAAAGGATTATAATCTAAATGGCAGTATTTACGCTGGGTGAAAATTGTTGTGGATAAAATCAAATTTAATAAGATCAGCAAGTATCACAAAAAAACTAAAGAACTAAAAGTTTTTGTCATCTTCTAGAAGAATGAGCTTTCAGTATGCCACAACATGTTCTGAAAGTACCTCCTTCAAAAATGCTTTACCTGTTTGCTGGATTGAACTGGGTTTCAAGATCAGTTCCATTTTCAAGGTAAAGGTTTCTAGTGGTGGTTTAAACCCTTTTTTCCTGTTTGGTATTTAAACTGAGTCATCCGATTTGAGACTATTGTGTCACATTTTCCACCTTTCATTCTCCTCAAGAGGCAGGAGTCAGGAGAAATACAAATGATGAACATTAGTGGCAGAGTGTGTGGTTGCAGGAATCAATGAATCACAGGATGCTTCAGATTCTGAAACAGTGAAAAAAGGTGAGGCCACTATGTGGAGTCCACAGAAAGTGTAATTGTCTAAAACCGGTGGTATTCCAAGTGCAAGGACCCAGCCCATAATTACAGCTTCCCTGTCTCATTATAACTGCCTTTACATAGACATCCTGAGAGAACCTGTAACCTTGACCATATCTGAATGATTTACAAAATTAATGTTTTACAAAATAACAATTCACTTTAGTAAAGGAATAAACAAATACGGTGTAGTTTGCAAATTGTTAATGCTACAACATTAAACAGTCTTGCGCACAGATTAAAGAGAGCCCCCAGGCTCAGATTTTCAGACTTTAAACCAGTTCATCTGATCCCTCTAGCCTCTTGTGATGTGATGACCTAAAGCATCACAACCTCAAAAAAAAAAAAAAAAAAACTGTTTAGGATTTATGTATTTTTATTAAAATTCCTTCTTGCCCCTGGCCTGATTTTTCAAGTTCATTTTAATTTCTTCCAGATTTAATTGCGTAACTCAGACTGATACACTTTTATTGCCAGCTCCTTAATTGATCCTTTAATTGAACAGATATAGGCTGTACTCTGTGAATTCTAGATTAGCCAAACAAAAGAGAAAACTAGGAAAGCCCTGACAATGCTTCCAGTTTTAACATGTCACTTGTCTTCATTTCTTCAATTCCGGCTTTTATCCACTTAAATCGAGTGGTGTTAGCTTAGATAGAGACTTCATAATAGAAGTAAGCTTTTAGAAATGAATTTTAAAAGCAGAGAACTTTTTCATTGTTTCAGCAATGAAACACAGAAAATATGACAGTAGACAGGAGACAGTAGGAATGAAGATGAACTAAGTGGTTTAAAAAGACACAGTCTTCAGGATTAAAGAGAAGGGGGATGTTGATGGGGACAAATTGAAGGTCTTTCAATATGAAAACAATAAGTGTAGCCGCTCCTTGTGTGTATTCAAAATGAGCAGCCCTTTAGCTTGCCTGTGTAAAGCCATCATTCCCTGAGTACCCACTATATGCCCAATAGTACTTGTCTTTATTTACTTTACTTTATTTAACCATATGAGGTCATTCCCTTTATTTCTCCCATTTTACATATGAGTAAGTGAGGCATGGAGAAGATAAGTAACTTCAAGATTAGGTTTCAAACTCAGTATAGCACTGGAGCCTGTGCCTTAACCAGTAGGCTAAATCAACTCTTAGGACTGCCATCCTGATTTAGGAAACAAAACAGATGAACACAGGGGAAGGGAAGGAAAAAGAAGATAAAAACAGAGAAGGAAGCAAACCTTAAGAGACTCTTAAATACAGAAAACAAACTGAGGGTTTGTTGGAGGTGTGTTGAGTGGGGGGATGAGCTAAATGGGTGATGGCATTAAGGAGGGCACTTGTGATGAGCATTGGGTGTTACATGGAAGTGATGAATCACTAAATTCTGCTCCTGAAACCTGTCTTAAACTATATGGTAACTAATTTGTATTTAAATAAAATTTTAAAAAATAAAAAGATTACAGTCCTATACTTTAATGTTTTACATCAAATTTAAAAGAATTTTTGTACAACTCTTAATTAAAAGTTGTGTGTCAGAAATGAGGATTAGTTTTTAAAGATAGAAATACGCCAAGATATAGGACATAGTAAGCATGTAATAGTAGTTTTCTGAGTTGGGAGCCTTGATGTAGTATCATATTTGATTTTTGGGGAAAAGAGAATTTCATTTCATACATTCAAAAGTTTCCTAAACTCTATACTTTTTTTTGTATTAATACAAACCATAGAAGCCATTTTCTAAGTTTAGCTTTAAAAGAAATAGATAGGTATACACTGATGAAAAAATAGGAAATATCAACTATGGAGGTACCTACTATAAATAAAATATGATAATGATCACATTTAAGATTATCTAATTTACAACAAAATTTAAAAGTTAGTAATGGTTATGTTTATGGGTTAATTTGCGCCTTCTTTGTGCTCTTCTTGAGTTCTCATTTTTCTTTCACCAACTTTTTCCTCCATTATAACAGAAGTTATTTTTTAAAAGCTTCATAAGTTTCAGTGAAGAAATCTAGTTACAGATGATTCCATAATCATCTGTAATTTTTTTAATGGACTGATTTAACTTACTGCATTACAAATTAATGGAGGGCAGAGAATATATGGTTTACTTCTTATAACTGCCCATGGTATTCTGACAGATAGTAGTGGTTTAATACATAATCGTTAATAAGCAAAACAAAACAAAACCCTCACAGGGACCTGAGAGAGAATTCACCAGAGGGAGAAGTAAAATAAAATTTAGAAAATTTAGAATCTTCAGAAGCCTGTGTAGGCTTTCATGTAGGAGAAGCAGGCACTGAGGAATCATGAGTTGTGAAAATAAGGGGACTTAAAGCAGAGTAAGAAAAACCCATAAACACCACACCTATGCCATTATTATAAAAGCATAGCAGCCTCAGTTTCCTCCAAAATTTGCAGTTTACCAAAAGTAACTTGTGATTTCACCAAATGCTCTGTAAAAATGAAATCAAAATTTTAAAAAATTACTATAAGAAAAAAATAACAAAATGATCTTTCTCATGAATATAGATAGAAATCCCTTAACAATATGCTGGCAAATTGAATATAGGAATATATAGAAATTATTATAGATGATGACCACATGGAATTTATTCCAGGAATGCATGGATGCTTTAACACTTTTAAACCAATGATGTAATTCACCATATTAACAAAATCAGAATCACATGATCATCTTTGTAAATTTTTTTTATCTTTGATAAACTTTATAATAAAAATGGGGGGGAGGGGTTGAAAATAAGGAAGCTCCTTAACGTAATTAAGAAGATCTAGAAAAATCCAGAGCAGGATTCAAAACAAGACAAAGATACGTGCTACCATCACTTCTATTCAATATTGTACTAAAGCTTCTATGTATAAAATAAGACAAGAAAGCAAAACCAAAAAAGAAAGAAAGTTATCATTATTCACAAATGGTATTAGTATACATGAAAAATCCGAATGAATTTACAATCTTCATGTCTCTCAGATAGTCCATATTTCTTAAACAGGTCACAGAGTGCTAACTACAAAGGAAAAATGAGTTCACTGAACTACATTAAAATGAAGAATTTCTGCTTATCAGAAGATACCCTTTAAAAGAACAAAAAGGCATACCACAACCTAGAAGATAATTACAAAAGATAAGCTGACAAAAGACTTGTATCTTTAATATACAAAGAACTCCTATAAGTTCTTTAAACAAACAAACAAAAGGATAATCCTGTAGAAAAAAAAAAGACAAAAAGACTTAACTAGATGCTTCAGAAAGAAAATACCTAAATGTCAGTAAACATGAAAAACTGCACTTAGCCTTCTTAGACATAAGGGAAATGCATATTAAAACAGTAAGAATAGCTAAAATACCCACTGACAGTGAGAAAAAGAGCAATTGGAATTTTATGCATTGTTTGTGGGAGTGTAAATCGACAAAAAGTACTATGGCAACAACTACAAAACAACATATACATTATCTATACCCTGCAGTTTCACTCCTGAGCATGTTCTAGAATGTCTATAGCATATATTTATAATTGCCAATACCAGAAGCACCCCAAATCTTCTTCAACAAAAGAATAGATGAATATGTGGTAATCACACAGTGGAACACTTTACAGAAGTCAACAAAGTTTTTTTGTAAAGACCCAGATAGTAAATATTTTAGATTTTGTATGCCGTACAAATTTCTACCCCAAGTACTCCATTCTGTCATTGGAGCATGAAAGCAGCCATAGACAGTACTTAAACAGAAGAGCATGGCTGTATTTTTTTAATACAACACTTTATTTATGGACAATGAAATTTGAATTTCATTTTCACATCTCATGAATATTATCTTTCTTTTGATTTTTTAAGCCACTTAAATATGTAAAAATCTTCTTTAGCTCACAGGCCATACAAAACCAGGCAACAAGGCCATATTTGGCCCACTGGCCATGGTTTGCCAGACGCTGCTCTACAGCAATCAAAATGGACGAACCACAACTACATATGGTAATGTGAATTAATCTCGTGTAATTTTGAGTAAAAAATTTAGATGCAAGATACTGGACATATATACTGGATGATTCCACTCATGAAATTCCGAAGTAGGCAGAATTAATCATGACATTAGAAGTCAGGATAGAGACTACCCTTGGGATAGTTAATAGTGACTGCATAAGGACTTCTGGGACATTAGTAAAATGTTCTGTTTCTTGGTCTGGATGATGGTTAAACAAGTGGGTATATGTAGTGAAAATTTATAGATTACAATTTTGATTTAAGCCCTTTTCAGTATGTATGTTACTTAAATAAAAACATTATTGTAGTGGGAGACTGTTATGTGAATTGGATGGGTGGGGGGAAGAGGTATATACAACAGTAGTTTCCTACTAGGAAAAAAAGTACACAAAACAGAAAAGACACAGCAATCAATGATAGATATTTTTTAAAAGGATCCCTGAAAAAGTTAAATAATTATATCAATGATACACAAAATTCCAAAACAAAAGAGAACTGGTGAACATGCAATGAAATATAAAATGGCTGAAGTTTTTAACTTCTCATCAAACACTGTTTTAAAAGGTCATTTCTTTATTTCTTAAGGAAAATGATATAGATGGGCCTCATTGCTGAGGAAATTTCCAAAAGGAAAAAAAAAATCAAGGCATCATTTGACTTTTCATTAAATCTCTAGCCTTTTCAAGTGTCTGTGAATATGGACTGATTAGTTCCCTTCTGATGTCTTTGGATCCTGCTAGTACTCTAGTTATAAGTAGGTCATACTAAAGTCCCAGCCATGCAGCCTTAAGAAAATAGAGCCTTTTCATTTTATGCTCCAGATCCAAAGTTTAATTGTCCATTTTTGTACCCAAATATTTTTTTAATTTTATCCAAAAAGATATACCATATATTTAAATTTGTAGTGATTTAAATTCCCACAGGTTGATTCCATTGTTTAAGTGTTACACGCAGATTGAAGAACTTGTCTGGGGTTTGCTGTGACAGCCAAGAGGCAGCTTTAGCCACAGAATTCCATGAAATTTTAAAATAATTTTTTAAACTAAGAATGTATAGAGTGAAAAGCAGGGTGTCAAATAATTAGAAACTGATAAAAGAGTTTTTCTTTTTCATCTGTCATTGAGCTTTGGAATAAGATAAACATTTTCTTAAAGCTAGAATACTATAATCTTGCTAAATACTCTCCTTATAGCTCCTTGGAGTGTTTGCATGATGTAACATTAACTTATTTTCCTTTGCTTTTGCAATTCACCTTCTTTGTAATGTTACTGAGATTTTTTGACCAAATTTCTGTTGTTTAAAACCTACTTTATGTATATACATTTTATCCTCTTGAATTGTCATCTCCATTTACAGACCAGCACATACAAACCATTGCAGCCTGATTTCTAGAATTTTTTATAGTTTAAAAAAAAAAAAAAAAACATGCTGCTTATGGCTATGATACCTGGTATTATTTATGGGTTTTCATAAAAAAGAGGGGGGTGAGAAGAAAAAATACAGTACTATCTGGCCTCTCTCTACCTTCTCCTCCTTCTCTATTCCCCCTCTCCACAGAGGAGTTTAATTTTAAATGATAAATGTGGAAATTAGAGACCATCGAGAAAATCCAATTTGGTGAGGAGTTTTAAAAATCCCATAATAAACGCAGAGTGAAATGTATGATTTAATGCAGGGCGCCAATGGCTGCTATTATGGGCTATTAGCAAATCGGGGCTGAGAGTGAATCTTTATCACTTGGTGAGTGCGGGTTGGTCCTGCCTTTCCCTCTGCTATTGATTTGTAGCCGCTTGTCATAATGACACTGGGAAGCAATGAATGGAAGATGTGCTTTTGATAGGATTCAGGGGGGTCTTGGAGGAGGGAGAGAAAATTCAGCAAGTTTTCTATCTCTTCTGCCTGATTAGATTTTTTCTTCTTTTAAGAGCTTTCACATTCCAATAAAAATGCTAAATCAGCTCTGTACCAGAATTGTTAGGGTGTAAATAGCTAGTCACATTTAAAGGAGGAAAAGATATAGAAATACCAACCAGACTATGTAATGTTGGATGAATTTGACTTTATAGAAATGGAGTTATGCATGTGTATGTCTGCATGCATGTGTGTGTGTCTGGACACATGAAGAGCAGGGTGAAGGAGTGTCAAGGCACAATGCTATTGGTATACTTATAGAAAGTGTATATAAGGATACACCTGTATTTTTGTAAGGGATGTGATGGTTTCCATTCCATATATGATAGAAGGTGGTCTTGCTTTATGTGAATGTCCATTTTGTGAAGAAGATGTGTGTGTGTGTGTGTGTGTGTGTGTGTGTGTGTGTGTGTGTGTGTGTGTGTTTAACTCCATAAAGAACACACAGAAAGAGGCGTACTTGTACTGATGATTAAGAAAATAAACCCCCTAAATCTAACTGGTCATAGCAGAGCTTTCCACAAAATTTTCAGCATAGGAAATACATACTGTTTATAAACAAAGGCAGTCACTCATAGGGCTAGCCACTGGGGACTTGGGGGCGGGGGAGATTTTTAAGAGGAAGCAATTGCTTTCCTTCCAGGTCCTTTTCTTCCAAGATGACGCAAGGCATTAGAGTCTCTGTCCTGTATGCACAAGTGCATGCATGCAAGCAGTATGATAAAGCAGTGGATACACCAGCTGGGAGCATGGAGGGAGGAGGGCATTCAAGGGATGTATTAGATCATTTTCTGAGTTTTATCAGGGGGTAAAACCCACTTTCCCACCTGTTTTATTTCTCAGGCAAGTCTAGAAGAGACTTGTAGTGAGAAGAGCACAAATTTTCAGCCTACTCTAAGTAGAATACCCACTATTAGATACTTGTTAAGTGTTTGTGGTTAAAATGTAGCCCTTTGTCTTTAGTGGTTGAGCAAGAATAAAAAGTATTAAAATACACAGTTGAACTTAAGCAAAGACAAGATATGGAAAATAAATACCACCTGGATTCTTAGAGACAAACTTAGTTTTTCTAGTCAAGGAAATATACTTGAAAAAATTAATAGGCCTGGTTTATAGAATTTAATGTCAGGGCCCAAAAAGTAGCTTTGAAAAGAAAATCGGACTATTGATACAAATGTATTTCTCACAACTGTGTGGTAAACAGGGCTGTGCCCTATTCTAGGTATTAATTTCACTAAACCTGTGTGTGTGTGTGTGTGTGTGTGTGTTTTAAAATCAATGGTAAATGATATGGTTGCTTATAGAGATGTAGACCAAGAACACTAAACCTGTGTGTGTGTGTGTCTGTGTGTGTGTGTGTGTGTGTGTTTTAAAATCAATGGTAAATGATATGGTTGCTTATAGAAATGTAGACCAAGAACAGAAACATTTTATGGCCACTAGAATTTGTGCTCTATTGGGACTGCTTCCTGTTAGCCATAACAGCTACCTGAAAGAACCTTTTGAGAGCTTGTACCTTTTCAAACTTTGCGAACAATACCCATTAACAGAGAAGGCTTCACAGACTAAACAGCTGTCAGAGTTCATACACTCCTATCCCCTATTCAAGGACTATCCCTAAACTGTGATAAATTAGAATCTTGCCATTTATTATGTATCATTTATTAAAAACTAATTAGGGACAGAAAGAAGCATTTCTTCATTTTTCAGTGGGTTTTTTATTTATCATATATAATAAGTGATTATTGTTCAGTCTATATGTGGCTGTTTCATACTACAATGAATTACCTGTATTAAAGTAATAATACCATATGTTCACAGAGCCTTTGTTCTGAAGAAAAAGCATAATTAATCATTCCAAGAGCACAATGAGGTAGTCGTTTCCATATTTTATATATGTTAACTGATTTCTACTGTTATCCAACCAAAGCAAGAGAGTTGAAAATAGAATTGTGAAGCATTTTCTTTACCCTAAGATTCTATAAAATATAAATGTAAGGTATTCTATAAATGGGGGTAATTTCATACATTTCATAGCTTGAAAATGTTTTTGAAATATCTGTACAATTATTTGCTAGGAAGTCTCTGCAAAATTATAATAAGTTTATTTTTGGTATAATATGTCCAGAGGTTATTTCCTTTTTCAAAGTGACAGGGTAAACATTTTTCTGCTATTGAACATTTTACCTGCTTGAAGCTTACAAATAAGATATATAAACTATCAACAACTTTCCTGATTGAAATCAACTTGAATAAATACATGAAATGAGATTATAGTTTGTTTACAAAGCATTTTATATATATTAGGGGCTAGTATCATTGTTATGGTTGCTTTTATTATGTTTGAACAATATAGGGTTAAGTAGTAAAAGAAAAATAAACCTTATTTACACATATGAATAGAGTGAGGGAAAGGAGAAACTCAAAGCAAAAATAAATCATTATTTTGTGTATATAGGAGCCTAAAAATAAGGCAAATAATATGGAACTAGAATTAGAAATTCCTGGACATAAAAATATTAACAAATAACAGGTAATGAAAGCAGTGCATTGAAGAAAATGTCAGGATAAATGAAAATGAAGATGTTAAGCAGAATTTAACCTAATATTGTATATACATCCATTATCTTCTTAAGATTTTGAACCTTTTGCGGGATATCAAAAGACCAAGAGCTTTTCCAAAAGTATTTACAGCACAGTAAAATTTCAATAAGCTCTGTACATTATTACACTAATCCTCCCCGTTAGCAACACTCCTGTGCAGTTTTCTGGCAAGAGTTACTGCCCCTGTTTGATGGAGAAGCTGAATCACAGTGGAGATCAGTGACTTTGTCAAGGTCAATGGTGAGTCAGAGACAGAAATAGAACCCACAGTTTTTTACTCCAAGTATCGTGGCCCTTTTATACCTCTTTCTGTGTCTACTGTTGCCATCGATTTGCTAGAGCCCCTGTTCTCTTTGGACACCATTCAAGGATTTAGATAACACAAGTACTTGAAGGCCCTCTTTGAAAAATATTTCATCTCTAAATGTTGTCCTATTATAGAAACCATAGGACATGTTACCTTCTATTTGTGCATCTTTTATTTTTGGATTAGTGTTAACATTTTGTTTAATTGCTTTTTCATACATTGTGCACATTTAACCTTAATGTGTACGGAATAACATACCTCCCCAAAACAAACTAAATAAAAAGTGGAACAAAACTAAAAGATCTATGAATATTAATTCTTCTTTCTGTGTTCTTCATTTCGTCACTTGTCAGACCACTATTCCAGAGACCTTATATTTACACATGTTCTGGGCCAAATGTCTGATTGATCCTCATTTTAATTATTAAACAGAATGACAGCAATACATAAACATGCAAACATACAAGACCACCCACATGCATACATGCCTTAACATTCTTAACAGTAGTTTTGAGTATTTAGCTTTTTCTAATATTTCTCGTACTCTGGCTTTAATTCATTGTACATAGGCTCTTTTAAAAAGGGGGTGGGGGGTGGGAACTATGCCCAGAATAAAGGGATAGTTTATGGAGTTATACCAGTCTCCTGGTTCATATTCACTGGTATGTTTAAAACAATGAAAACACTGGTTTCCTTGACTTCTTTAAATTTCTTTGTATTCGTATCAAAACTGTTTAAAGCAATATATTGCCATTAGTTAATGCTGCCTTTTGGAATATTTTATGTTTTCTTTTTCCTGGAATTTAAAGATACACTTGCCTTATAGTCAGGTAATTTGTTCTTCTACATTCTCCCTTCTGGATTTTGATGAACACATTTTTACTTTATGTCACCAGAAATTAAAAGCTTAATTCAGATAAGTTTTTTAAAAGTTTTTCTTAGGATACAGCCTAACTAGATAAGTTTCCAGAGATTAAGAGGTTGAGAGAAGCAGTTACTATCAGTGTTAGCTTTTTTAAATTGAGAATACTTCTATTTTCTAGATACTTTGAAGCACACTAAAATTTTTGCAAATTATTTTCTTTAAAAACTCATCCTTCAACAAAAAACATGTTATTTTAAAAATAGATGTGCCTCATTTCATAGAAGTTAAAAAAATCAAAACCCTCTCACTCTTTAGTATATTGTGGTAGTCTTACTTGGTTAGAATTACAAGCCAGAAAATTGTCCCAAAGTGTCATTTATCTTTCTCTTTTGACTAAGGTTTCAAAGAAAAACTAAGGTCCAGTATAACCAGAACAATACATGAAAAAAATTATGATTGCATTTCATTTGCAAGACAGCACTAGAGGGCGCTCTTCAGCAGGTTGCAAGATAAGGCCTTTCCTACTGGTAAGGGAGCCTGACTTGGTAATGAAGGTTAGAGGAGCTAGGAGGAAGGGGAGCAGGGGAAAGGCATTTAACCTTTTAGAAGATCTGCCCTTTCTAAAAGACTAGAAAATCACAATCATTGTCAGTAATACAATACTATATCCCTTAAACCATATTCCTAGAGTTTTCCATGAAGCATTCAAATCTTAGAAATTCATAATCTCAACTACATCCAAGTGTCTTCTTTCTACCTGAATGAAGGGTGACATACCACATTTTTAATTGAATATTTTTAATTAAATATCATAAAGTTATTCCCCCATGTTTCTGTTTATGTCAATATTCTTTTTCTACAGTAGGTGAATAGAAAAAAATTACTATTGGTACTTCATTTCTAAAAAAACAGAAATGTCTTTTTTTTCCCCTCTTAATTTAAAACAGCTGAATTAAACCCAAAGTAACATTTTTAATCCTTTCTGACAAACCTTTTTCTTGTCGTTTCCTCTACTGTAGATGAAAACCTTTCTTTCTCCTTTCGAGTTTGCTTTGAAGAAACTTGTGCATCTGTTCTGATCCCCATTTTTATTTTATTCTAGTCCACAAAGGGGGTATGATTTCTAAATCTCTTATAATCCTTTTTCCTTCTCTTTTTCTCCTACATTTTCTTATTCTCTTTTTTAATACACTGTGCTGTAAGACTGCAGGAATGAGAGTAGTATCTAGAAGTTATTAACTTAATTTTTCTAATAAGAATTCTAAATCTTTATGAGCAATTGCATTTAGATCTCTACAGACAGTAGAGATACAGTTGATAGATTATCAGTGTTAAATGGTTATGGTTAGGAGGTGGCAAAGCATAGCAATTAAGAGATTGGGCTTTGGACTTAGGTCAACTTGAGCTCCTATGGGCTGTGAGTGTGAGCAAATTATTTAACACTGCAAGCATTAGTTTCTCTCTGTGTAAAAGGGCAAGAATAGGAATACTTTAAGAGGTAGTACTGAAGGAGCTAAACGTGTATCACATGATAAACACTTAAAACATTGCTTTTAGTTATTATTTATATTTAGCTGTGACCTCTATTAATAATGTCCCACTTATCTATTTTTATGCAATACCTTTTTATTATAAAATCTTTAAATTAGTTACTTGACTTTGTTAACTGTTGAGCAACAACAACAAAAACGAGATTGCATTGCCTTGATTCCTTTGGGAATAAAACAGTGCCAGGGCCAGGGTGGCAGTAACAAGGTGAGTATTTAGTAAAACTTAAGGAAGCACTTGTTCTTAGGTGTCAGCCTGTACTTACATGATGCTAAGACTGAGTGCCTCCTTAAATTTTGGACTCTAGGCATTCTTCTTGCCTCACTGTAGTCCTGGCTCTGTTAATTTTCACTTTGGCTTTTGCTTTAAGTTCGCGGAATCAGTGCTTATCGAAAAGGAAAGTTGCATATGGCTTAGTCTGTATGCAGGATCAGGGCATAGAAAAGTTTAAAAAATCTTATTTTTCCAAGACCTTTCAATCTATGGACTGACTTGAAGATTCAAAGTATCTTTGTCATTCATATGGGTATTTAACTTATAATAATAAAATCCCTTAAATATCTTGAATACTAAATATGATATAATAACCATGTTTATTTATGTCAGGTATATTATACCTAAAAATCCAACTTTAGCCATTAAATCCTTTGGGGGACTAAATTTATCTTTGACACAGCATGTTTTAGAGCATCCTAGTAAGGCTACCAATCATTCTTATTGCATACAAGTCATTTCAGTTGAAAAATGACTAAAGTAAAATAAGAATCACCAGTGTTATATCCAGAAGCTAAAATTACATGCAGGTTTAGACTGTAAATAGCTGCATTGCAATTTAGTAAAGTGACAATGCTAGTGTTTGTTTTGGTCATCATTGAGAGATATACATCTATAAGGGAAGAAAGATTGCCTTCTAGTATTTTCTTGCCACACTAAAAATTTATATCTGATCAGCAAACTGGTATTCCTGCTCTTCAGAGACGATATGTCCTCCACGTCACACTCAGTGCCAAAGCATTCCTTATACTAATAGTGGAAACACTTATTCTGTTCATTACTTTAGTTTTAAATCTAACTCTGAAACCCATATATTTTTTGACCCCCTTCTCATACTTTTGGGGACCTCCTTATTATCAACAAATGCAAAGATAAAAGTGTATGTGTAAAAAAGACAATAATCATAAAACAAGATTTCTCCATTACATGATAATACCAAAGGCCATCTACCTAGAACTCTTTCTTAGGTCCTCTGGATTTACAAGTTCTTGTCATTTAGTAAGCTTTTCTTCTTCTCTGTCTGTGATCCTTGTTGGGTCTATTAAACTGAGTTAGATTGGGGCGCCTGGGTGGCTTAGTCGGTTAAGCGTCCGACTTTCGCTTAGGTCATGATCTCGCGGTTCGTGGGTTTGAGCCCCGCGTCGGGCTCTTGCTGACTGCCAGCTCAGAGCCTGGAGCCTGTTTCAGAGTCTGTGTCTCCCTCTCTCTCTGACCCTTCCCTGCTCACGCTGTCTGTGTCTCTCTCTCCTAGAAATAAATAAAAATATTTAAAAAAAAAAAAAACTGAGTTAGATTTTCATGTAGCCCAAGAAAACTAAGTCTTTTGAAATTGATGACTTTTAAGGAAGTCCTCAACAGAGTTCCTATTGGGTAAGACATTACTGTAAATTATATTTTTCATAGTTATATAACATGACACAATTTAAGGTAACTGAGCAGCAGACTAATTTCTATGTCATTTGAACAAACCATCAAACTCATTTGATATTCTTAAAATCTTTGTTCTCCTTATAGTTTGCATCAGACTAAAGCTGTCATCATTTGTTCCTACACTATTACTATAAATACATAATGTTTACTCTCTACACAATAAGTCTTCAAAGGATATTGACTGATATAGTTTCTGTTTCTGAAAGGGATGTTTAGTGTAAGGTGTACTGAGAAAATAATCCTATAGAATGATTAGGAGAGCAGCCCGAATTTGAACTCTGGCTCTTGAATAAGTTGAATTTGTTCTGAAAGTCCTAGTTTGTTCATACGTAATGATAACACCTATCCCATAAAGTGATTACAATAGTTAAGATAAAACATTAAAGTGCTAATTATTGTTTGACATGGGAAAGTTCATGAGAATTTGGTACAGTACATGTATTCTTTTTCCCCAAAAGTTATTAAAATTACTTGGTTTTTAAATTTTTATTTTAAATAATTAGAGAATATTCTGTCTTTTAGGAGATCTCATCCATAACTAGGCTTCAAATCATCTGCCTATAATTTTTTTTGATTCTCAAATTTCTATCTCTCATCTAGATTTTTGTTCTACTTGACATTTCTAAACATAGCCCAAAATCAGCATGTCTAGAACTGCACTCATGACCTTCAAACACTCCACCTTGAAAAATGAGAACAAAAATCTGTTTCTATGTCTTGGATCCCTTACCCTCTATACATGACTTCACTATATATATCCAATTGCAGAAACATAAGAATCTTTTTTTTTTTACTTCCCTCCCCATGTCCAGTTCAAGTTCTGTTAAATTTACATTACAAATATCTTTTAAACTCAGCCACTTCTGTCCATATCCACTGCTACCATCCTAAGCCAAGTTATGTCATCTTTCACCTGGCCCACTGCAAGAGCCTCCTGGTTTTTCCACATCCAGTCTTGCTTCTGACAATCACTTCTCCATATCACAACAGGGTAATCTTTTTTTAAAAACACAACTCTGATTATTTCTCTCCTGTTTATGAAACTCTTCAAAGGCTTCTCATTTTTCCCAGGATGAAGATATGAGATCCCTCATATGGGATTCCAAGCTAAGCACGATCTGGACTTTGTCTGACTCTCCAACTTCATTATTATCACTTTCTTCCCTTTCCTTTTTATTTCAGTCACTACCTATTAAACAAAATCTTTATCCAAGTCTTTCCTTCTGTCTACAATTAGCTTTTTCTCCCACCTCAATTTTCCCTAGTTAACTCAATCATTCTTAAGATCCTAGCTAGCACTGAATTCCTCAAATCTTCCCGTACTGTCATTTCTTCACCACCAAAGTAAATCATTTTGCTCTCTTCTATGCTTTCATAGATCCCTGTCATGTTTTTTACACCACTTATGTAATTTTTGACCATATACTTATATAAGTATTTGGTTAAAGTCATATGGGAGTGGAATCTATGTCTGGTATTCTGACCTGTACCTACAAAGAAGGCTAGAACATAATAAATATTATCACAGAGAGAAAGAAAGTAATCACACTCGATAAAGGAATGGCAATATTCTAGATCTTTAGATACAAAGAAACTTTAGGAAGCATTTAATCATATATATTTGTTTTGTAGATTAGGAAGCAACATACTGATATATATCTTCCTCTGATAGAAATTTTATCTTGGAAAAAAGCTTTGAATAGATCATAGTTATAGAAATGAAAGGCAGGGCCCGTCTCTTGAATAAGCACCCACAACCTATCAACTAATCAGTTAGGTTTCCATAATTTCTTTTTAATGAACCATTAGGAGTTATTGCAATTACTCTGTGACCAAATGACTTCAGTAGCTAGTAATTTATTTATTATCTATTCTTCAGTTGCCCTATTCCTCCATTACATTCCAAACTTAATTTTAACACATACATACATGCACACATAATTTTACATATATATGTGGATATGTATGCATGTATGAATATATGTTCTTCCTTTCTTGCCTTTATCCCCTTTCACCACAAAATCTATATATTGCAGTATGGCATAAACAATGACAGGACTAAGTTGCAGGCTGAAGTTTGAAGTATTCTATTCAATACCATAGAACTGGGAAAAGAAAGTCAAAGGCAAAATATTCACAAAGATAAATTATCAAAAAGTGCTTTAATAACTTACATGACAATGTAGGAAGTCAAAGAGACATCACCCCATTTTTACAATGAGCAAAAGCCAGATAATCTACAAAATCTTATCTTTCTTGAACCCATCAGAGTGTTGAGTTTGCAAGGCAACTAGCTAAACTGAATTCCAAAGAGTGACAAGCTTATCCAAAGAAATGGGTTGTTGTCTCAACTTTGTCAGAGTAAGGAAAACATGGCTTCCATTAGAGTATATAAAAATAAAAGTAAAATTTTACCAACTTGTTAAAGGCCTGGTGTGGGTAAGTATGACATTTTATAATCCCTAACAGTCTTGGGGTTTCTGCACTCAGCTGCAAGTTCTTTTCCATAGGCTTCTACTACATGCTTATGATAAGAATAGGAGGCAGATCAGTAGATGGGAGAGGGCTTCTCTTGGATACATTCAGGGATGAAATTCTGTTTACTTCCTGGATACTTTCCTTACACAAAGAAAAAGTCTTAAGCCACTGGCATGGGTGACAAGAAACTCTAACTTAAGATTCAAGCAAAGATTTGCTGGAGAAGGAGTAGACAAGAAAGCTACCACTCTCTGTAGGATAAGAGCTATCATTATGGAGCAGTTAAGTCAATTCAGTCAGTAGTTGAGGACAAATATTTTTTATGTAAGTCTTTACTACACACAATGTTCAGGATTCAATTTAAAAAATTACAAGACACACAAACTCAAGGAAAAACAATTTCAAAGAAGGAGAGCTATTAGACTCTGAGATGATGCAGACGTTGGAAAGCTTATGCAAGGACTCTGCAATAACCTTGAGTAATAAGTTTAAGGATCGAGTAGAAAAGGAAGATGACATTCATAAACATGTAAGGAATTTCAGGACAGATGAAGAATTCCTTTGATGGCTTATCAACAGATAATATACAACTAAGGAAACAACCAGTGAACCTGAAGATAGATCATTAGAAATTATCCAGAGTGAAAAACAATAATTAAAAAAAAAAAAAAAGCACAGGAAAAAAACACTGAATGGTATGCTAGAACAGTGAGATAATATCAAACAGTACAATTTATTTGTAACTGGAGTCCCAGAAAGAGGAGAAAGAAAACTAGAGAGAGGATAAATTTAAAGATAGAAAACTGAGTGCTTTCCAAAATTAAGACTAAATAGCACAAACTCAAAAGGACCAGTAAGATAAAACACTGACACATGCTCAAAAGGACATCATATTCAAACTACTAAAAAACAGAGATATAATCTCAAAGGCAGCAAGAGAAAGAAGGAATGTTATAAAGAAACAAAGATCAAAATTATAGCAGACTTCTCATCAGAAATTGTCCAAGTTTGAAGACAATGTACCAACACCTTTAAAGTGCGTAAGTAAACTATCTTCCCAGAATTCTTTTTTTTTAAATGTTTTTTTATTTCTGATAGAGAGACACCGTGAGCAAGGGAGGGTCAGAGAGAGCGGGAGACACAGAATCCGAAGCAGGCTCCAGGCTCTGAGCTAGCTGTCACCACACAGCCCGAAACGGGGCTCGAACCCATGAATGGTGAGATGATGACCTGAGCCGAAGTCAGACACTTAGCCGACTGAGCCACCCAGGCACCCCTCAGAATTCTGTATCTAGGGAAAATTAAGGGGAGGTAAAGATGTTTCAGTGAACAAAAGTTGAGAGAATTCTTTACCAGCAGACTAGTGCTACAAGAATATTAGAGGAAGTTGATCAAGCAAAGACAGTCTGATACCCAATGGAAATTTGGATCTACCCAAAGAAATAAAGAACAGCAGATATGGGGAAATGTTGTTAAATATAAGGACACCTTTTTTCTTATTTTTAATCTAGTAATGTAAAGTGGCTATGCAAAGCAAGGGTCAGCAAACTACAGCCCATGGACCAAATTTGATCCATGACAGTTTTATGTACAGCCTGTGAATGAAGAAATTTTTTCCACTTTTTCAAAGGGTTATAAAAAGAATATATGACAGAAACCATATGTGGCCTCAAAAGCCTAAAATATTTACTGTTACAACAATACCAAAAAGAATAGGGAGAATGAAATGGAAGTCTACTGTCATAAGTTTGAACATTGTACATGAAGTGATATAATGTTTTGAAGGAAGACTGTGATAACCCGAGTATGTTTGTATACTATAAACCCTACAGCAATCGCTACATTTTTTAAAAAGAGACACAGTTATTAAGCCAGTAGTGGAAATAAAATGGAACCATAAATGAATACTCAGTTAAATAGGAAACAGCGTGATAGGGAGAGTGGAACAGAGAGAAAACTAACTGCAAAATGGTAGGTATAAACCAAACAAGGTATTTGTCTATGTAAAAAATCCCTAAGGGATCTACAAACAGTGCATTCAACAAGCTCATGGGATACAAAGTCAATATGCAAAAACCAATTATATTTATAAATTTCTATAGCAGCAATAAAAATTTGGAAATTGTCATTTCTAAACATACTGTCTACAGTAACAGCAAAAAGCAGAAAATAAGAGGGATAAATTTAACAAAACATGTGCAAGATTGCAAGATTGTTACAGTGAAAATTATAAGATGCTGTTGAAGGACATTAAAAGCCAAACTAAATATAGAGATACACCATATTAAACTAAATACAGAGATATACCATATTTATTGAATAGGATTTTCAATATTGTTAAGTTGCTGGATCTCCCCAGATTTACCTATAGATGTAGTGCAATCCCAGTAGGAATTCTGGCCGACTTTTTAAACATAGAAATGGACAAATTTATGTGGAAAGCAAGGGGAGAAAGAACAAAGTTGGAGGGTTTATGCCAGGTTATTTCAAGACTCACTAATATTAGTAATCAAGACAGTGTGGTATTTGCATACAGTAAGATCTACAGATGAGTGGAACAAATTAAAGTAAAAAAAAGAGACTCACAAATATGGTCAATTGATAATTGACAGAAGTGTCAAGTCAAATGGGGGATGATAACCTTCAATAAATGATGCTGAAACAGTTGGGCATCCATATACAAAAATAAAGGGAGGGAGGGCAGAAAAGCTTAATCCTTGACTCATACCTGTACCTTATACCTAAAAAAATTTTTCTTAAATGGATTAAGAGCTAACTATGAAATCTGTAGAGGAATATGTAGAAGAAAATCTTTGTGACATTTTATTGGGCAAAGATTTCCTTAAAAGGAAACAAAGAACCATCAAAGAAAAAACATTGATGAATTGAGTTTCATCAAAATTTTTAAAAACTTGTTCTTCAGAGTGTCAAAAGGAAAAAGCTACAGAGAAAATCATTTCAAAACACATAGCTGATAAATGACTTCTCTAAAGCATATATAAACTCTTACAATTCAGTGATACAAAGACAAAAAAACAAATTTTAAAATGAAAGACTGATTTGAACAAACATATTAAAGTAGTTGGTTGGAAAATAAGCATAGGAAAAAATGTTTAACATTATTAGTCCTTAGGGAAATGTCAGTGAAAATCTGCAATGAGGAGTGCCTGGGTGGCTCAGTCAGTTAAGCATCTGACTCGATCTCTGCTCAGGTCATGATCTCATGGTTCATGAGTTAGAGCCCTGTGTCAGACTGTTGCTGACAGTGTGAAACCTGCTTGGGATTTTCTCTCTCCCCCTCTCACTCAGGCCCTCCTCCACCAAAATCAATAAATAAACTCTAAGGAAAAAAAAAAAACCTCCAGTGAGAAACCACTACTACATCCAATAAAATGCCTGAGATGTTTTTCAAACCATGACAATTCTAACTGCCTCCGGGAGGATGCAGAACAACTGGAACTGCCATACATTGCTAATGGAATGGTATGTCCATTTTCACTGACAATTTGGTAGTTTTTGTTTTTTTGTTTTTTTTTTTGTTTTTTTAATTTATTTCTGAGAGAGAGACAGCATGAGCAGGGGAGGGTCAGAGAGAGAGGGAGACACAGAATCTGAAGCAGACTCCAGGCTCTGAGTTAGCTGTCAGCACAGAGCCTGACGTGGGGCTCGAACCTACGAACTGTGAGATCATGGCCTGAGCCGAAGTCAGATGCTTAACCGACTGAGCCACCCAGGCGCCCCTGACAATTTGGTAGTTTTAAAGTCGAGCATTCATTTTTTTTTTTTTTTCAGGTTCGTAAAGAAGCAAATTTATTATCTTTATTAGCAGTTTGCTTGCAGATTTTTTTTTATTACAAATAGTTTATTGTCAAATTAGTTTCCACATAACACCCAGTGCTCATCCCCACAAGTGCCCTCCTCCATGCCCACCCCTCCTCCCCCCCCACATCCACCAGTCCTCAGTTTTTGTCAGCATTCAAGAGTCTCTCATGGTTTGCCTCTCCCCCTTTCCCCCACTATTTCCGCCCTTCTTCTCCCCCTTGGTCCTCTGTTAAGCTCCTCCTAATCCTCCTATACGTGCACACATATGATATTTGTCTTTCTCTGCCTGACTTATTTCGAGTCGAGCATTCATTTTAAGAGATGACCTAGATATCCCACTTCCCAGTATTTACACAGAAGATGTGAAAACCCAGAAAAGGCAGAGCTGTAGGGATAGAAATTCCAGAAGCTTGAAATGGGAGGAGGAGATTGTATTAGGGGACATGAGAACTTGAAGGGTGGTGGAAATATTCTATACCTTCACTGTAGTGGTGGAATTATGACTCACTCTATTTGTCAAAACTTAGAGAACTGTATGCTTAAAAAGGGTGAATTTTATTTGACCCAAAAAAGACAAATGCTGCCATTTTTATAACATGAATGAACTGGAAGACAATGTATTATGTGAAATAAGCCAGATACAAAAAGATAAATATCACATGATCTCACTTATATATGGAATCTTAAAATTTTTTAAAAGTCGAAATCATGGTAACAAAAGAGTACCAGGGAATAGAATGTTGGTTACCAGAGGCTAGGGGTTTGGAGGAGAAGGAAAAAATATGTACCATGATGAAAGGGTACAAACTTTCATTCCAAGTAAACAAATTTTCAGTTATAAGATGAATATGTTCTGAGGAACTAACATACAGCAGTCTGACTGTAGTTAGTAATGAATCAGGTGCCTGAAATTTGCTAAAAGAATAGATATCAAGTGTTCTCATCACAAACACATACACCATGCATACATATACCAACAGTAATTACGGTTGGTGATAAATATGTTAGTTTGATTGTGGTAATCATTTCATAATGTATATGGATATCAAAATATGTTGTGTACATTATTTTTGTCAAAAATAAATATTGGAAAAACAGATGAATTTATAGTATATAAACTATATCTCTTAAAGCTGATTTTTTTTTACAAGTAGTTTATTGTCAAATTAGTTTCCACATAACACTCAGTGCTCATCCCCGCAAGTGTCCTCCTCCATGCCCATCCCCCCCCACCCCCCCAATTCCATCAGTCCTCAGTTTTTGTCAGCATTCAAGAGTCTCTCATGGTTTGTCTCTCTCCCTTTCCCCCACCATTTCCGCCCTTCTTCTCCCCCTTGTTCCTCCGTCAAGTTCCTCCTAATCCTCCTATACGTGCAAACATACGATATTTGCCCTTCTCTGCCTGACTTATTTCGCTCAGCATAGCACCCTCAAGGTCCATCCATGTTGCTACACATGACCAGATTTCATTGTTTCTCATTGCCATATAGTATTCCATGGTATAGATAAACCACATCTTCTTGATCCATTCGTCCACGGATGGACACTTAGGCTCTTTCCATGTTTTAGCTATTGTGGAGAGTGCTGCTATGAACATTGGGGTACATGTGCTCCTATGCCTCAACATTTCTGTATCCCTTGGGTAAATTCCTAGCAGTGCTATTGCTGGGTCCTAGGGGAGTTCTAGTGTTAGTTTCCTGAGGAACCTCCACACTGTTTTCCAGAGGGGCTGTACCAGTTTACATTCCCACCAACAGTGTAGGAGGGTGCCCATTTCTCCACATCCTCGCCAGCATCTCGAGTTCTCTGATTTTAAAGCTGATTTTTTTATTTTTTATTTTTTGTTTTTTATTTATTTCTAAGAGAGAGAGAGAGAGACAGTGTGAGCAGGGGAGGGTCAGAGAGAGAGGGAGTCACAGACTGAAACAGGCTCCAGGCTCTGAGCTGGCAGTCAGCACAGAGCCCGATGCGGGCTCGAACCCACGAACCGCGAGGTCATGACCTAAGCGAA
>JAESUZ010000922.1:0-324178 GCA_017311185.1 Proteles cristata cristata
TTTTTACAAATAGTTTATTGTCAAATTAGTTTCCACATAACACCCAGTGCTCATCCCCACAAGTGCCCTCCTCCATGCCCACCCCTCCTCCCCCACATCCACCAGTCCTCAGTTTTTGTCAGCATTCAAGAGTCTCTCATGGTTTGCCTCTCCCCCTTTCCCCCACCATTTCTGCCCTTCTTCTCCCCCTTGGTCCTCTGTTAAGATCCTCCTAATCCTCCTATACGTGCACACATATGATATTTGTCCTTCTCTGCCTGACTTATTTCGCTCCGCATAACACCCTCAAGGTCCATCCACGTTGCTACACATGGCCAGATTTCATGGTTTCTCATTGCCATGTAGTATTCCATGGTATAGATAAACCACATCTTCTTGATCCATTCATCTGTTGATGGACACTAGGCTCTTTCCAGGTTTTAGCTATTGTGGAGAGTGCTGCTATGAACATTGGGGTACATGTGCTCCTATGCATCAGCATTTCTGTATCCCTTGGGTAAATTCCTAGCAGTGCTATTGTTGGGTCATAGGGGAGTTCTATTGTTAGTTTCCTGAGGAACCTCCACACTGTTTTCCAGAGGGGCTGTACCAGTTTACATTCCCACCAACAGTGTAGGAGGGTGCCCGTTTCTCCACATCCTCATCAGCATCTAGAGTCCTCTGATTTGTTCGTTTTAGCCACTCTGACCGCCGTGAGGTGGTATCTCAGTGTGGTTTTTGATTTATATTTCCCTGATGAGGAGGGATGCTGAGCATCATTTCATGTGTCTGTTGGCCATCTGATGTCCTCTTTGGAGAAGTGTCTGTTCATATCTTCTGCCCATTTCTTCACTGGGTTGTTTGTTTTTCGGGCCTGTAGTTTGGTGAGTTCCTTGTAGATTCTGGATATCAACCCTTTATCTGATATGTCATTTGCAACTATCTTTTCCCATTCCGTATTAATTTTCTGGGTTGTTTCCTTGGCTGTGCAGAAGCTTGTAATCTTGAGGAGGTCCCAACAGTTTATTTTTGCTCTTGATTCCCTTGCTTTTGGGGATGTGTCAAGTAAGAAGTTGCTGCGGTGGAGGTCAAGGAGGTTGTTTCCTGCTTTCTCCTCTAGGGTGTTGATAGTTTCCTGTCACACGTTCAGGTCCTTTATCCATTTTGAGTTTATTTTTGTGCATGGTGTGAGAAAATGATCTAGTTTCATTCTTCTGCATGTTGCTGTCCAGTTCTCCCAACACCATCTGTTAAAAGGCTGTCTTTTTTCCATTGGATATTCTTTCCTGCTTTGTCAAAGATTAGTTGGCTGTATACTTTTGGGTCCACTTCTGAGTTCTCAATTCTGTTCCATTGGTCTATGTGTCTGTTTTTGTGCCAATACCATACTGTCTTGATGATGACAGCTTTGTAGTAGAGGCTAAAGTCTGGGATGGTGATCCCTCCCGTTTTGGTTTTATTTTTCAGTATTACTTTGGCTATTCGGGTCTTTTGTGGTTCCATACAAATTTTTGGATAGTTTGTTCTAGTTTTGAGAAGGCTGGTGCAATTTTGATTGGAATTGCATTGAATGTATAGAGTGCTTTAGGTAGTAATGACATCTTAACTGTATTTATTCTTCCTATCCATGAGCATGGAATGTTTTTCCATTTCTTTGTGTCTTCTTCAATTTCCTTCATAAGTTTTCTATAGTTTTCATCATACAGATCTCTTGTATCCTTGGTTAGGTTTATTCCGAGGTATTTTATGGTTTTTTGTGCAATTGAGAATTGGATCAGTTTCTTGATTTCTCTTTCTGTTGCTTCATTGTTGGTGTATAAAAATGCAACCGATTTCTGTACGTTGATTTTGCACCCTGCAACTTGGCTGAATTCTTGGATCAGTTCTAGTAGGCTTCTGGTGGAGTCTGTCGGGTTTTCGATGTAGAGTATCATGTCATCTGTGAAGAGGGAAAGTTTGACTTCCTTGCCAATTCTGATGCCTTTGATTTCCTTTTGTTGTCTGATGGCTGATGCTAGGACTTCCAGCACTATGTTAAACAGCAGTGGTGAGAGTGGGCATCCCTGTCGTGTTCCTGATCTCAGGGGAAAGCTCTGAGTTTTTCCCCGTTGAGGATGATGTTAGCTGAAGGCTTCTCATAGATGGCTTTGATGATGTTTAAGTAGGTTCCTTCTATCCCAACTTTCTCGAGAGTCTTTATTAAGAAGTGATGCTGTATTTTGTCAAATGCTTTTTCTGCATCTATTGACAGGATCATATGGTTTTTATCTTTTCTTTTATTGATATGATGGATCACATTGATTGATTTGCGAATGTTGAATCAGCCCTGTAACCCAGGAATGAATCCCACTTGATCTTGGTGGATGATTCTTTCTATATGCTGCTGGATTCGATGTGCAAGGATCTTGTTGAGATTTTTGCATCCGTATTCATCAAGGATATTGGCCTGTAGTTCTCTTTTTTTGCTGGATCTCTGTCTGGCTTGGGAATCAGAGTGATGCTGGCTTCATTAAACGAGTCCGGGAGTTTTCCTTCACTTTCTATTTTCTGGAATACCTTGAGAAGAATTGGGATTAATTCTGTTTTAAATGTCTGGTAGAATTCCCTAGGGAAGCCATCAGGTCCAGGGCTCTTATTTGTTGGGAGATTTTTGATCACTGATTCAATTTCTTCACTCGTTATGGGTCTGTTCAGGTTTTCTATTTCTTCCCGTGTGAATTTTGGTAGTGAGTGTGTGTTTAGGAATTTGTCCATTTCTTCTAAGTTGTCCAATTTGTTGGCATATAATTTTTCATAGTATTCCCTGATAATTGCTTGTATTTCTGAGGGGTTGGTTGTAATAAGTCCATTTTCATTCATAATTTTGTCTATTTGGGTGCTCTCTCTTTTCTTTTGGATAAGTCTGGCTAGAGGTTTGTCAATTTTTTTGACTTTTTCAAAAAACCAACTCTTGGTTTCATTGATCTGTTCAATTGTTTCTTTGGTCTCTATGTTGTTTATTTCTGCTCTCATTTTTACTATTTCTCTTCTTCTACTGGGCTTAGGGCGTTCTTGTTGCTCTGCCTCTAGTTCCTTTAGGGGAGCTGTTAGATTTTGGACTTGCGCTTTTTCTAATCTCTTGAAATAGGCCTGGAGAGCAATGTACTTTCCTCTTAGGACTGCCTTTGCCGCATCCCATAGATTTTGAATTGTTGTGTTTTCATTTTCATTTGTTTCCATATATTTTTTAATTTCATCTCTAATTGCCTGATTGGCCCAATCATTCTTTAGAAGGGTGTTCTTTAACCTCCATGTTTTTGGAAGTTTTCCAGACTTCTTCCTGTAATTGATTTCAAGTTTCAAAGCATTGTGATCTGACAGTGTGCATGGTATGATCTCTATTCTTTTATATTTATTGAGGGCTGCTTTATGTCCCAGTATGTGATCTATCTTGGAGAATGTGCCATGCGCACTTGAGAAGAAAGTAAATTCCCTGGCCTCAGGATGTAAAGTTCTAAATATATCCGTCAGGTCCATCTGGTCCAATGTATCTTTCAAGTCCATTATTTCTTTAGTGATTTTCTGTCTGGTTGACCTATCCATTGCTGTAAGCGGAGTATTAAAGTCCCCTGCTATGAGCACATTCTTATCTAGAAGCTTGTTTCTGTTTGTGATTAATTGTTTTAGATATTTAGGTGCTTCCATATTCGGTGCATAGACATTTATGATTGTTAGTTCTTCCTGATGGATGGACCCTGTAATTATTATGTAGTGCCCTTCTTCATCTCTTGTGATTGTCTTTAATTTAAAGTCCAGTTTGTCTGATATAAGTATCGCTACTCCGGCTTTCTTTTGATTTCCTGTAGCATGATATATATTTCTGCATCCCCTTACTTTTAATCTGAAGGTATCTTCCCGTCTAAAATGAGTTTCTTGTAGACAGCATATAGATGGATTTTGTTTTTTAATCCATTCTGCTACCCTATGTCTTTTGATTGGAGCATTCAGCCCATTTACATTCAGTGTTATTATTGAAATATGTGGGTTTAGAGTCTTTGTATCTTTTGTAGGGTTCATGTTTGTGGTGGTGTCTCTGGAATCTTTGTTCCTTGAAACCTTTCCTTCAGAGCATCCCCCTCAGGATTTCTTGTAGGGCTGGCTTCGTGGTGACAAATTCTTTCAATTTCTGTTTGTTTGGAAAGGTTTTTATCTCTCCTTCTATTTTGAATGACAGGCTTGCTGGATAGAGGATTCTTGGCTGCATATTTTTACTCTTCATCACATTGAAGATCTCCTACCATTCCTTTCTGGCCTGCCACGTTTCAGTAGATAGGTCTGTCACCCCTCTGATAGGTTTCCCTTTGTATGTGAGGGCCCTTTTCTCCCTAGCTGCTTTCAAAATTCTCTCTTTGTCCTTGTATTTTGCCATTTTTACGATGATATGTCGTGCAGAGGATCGATTCAAGTTACGTCTGAGAGGAGTCCTCTGAGCGTGTTGTATTTCCACATTGACTTCCTTCCCCAGGTCGGGGAAGTTCTCTGCTATAATTTGTTCCAGGACTCCTTCAGCACCTTTCCCTCTCTCTTCCTCTTCTGGGATTCCTATGATACAGATATTGTTGCGTTTGACTGTGTCGCTGAGCTCTCGAATTCTTCTTTCCTGTTCCTGGATCAGTTTGTCCCTTTTTCTGTCAGCTTCTTGTTTTTCTATAATGGTGTCTTCTAAATCACTTATTCTCCTTTCTGCCTCTTCAATCCGTGCATTGGAGGCCTCTAATTTATGTATCTCATTTATCGCCTTTTTAAATTCTTCATGCCTATTTTTATTTTCCATTCTGTCTGTAGCCATAGTTTCTTTGATGTCCCCTATGTTTTTTTCAAGCCCTGCTATTAATTTTACCATTATTATTCTAAAATCTTGTTCACTTATGCTGCTGATATCTGTTTTGAGCAGTTCATTAGCTGTCATTTCTTCTTGGAGTTTCTTTGGAGGAGAGCTCTTTCGTTTCATCATTTTAGTTAGCTTTCCGGCTCTTGTTGGTTTTAAAGACCTGTTATGCTCTCTGTTTCTATGAGCACTGCTATATCCAAGAAGACTCTTTGACTTTCCAGGGCCTATCCTTTCAGAGATTGTTTTTTGAATGGTATCCCTCGGTCACTCTTGTTGGGACCTTAGTTATTTTATTTTCCTATTCGTAGTGATATTTGGGACTCTTCACCTTGTGTACTCTAGCTTGTTTCTTGAGGTAGCCCTGGAAAAGGAAACAGACAGACAAACACACAGGGAGCAGGAGCACACAAACGCACAGGCTGATTCAACTAACATGCAACGCGAGAGGGAAAACGAAAAGGTTAATAGAAAAGACGGAGGAGGGAGGGCGAATGATAGGGAGCATAAAATACATAAAAGGGTCAAAAAGGGGAAAAGAAAAGGAGAAAAGAAGAAAACCAATGGACAGAGAACGGTTTAAAGCATATACCTGGATTTCCCAGCTACAGTTAAATAGCCGTGTGTATGCAGTGCTGGTTGAAGAGCATAGAGAAAAAGAGAGAAGGCAGGGCGAGACAAGGCAGATTTGGAAATAGAATGAACAGGCAGAAGGGATAAGAAACTTTTTTCAAAGAGGTAAAGGGTAGAATATGGTTGGATAGGTGAGAGAAGGATGCTGGAATTATCCAGAGAAACTATATAGTCTAATTACTCCTGAGAGAAATAGCTGAAAAAGTCGGTAGGTGTAGAATTTACATTTACAGAATGCGCTTGTTGTGATTGTTTAAGCAAACTGGCGACCAGAGTTAATCAGGTCAGTGTTTTGGGGAAAAAAGCGAGAAAAGAGAAAAAAGAAGAAAAAAAGAGAAAAGAAAGGGAAAAAAAAGAAAGAAGGAAGAAAAAGGAAAAAAAAAACAAAAAAAGGAAAAAAAAAAGGGAGGAGGGCACCTCTCAGGCAGGGATGGGCGTGGCGTGATCCGATGCCTCAGGCGGGAGCTCTGCCTTGGCCATTGTGGGGAGGAGAGTGACGGTGCTCCAGTCCCTTCTTGAACCCCGCGCTGCAGCTCGCTTTTTTTTTTTTTTTTGGCGTGTCAACTCCCCGTTCCGGGGACGCAGCCGAAGTTGGTTGCACTCTTCAACCCAGGCCAGTTCCAATCTCCAAATCCCAGCCCGCGCCCCGCTGAAGTTGCCTTAGACACAGCTTCCCAGACAACCCCCTCGGGCTATTCCAGGCTCCCTGCTGAGCTCTGGGGGCGGAGTCAGAATCGCTGCTTTCCTTCTCTGGGTCGGGCTGGTGCGCATGCGCGGGGGCTTGCCTGCCGGGTCCGCGTAGCCTGAGCCCGCTGGAGTGAGGAAAACCGGGTCTCTCTATGGCTCGTCACCCGAAACACGAACTCACAGGCAAATTTCCCAGTTTTTAGCTCTTTGTCTTCCCTCTCGAGTTCCAGCCAGCCAGGAGCGCGAACGCCTGGTGTCTGCGCGTCTCTTTCGGGGTCCCAGCCGCCCTGGAGCTACAATGGCGGCAGACGCGCCGCTGCTCTGAAACCCAACCTCCAGGAGCGGCACAAAGAAGCAGTTTGTGTGCTCAGCCTCCCCCAGGACCAGTTGTCGCGAGGGGACCTGGTGTGCAGGTATTTGGCAAGTACGGTCTTTCTATGCACCGAGCGGAGGTTTTTCTGTCTTGGACTCTCTCCTTTTCCCCTCTCACTCCCCGTAGAGGGTAGAGGGGGATCGCCTCCCACCCTGGAGGCTCCGATCCCGGCCCGATTTTACCTTCCCCGGTTCGCACTCACGTTAGAAGGCTTTCTCAGTGGATTCTGCGTCCTTTTTCTCCCAGTCTCTCAGGTTTTGTAAGGTTTCCAATGGCTTCAGATCTTTTCTGTGTGATGTATGGGCGCGAGTGCAAGTACGGAGCTCCTTACTTCTCCGCCATCTTGTCAAGAAAATCCTAAAATGAACCATTTTAAAGTGAACAATTCATTGGCATTTAGTATATTCACAATGTTGTGCAGCCGCCACCTCTTTCTGTAGTTCCAAAACGTTTTCATCACCCAAAAAGCAAACCGGTACCATTAATCAGACTGTCCCCATTTCCCTCCTCTCTCTAAGCTTCTGGCAACCCTAGACAGTTTGCTTTTATTAACCAGTACTTTCAGAATTAATTTTTGTTTTTGAGGTTTTTCTTCAGTCTTTGTTTCTTCAGTCTTTTTTTTTTGTTGTTGTTGTTGGGGGTGGTGGAATTTGCTGTCTGAAAAGGGTTGCTAATGCATTTGCTCTTCTGGGATTGCTTCATGTCCACCTGCGAGTGGAATAATGGGAAAGTTCCCCAAAGTGTTATTTGCATAGTGTGCATTGATGGGCATAATTAATGAAATTCAGTGACTTTATGCAGTGGGTACTTTTATCTGAATGCTATCTAAACTACAGAATTCTATTAAACTGGATGCAACTACCTAAGTGCCAATAAGTTTACTTCCTTGTGTGCCTAGTAAAAGGGTGGGAGCCATGATGTTAAAATTATCAAAAAGAGTAAAGCAGATCAGCCACCCAATCATTGATTATAAGTTTAACTGGAACTCATAGCACACTGGGTTAGCACTAAGTATGAAGAGTACTATAAATGTATCTACCATCTTTGAGGAAATTAGATCATAGAAAGAATCAGAGATAAGGTTGTAATAAGGAGGGTTGAGTGATGATTCTGTGTTGAACTGAATGGACACAGTGAATTTTCAGCATCTAAGAAATCACTCTTAGAAGAATTGCTTCGATCTGTGTTTATTTCTCCCAGCCTGGGAAGTTGGTTAGTTAAATTATCTTTTGAGTTATTAGTTGTACTTTAGATTAATCTTATCTGTATTAAACTTTTTTGAGTATTGTCGACACAATGTTCTATTAGTTTCAGGTGTACAACATAGTGATTTAACAAGTTTATACATTATCCCATGTTCACTACAAGTGTAACTACTGTCTGATACCATACAACATTATTATAATATCACTGACAATATTGTTTATGCCGTGGCTTTCATTCCTGTGTTTTATTCATTCTGTAACTGGAAACCTCTATCTCCCAATCCCTTTCACACATTTTGCCCATCCCAACTCACCTGCTTTCTGGCAAACAGAGTTTTTCTCCGTACTTATGGGTCTTATTTGGGTTTTTTTGTTGTTGTTGTTAGTTTGTTTAATCATTTGTTTTTTTCAGGTTTCACATGTGAGTGAAATCATATGGTATTTGTCTTTCTCATCTGACTTAACGTCAATAAGCAGAATATCCTCTAAGTCCATCTATGTTGTTGCAAATGGCATGATCTCATTCTTTTGATGGCTGCATAATATTTTAGTGTGTGTGTGTCTATTTGGACACATGCACACATGCACTACATCTTCTCATTCTAGACTAAACTTTTTAACTCACTAGTTTTGACTTATAACTTCCTTCTCCTGGTGTCGAACCCTTTTTCTGTAAAGAGCCAGATAGTAAGTATTTTATACTTCTATTTTTTTCTTTTTTACAACTCTTTAAAAATGTAAACAATGTTCTTAACTTGAGGGCTACCAAAAAATAGCCTGTAAGCTATAGCTTGCCAAGCCTTCTAACATATATTAGTGATATTTCTATAAATATATAAATGGTCTGGCTTAGCAACATGTGGTACGTGAGAGCAGAGTTTTTTTTAATATTTTTAATGTTTTATATTATTTTTTGAGAGACAAAGACATAGCATGGGCAGGGAAGAGGCAGAGAGAAAGAGGGAGAAACAGAACCCAAAGCAGGCTCCAAGCTCTAGGCTGTCATCACAGAGTCTGATGCGGGGCTCAAATTCACAAACTGAGAGATCATGACCTGAGCCAAATTTAGATGCTCAACCAACTAAGCCATCCAGGATCCTCAAGAGAACAGATTTTAAGATCATGGGTAGAATAATTGATTTTTTACATGAAATATCCCGAAATAAGTTTCCTTGATGTAGAATTAGAATCATATGAAGGAATTGTGAAATATGTTTCAGAAGACTTGGAAGGGGTACAGGTACATCTCTTAGACCCATGTGCAGGAATTGAACTTTTTGCAAACATGCAGCCAGCGTATCTGGAAATCAATGGCCCTATGATCCCAACTCAAAGGTACAATTTACTGAAAGCTTAAAAATTAATGATAATTTCAAAAGTCTTATTTTAATATTGAAAAATCAGTGAAATTCCATGCTTTCACGTCACCAGTTAAGGAGAATAAAGTGTCAGAATTGACTATCTTTCACCGTTCTTAAGAAAGTATTCTCCTGGGGCACCTGGGTGGCTCAGTGAGTTAAGCGTCCGACTTCAGCTCAGGTCACGATCTCACGGTTCGTGGGTTCAAGCCCTGCAGTAGGCTCTGTGCTAACAGCCAGCTCAGAGCCTGGAGGCTGTTTCAAATTCTGTGTTTGACCCTTCCCTGCTCACGCTGTCTCCCTCCCTCTCTCAGAAATAAATAAAACATTAAAAAAAAAAAAGTATTCTCCTTTCAAAATGTAAATAGTAAGTAAAACTCTTTAGCTTTTATGTTTCTGACAACAGAATAAAGAGCTTCTCACTGAAGAAAAGAAAGACCTACTGATATGCATGTGTAATAAAATCTGTCCGTGAATACATGAGCTCTTGCTGAAACAGTGCCCACATCCATCCCCTCTTCTCCCTCACACGCTACCTGCCGTTTCCAACCACCATCCTGTCCTCCCTCACCTACACCTTCACAAATAGCTGCCACTCTGTGCTGCCCCTCTCTCTCAGCCTCACATCTACATTGTAGCCAAAATGGGCTTTTCAAAATGTCAAGTCTCTCCACCTCTTTGCAAAGGATTCTCCAACAAGTTGCCATTGCCCCTGGAATAAACTCCTGATTCCTCGCGAAGGCCTAGAAAATTCTCTCCTACATGTTTTTCACAGAAGGCTCCTTCTGGCCATCCTAGTCACAGTTCACATGTTGCCATTTTAGAAAGACCTTCCTAGTTTAGTATAATGTCATATGTAAAACATCACCCTGTTTCTGTGTGTGTGTGTGTGTGTGTGTGTGTGTGTGTGTTTACCCCTTGTAACTGGCACCATTTGACATTCTTGCTTAAGAATATAAACTTGGAAGAGCAGGAGATCGTGCAGATTTTCTCCTCTATATTCCCTAACCCTGTTGCTACTACCAGCACATAACATATGCTCAGTAGATATTTGTAATATTGAATAATAAATCATTAAAAATAATCATTTAAATCTATCTTGCAGAGGAAGTACTCTTAACAGTTTTGCATACTGAGGTGCCTGGGTGACATAATCAGTTAAGTGCCTGACTTCAGTTCAGGTCATGATCTCACAGTTTCTGGGTTCAAGCCCCTCATCGCTCCTCACCGAAGGTGCAGAGCCTGCTTGGGATTCCCTCTCTCTCCCGCTCTCTCTGCACTCTGCCCCACCCCTCCTCATTTGTGCTTTCTGTCTCTCTCAAAAATAAGTGAATAAACATTTTCTTTAAAAACATCAGTTTAGGGTACATTTTTAGGCATTTCCTACAAGTATATTTTTAATTAAAACCATACTTTGCATACTCTTTTGTACCCTTTTTCCCTCCAAATATATCAACACTAAATTTTCTGTATCTAAATAATTTTTAATAGTTTAAGAGTTTTTTGAGGCATAATTGATATAGAATAAACCACACCTATTTAAATCGTGTATGTTGAAGTGTTTTTACATGTACACGTGAAGCCATCACCACAATGAAGATAATGAATATATCATCACTAAGAGTTTCTCCCATACCCCTTTCTAGTCTCTCAACCAACCACTAATATGCTTTCTGTCCCGCACATTACTTTCCATTTCTTAGAACTTCACTTAAATATAATCATACAATTTGTGTATCTGAATGATTTTAAGGATACATCCTCCACATAACTTTATCAAGATCTTTCAACCATTTATTTAATATCCAACTTAAGGAAGTGTGTGTGTGTGTGTGTGTGTGTGTGTGTGTGTGTGTGTGTGTGTGTTGCTTGCAATTGCTTTGTCTTGGTTTGGCTGGAGAGAGATAACAGAAGTGGCTCAGGACATAGACCCTGAATATTTCCCTTTTGGATGGCATCAGAGCACTGAGAAGGGACTAGAGAATAATACACTAAGCATGGCAGCCAAGGTAAAATTGGTATCTCTTTGGATTTTTACAAAAAGTAAAAACTGATATGCTGGATCCAGAAGGCAGAAGAACAATATCAGAAGCTGGTGACTTAATCTATGGGGCTCCCTTTCTTTCAAGCACAGGGGTAATTGCTGGCTGAACAGAATTGGGATGCTGGTAGCAAAGAATGTGGGGAATGACTGTTGGACATGCAACCAATAGACTTTGTCATACTTGCCAAGTCATACATAACTTTGCAGGGTACCCACATGGACTCCATGTGTAGCAACTTCCCTTCTCCATTCTGGCAATTTTCAGCTTATTGGTTTTTTTCTGATGCACTTGACCATTGCTGTGACCACCTATGGGAAGCTCTTTTCAGAAATATCTACAGTATCATTTCCCTGTACATCACAGCTACCTTTGTTTCTGCTTTCCATTGAAAAGAGATCAGTGCCGTGTTGAACAGGATTACTCAACCCCTCTAAGTGAGGATAACTAATGAAGCAATACTTCATTCTGGTTTTGTGTTTCATTGATCTGAAAGGAATTGGGATTGGTTAAGCAATCCACATAATGTTCAATATTGTATTTGATTTCATTATTGAAGGTTGCAACCTTTTGAAATCACTAAAATTGATTAGTGTGATAACAATCACTTTGGAAGAAATTGATTAGTGTGATAACAATCACTTTGGAAGATAAATCAATGAGAAAATGTTCATCCCTACAAAAACTTCCATCTGGAACTTAAAGGAAAGTCCCAGGACATGCTAGCATTAGCCACATGGATGCACAGCTTCTGTAAGTATCATGACGCTCAGAAAATAGATTGAAAAGGACACACACTAAATTAACGATTCTACCATGACATCCAAAGACCAGCCTGTCTCTAGAAATACTACTTGAATGCGTTAGCACAGAATTTTGTAAAGTTAAGGGATATCGTGCCAAAAAAAATCTGTGTTTAAATCCCCATTTCAGCATGATAGTCCTCTTTTTCTTAATTTTATTTAAATCCATGTTTGTTTACCTATAGTATAATGATGATTTCAGGCGTAGAATCTACTGATTCATCACTTAAACATCACACCCAGTGCTCATGTCAACAAGTGCCTTAGTACCTATCCCCCATTTAGCCCATGCCCCCCACCTCCCTCCCCTCTAGCAACCCTTAGTTTGTTCTCTGTATTTAAGAGTCTCTTATGGTTTGCCTCTCTCTCTGCTTTTATCTTATTGTTTCCTTCCCTTCCCCTATGTTCATCTGTATCTTAAATTCCAGATAGGAGTGAAATCATATGGCATTTGTCTTTTTCTGCCCTGCTTGTTTTGCTTAGCATAATATATTCTAGTTCCATCCACATAGTTGGAAATGGCAGGAGTTCATTCTTTTTGATAACCAAGTACTATTCCATTATGTATGTATACACCATATCTTCTTTATCCATTCATAATTCAGTGGACATTTGGGCTCTTTCCTTACTTTGGCTGTTGTCTATAGTGCTGCTGTATGCTAATAGTGCTGGCTACCGGGGGTGGGGGGGCCGGGGGATTGTGCCCCTTTGAATGGGCATGTTTGTATCCTTGTATAAATAGCTAGCAGTGCAGTTACTGGGATGTAGGGTAGTTCTATTTTTAATTTTTTGAGGAACCTCCATATGTTCTCCAGAATGGCTAAGCCAGTTTGCATTTCCACGAACAGTGTAAAAGTGTTCACCTTTCTCCACAAGCTCACCAACATTTATTGTCGCCCGAGTTGTTAATTTTAGCCATCTGACTGGTGTGAGGTAGTATCTCATTGTGGTTTTGATTTGTATTTCCCTAATAATGAGTGACGTTGAGCATCTTTTCATGTGTCTCTTAGCCATCTGGATGTCTTTGGAAATGTGTATGTTCATATCTTTGGCTCATTTCTTCATTGGATTATTTGTTTTTGGGGGGTGTTGAGTTTAGTAGGCCTCTTTTTAATTGGTAAATGCAGCTACAAGATTTTGGCGAGCACTACTAGTAGATAGTTTGAATGAATGAATACTAAGGAAACCTTTAACCACAAAGAATCAATCTGGATAGAAGTGCAGATCCCTCCTTTGCAGAGACTGTTCATCTTACTTTGCGTAATGATGCAACTGCATGGTACTTTTACATAACTTCACATGAAGTGACCAGGGAAGGGAAACGAGCTACTATGATAGCTACTATTATAAGTATGTTGTGCCAGGCCTACAGCAATGGGAAGATTGCAAGTGAATTTATTTCTATACTCACTTAAAACTATACTTGGGGTGGGTATAGGGGTCCCAGCCCATTACTATATGGAATTTAGAAGTTTAGGAGAGGAGAGGTAGAAAAAGAAGTTGGAGGAAGGATAAAAAAAATTAATTTACTTGAAGAGAATAAACTGGAAAATTATTGTATAAGACTTGAGATTTATATGTCTTTTAAATTTCCTCATCCTATAAAAACTCACATATTTTTAAGATGTCCTCACCTACTAAAACCTGTGTGTGGAATTATGATAACACAACTAATTGGGGTTCTTAAAAGTTGCCTGTACCAGGAGACAGTATCACACTGTGGCTAAACCCATGTGCTATGTTGTTGAACTTGGATGGTAGCAAGTGCTACCATTTGACAGATGAGTGATCTTTGAGAACTTTCCTAATTTGGCGAATTCTTGTTTTCTTGCATGTAAAATTGGTATTAATGCCTACATTGTGGTGGTTGCAAGTAAGATAATGCTTGTAAAGTGCTTAATACAGAACTTGACATGAAATGAGTTTTGAATGAGTTTCTGCTCTCACCCCCTTCTGATGAGGATGGTGATGATGTGATGACCATGACAATGACAGTAATTTTCACTATTGGCATCATCCTGTGGCCCACATATCACCTGATGTTTTCACCTGCTCTGAACCAGATGGTCTTTCCTCCTCTTTTCGAATGTCATCTGAATGACAAACTCATTGCCCTCCAAGGAAATCCATTTCCTATTAAATAGCTTTTAATGTTATTTTTTTTCATTCAGTGAATTATACTTTTCCAGTGTTCATTTGTTTCTCATCTTCTACTTACATTTTTTTTATTACTCATACAGTGTTTATATTTTCTTTGTCCAATCTTTCTGGAAAAAATACTTTTATAGCACATGTCAATTACCTTAAAAATGTTTATACACTTTGGTCCAGTAATGACATTTCCACTCATTTTATGATCTATAAAGAGCCCAATGTAATATTCAAATATTAAAACACACACACACACCAGTGCCATACAAAAACCAGGCTAAGTGTTGGTTCATATGAAGGTCTGAATCCCACATATAAAATGGACTTTGACAGGCAGAGGACGGATACCATATGTTTTCACTCATACGTGGAACAGGAGAAACTTAACAGAGGACCATAGGGAAGGGTAAGGGGGAAAAATTGTTAAGGAGCGGGAGGGAGGCAAACCATAAGAGACTCTTAAATACTGAGAACAAAGTGAGGGTTGATGGTGGGGGGAGAGGGGAAGGGGGATGATGGGTATGAAGGAGGGCACTTGTGGGAATGAGCACTGGGTGTTATATGGAAACCAACTTGACAATAAACTATGAAAGAAAGTAAATAAATAGTAAACGTTTAAAAAATTGAAAAAATAAAATGGACTTTCAGGGTATCTAACTTTGTCAATATGCATGAAAGTTGAGAAAATACTGCATTCGCCTTGAATGTCTGAGCTGGTCATTGTCACTGTGGACTTTTACATTTTAATCTGCCATCTCTTTGTTTTATGGAAAGATGAGTTTTTTAAATCCCATTCTGATTTTAGTATGATGTGAATTAAGAGTTATTCCACCAGCTGGAGTTCCTAAGATCTATCTAGGCTGGAAGTTGAAAGCCCCTGTGAAGTCAGACCATCACTGCGTTTAATGGATGGGGTCCCAAAGGCTCAGAAAGGAGGTAGGATGCACCCAAGTTCTACCAAGCCAAAGTCAGAATAAAAATCTAGAATTACAGTCTTCTTCTGTATCAACACACTGTTTTTATGGTAAATTATTTTCTCATGATGCTGTTCAGTACAAAAAGTTGAGTGGAGTGTGACCATTTTCCTCTCACGGGGAATAACTTCCTAGAAGGTAAGTTAAGTTCCTGAGGGAATTTAAAAGCTCTAAAAGAAAGAAAGGAAGGGAAGGAAGGAGGAAGGAAGGAAGGAAGAAACTGGAAACAACAGTGGATAATGAATAAGCCAGGCTTAATTATGGCTGATCTAATCACTGGATGATTCTCTATTTCAGAAATCTACTATGAGGGTTAAATGAAGTAACTTCAGTGACCCGCTTTGTGAACTCTTAAGTGAGCTGTTGGTATGAAAACTTATGACAGAAGTTGCACCCTGAATCCAGCCCACAGATCTAGTTTACTTGCCTCACACAGTATTTTTTTCTCTTAATATGAATTTTCTAGTATTTAAATATTTGAAGACTTCACATTTTTTAAAAAAATCTACATTTTATGATTCTTATTTAAAAAAAAAAAAACACAAAATCTGGCAGAGTGATTTGATATTTCTATGGGCTGAAGCTGAGTAGAAGTTGCCTTCTTCAGATGGGCATTTATTCTGTGGCTTCCCGCATCTTCCACCAGGCACTATTGTCTCATACCCAAACTGCTTAAGTCATTTATTTATATAATAGGTCTCTGAAGCCCCTTGAGGGTGCAGCCCCTAGTGTATGGAATAGAGAATGTATGAACCTTGCCATGCAGAGTTCAGAAATTAGGTTGGCTTCTTAAGATCCTTAGTCATTCATGACTCACTGTTGCTTCCTTTTTTTGGTTTGTTTCTCTTTTGCACTCCAGTTTTTCCTAGCAGTCTGGCTCCTGTCGGTTTTGAAATCATACGCAAGCATAGCAGCAAGGGAGAGCAGCATCAGAGTTTCTGGAAGCTTAGGCTCTGGCCTGCGGCAGCCACTCACCCCTTCCCTGAGTCTCCTAGAGCACGCCTTCTTTCTGTCCCTATTCTCTGACTGCTACAGAGCATTACCAGGGAGGAGGCAGATTGGGAAAAGAAAGTTGAAAATTTGGATTTAGCATTCTCTACATGGGGTAAATAAAGCGGGGGGGGGGAGGCAGCGTGGGATGGCAGACAAGTACAAGCTTTGTCTGAAGAGGCTCCATTACAATTTAGTTGCGATGAGAAGAGCCGTGTCTCTGGTTAGTTGAGAAACCAAATGAAGGCTGTCTTGGCTTCTCCTCAGCAAGCAAAACAGCTTCAACTCCCAGCTGAACATATTGCACATAAAACGGTATTTTCCATGCCACTTGCATGGAACATGAGCATCTTGCTGTCTTTAATTAAGAAGTTAACTGGACCATGAAGTATTGCCCGAGTAAATAAAAGTGATTTGTACTAAGTCAGAGGGGGTGCATAAGGCATCTTTGAATTTCTTTGTTCACACATAAATTATGGAGATTATTAAAAGATGGAAGGGTCATCTATAAGCCCATCTGCACTGGGAAGCTGATTGCTGTTCCTGAAATGTATCCCTCCTTTTGTGTGTTGTAATTTGTTGTGGACAATAGTGTGAACCAGCTGCTTACTCAGTTTTTTTAAAGCAGACAAACAGTCTTGAATAGATCGACGCTTAATACTATGGTTGGTTTGTTTGTTTATCCTGGGAAGCAGAGATAGATACTTGGAGGCTTTTGGATGCTATAGAATTAAAATGGGCTGATAAGGTTCATGTTCTTCCGTTAATTTGGGAGCAATTGACTGTGCGTACTTTTCAAATGAAGGTCATGCTGGAAATACAAGAGGTATTGAGGGCTTTGGTCAGATTTCCCTTGGAACTATAATGACCAGTTATAGTAGAAGTAGTTCCAAACTTCACATGAGGCTAAGAACATCTGATTGTATGATTTGAGGGCCGTTGGTCAGGGAGGCTGCCCCAAATTCTTTATTACTGCCTGTTGTGATGCCCACAGGTCCACCATGCAAATCTCATTTATTCAGCAACTCAGAAATGTATTCACGCCAACGCCCTACTGCAAATAGTCCTTCTCTGCACATGCATGCAAACTTCCACAAGGATTTGAGGTAGCTCATAACTGTTTACAGTAATATAGTGACAACAGCTATATTGGATTACCATCAGGAAAAATATAAATTCAAACAGAAGGCAGAGATAGAGACAACGTAATAAAATACATGAGGCAAACCAGAGCACCTGTGTACTTCTTCTTGCTAAGCCTAGAGTTTGATTATGGAGTTTCGAAAGAGAGAGACAGAGCCTGTTGGATGAAACCTTCAGTGTTTACCATCCAGAGATTATACAATGTCCTGGATAGGAAAGGGAGTTAAGGCTGGGAGTTCGGTGTTCTAGAAAGTACACTGGATTCCAAGTGAAGGAATCTGAATGTTGTTCTTACTGTCCTGCTGTTCAGCATTGAGCCCTCACTTCTTTATCTGTGAGCTGAAGAGGTTGGACATGATCAGTGGTTTTCTATAATTTTTTAAGTCATGGAATCTTTTTTGAAGCCAAATTTATCTGATACCCTAAAGTCCAGAAAAGTTGGAAGTTCAGCTGCTACGTTTGTACCACAGCTGGAGCTCTGCAGCGTTTTTTCTTACCCAGTGTCCTGTCTCCAGCCACACGATACCTACGTGCCAGGAGGGTTCCACACACCACAGTCTGAGAATTACCAGACTGGACAAAAACCTAGCCTTGTTTCATCTAGGTCTCCACTCAAAGGACACTTTCTCATGGACACCTTCCTTGATCACTCCGTCAGGATATATGCCTTATCGACTAGCTTTGTTTTCCTCATTGTAGTATCATATGAATCACACAGGTATACCTATTCCTATCTCTATATTATACATATTCTATTATATAATTATATTTTTATACATTTATATAATATAATTTTATATGTTTGTTTATGTATTTATGTACTTATCTCTTTGCTTCCACTATTACTTTATAATTTCCATGATGGCAGAGACATTGAAAGACACTTACTAAGGGATATTTAATAGCAGCCTCTGGAATACCACCTTCCTGAAATAAAATCTTCACTCTTGAGCAAATTCCTTGACTTTTCTGTGCTTCACTTTCCTCATTTATAAAATGGGCATAGGAATAGCACTACCTCATAAGCGTTTTGCAGGATCATAAGCATTTGTTTCTTTCACGTAATTATGTAAATCTCGCTGCTTATAGAATAGTGCCGTGGTGGAGAGTGCTATATAAAATTTCAGTATAATAATTTCTGTTTTGCTTTGTTCATCACCGTATCCCTGTTTCTAGACATTTCACAGGAAATAAAGCAGATTGTGTGATTGTGTGGATATGCGTGTGCTTAAGTAAATGAATGAATGTTCTCTTAGGATGCTTCTGGCTCAAAGATTCTCTAAAAGCTTCTCATTTCAGGTAGAGAGACAAAGACAAGATCTCTTCTATCAGACCTTATAGATTGATTGCCTGAACCAGGCACACACCACATAGTCTATTATGTAGAAGAGGATGTGAACGGCTGTGAGACATGAGGCCACTGGCAAGTGGGCCGACTGGTTGGAAGAGGTAAAAGTGGTATGAAAGGTACTAAGAGCCCCTCTTCCCATACACTGCAGTGTGGCCCTGCTCTAAGTCTTGATTCATGCCATTCACAGGCTAATGCAAGTTCCCAAGAGCGGCGCTGTGTGTTACAGACAGGGAAGTTTAAGAGAATAAAATTAGCCCTTCCAGACTTTCAAATCTTTGAGCTTCTCTACATCGTCACTGTGGCCTAGCAGCATCGTCTCACTCCTGGTTTCACAATCATCCCAGCTGCCAATAATGACTGTTCGGTGCAGGGCTGCTTCGTGCTTAGCTTGTAAATAACATTTAAGAGGGAAGAGTGCACACCAGAGTCGACTGTGGTTTGGTTTATGTTCCTTTCATGGTAGGAAGAGTCCTACTTGAGCGAGGTGGCATCTCTTCAGCCAATGATATCTGCTCAGTATTTGGGGAGTATGATGGAGAGAGGAGCTAACTTTAAGGAAGAAGGATGTGTTAATACATTCGTAAAAGTTTTATTGTTTTTCACTCCTAAAGGGTTGGCAAAAATATCACTTTAAAAAAATTGCTTCAATCAAAACCTACTCTTCTGACAACTTTTGTCGTACCCAGTACTTTATAATTGCCGTGGGTGTGTTGCACTGTTAGTCTTACTTTTTTAAAAAATACTTGTTCCATTGTCATAAATGGTGATAATTTTTCAGGAGATATAATTTCTGCAGCTGAAAAAAAATGCCTCTTTGCCATATGACAGTACAAGCAGCCCCTTCCTCTTATTTTGACTTTGTGGTCCCCATCAGCAGCTGAGGATAGCCTCGATGATGCAGTGCTCTGTAAATTATTACCAGTGATGTTTTAAATGGCAGTTGCCTAAATTATGAGTGCAGGATGTTCCATTTCCATGACTGATTCTTTTATTATCAGCAGTGATTTTGCCTCTAGGCAAATACCAAATGGTCCACAAAGTAAATGAGGCTTTTAAGACTAATAAATATTTTGCAGATGTACTTGTTGCATTTTAGACAGAGAGGAAGAGGAAGAAGGAGACTGATTTAAAAAAAAAAAAGCATCATGTTGAAAAAAATGAGACAAGGGGACTACTCTGTTTTTTCCCCTTGCTTTGTACAGGAAGGGTGAGCCACAGCTTTCATTTTGTAACATCAGAGTCCTGAAAATGAAACGTGGCATCTCTACAGTAAAAGATAAGTACAGATGGCCGGATAATTGCAGTTTTCCAATTTCAAACTGTGTCGATTGGTTTTAGCACTCTGTTAAGGCTCCAACAGTTATGTTAAGAAATATGAGAGGACTGTTACGGAAAGATGAATTATCCTTAAGTAGCACCCGCATTAATAGTTGACAAATTTATGACTACTCATATCATTGGATGGATATATAGTTGCAATGTTTGTTTCTCACTTCTGTTGTCATCCAGGTTTTTCATTAATTTCTTAGCATCCTTAATCATGTTTTTCTTGCCTTCCCATGTGAGTTTCCTGAGCCATGGAATCCTCCCCATGCTTTTGACTGTTGCCACAAAGAGTTCACTGCATCACAGAATGTTTCTTTCATCGTATCTAAGCAGCGCTCTGGTTAGGGAGATACAGGAAGAAGTTGAATGAAAAGAAACCCGAATTTGACATTACATCAGTGTTAGTATATAAAGGTGGTCAGCACCAGCTGGCTTATGCAAGACAAGAACCCACTCTCTGTGGGTGAAGTAGTGGGAGCTGTTTCTGTCGGGGTTGCTACGACCTCAGCTGGCCCCAGGGCCCATCGTGGTGTGGGATCCAGCAATGTTGATTATGTATATGGTCACGTTACCTGGTTTTGATTTTTAAAGTTGACTCATATGACAAAAAGTGCATCTACTGAAAAATCACCCTTGAAAAGTCCTGATACCAACCACAAAGTATAGTATCCCTGGCTTCATATCTACAACCTTACACAATAAACTCAAGGCCAGGAAAACCACTGAGGCTAGGCTAAGTAGAGGAATAAAAGACTCTACAGATGCCTGGAATCTCTCTTGAGGGACTAACAAATTGCTACCAGGAATTTGAGAGTGGTTAGAAAAATTTAGTGTTGCTGAAAATCTGCAACGATTCGCTGTGTTCTTTTAATATTGAATATCTGTAACTTTAATACATATTAAAAGATTTGCTGTTCTGGAGATTAAGCGAACTAATAGATACAAAATCACCTAGCAGAGATTTCTGCCCATAGTAATTGCTCATAAATGTGTGAATTTGAATCTAAATAATGTGTTTGGGCCCTCATGTTGTAATAGCTAATGGCCACAGTTCTTACGTAAAATTATCTCATTTATTCCTTATATTCCTCTACTACCTTAGAAGGAACCTATCATCTGGATCCTCTCTTTAGAAATGAGCAAATACAAATAAAGGAGAACACACCCCTGACCTTCCAACCCATGTTGTTGCAACCACCCATATTCTCAACTGGGATGCGTATTACCTTGAATGGCAAATTGTACTTAGATATAAGCCTGTGCTGTTTACCTTAACTGCTCTCCCCCCAACCCATATAAACATATAGGAACCTTGCCAGTTGCATGAAAAGGAGAGTGCCTTCTTTCCTTTTGCTACCAACTGCGTTTGTCTGGCCATTCCTTAGTCCCCTTAAGATGGCCTCTATTCCACAGGCTTGCCTCACATAGTCACAGCTTCCTTCGAAAGCCGTCATTTTCCCCAAAGCACTAGTCTCCCACTACACCATTATGTTTCCCTGGCCATGCCTTCTGTTAGAATGTTATTACAGAATCTGTTTAGAAATCACCAAGGATCCATGTGCTGATTAGGTCTGGCTCTGGAAAAATGCCATGATGTTCCCAATATCTTGAGTTCTATAGCTCTGATTTTGTCCAGAACCTTAGACTACAAGTTACTGGTTCCTTATTCTGAGCCCATTAAAATGAAATAAATATGAAGTTATAAAGATCTCTAGATATTTCAAGTTTCCAAAGATCTGGCTTTTCTTCACTCCGAGTTTAAAAAATATGAGTGACTGTGTTATCAATTCTTCCATTTTGTCAAATAGGTTGATAGGAGAGATAATAGATCTGTCTCAAGACACTAGGGTTTAATTACCTCTGGGAACCCCTTTGGAGATAGGATTCCGTTTTCTTCATTATAAATTCAACTCCTCTTACAAGTTCTTCAAATGTAACACGTACAAGATGCCACTACCACTTTTATTCCTCAAACTGTTTCTTCAGTTCTTATCAACCCTAACTGGCATACTTATAGTACAAGTACACTGTACTACAGTGCAGTGTTTTTGAGGATTTTTTCCCCCTGTAATGTTTGTTTATTTTTGAGAGAGAGCACACATGCACTCATGCATGTAGGAAATGGGGGCAGCAGAGGGGAGGAGACAGAGAATCCTAACCAGGCTCTTCACTGTCAGCAGAAAGCCCCATGTTGGGCTCGAACCCACACACTGTGGGATCATGACCTGAGCCAAAGTTGGGCACTTAACCAACTGAGCCACCCAGGCACCCCCACAGTAAGTGTTTTTGGATAAAATTTTCTTCTTCTTTTAAGATGAACACTTATCTTTCATCTCTGTCAGGTATAGTGGGTGTGCATGGCAGTCAGTACAAGAATGTACACTTTTAATTTCTATATTTTCTTGGTCCTGTGGTCATTAATGGCCATCTAAAAATGAATGTTTTCCTGATCTTTTGTATAATTGGTAATTAAATGCAAACACTGTGGACACCGTCTACCTGTCTATCATTCTGTTTTTTTTTTTTTTTTACAGTAAAGGTGTACATGATGAAATTGTCTGGTCCTACCCGCCTACATCAAGCCACCTGGTATGCCCACACTACACCGGCAGTGCACAAAAGTGGAACTCTGCCTTTCCCATGTGTTCACAGTCTTGGTGTAACTAACCTTTCTGTGTGTTCATTCTTAGCTCACCCTGCCTCCCCCAGCTCAGCCTCTACTCCATTTCTGAATTGCTCTGGACTCTCCTCACCTCTAAATCATCCTTCTCTTGTGGCCTTGCCCTGAGCTGGTTCATTAGACTCAGTTCTGCTTCTTCAACTTTGATGTATACATTCTTCTTTGACTTTGGTAGATGAGTTCTCACTATCTGATTCTATAGCCTTCGGCCATTCTGGATTATCACCTTACCAGCTCCCCTCTAGTCTCTAGGTGGAAATATTCTCTCTTAATATCTCCATTCCCATGGAAAGTCTTGAAACATGGTGATTGCAAGGACACTAAAACATAGAAGCAAAGTACATGTGATTTAGAGTCAGAGTAAATTGAAGTTCGAAGCTTGGCTCTGCTACTCACTATGTTGTAACATGGGCCATAATATTTGATGTTTCAAGCTTTACTTTCTCTCTCCACAATATGGAGTAACTATAGTATCATACAGTTGTTTTGAAAATTAAATGAGGAAACAGAGTGCTTATAGCACTGCCTGGCACTTAGGCCCTATAAATAGGCACTATTATAATTAATACTTCATGGTAGAAGAAAACCTGGAGGTAGGTCTTGAAAGATTAATAGTTTGGGTACCATTGTCATTGAAAATATAAATAAGGCTCCTTATATTCATCTCCATTTATTAATTCCACTTACGTGGGTCAGATGACTGACTTTGAATCTTACCAAAATTGCACTCTCTGAGCTGAAGCAAATGGAAAGGGAAATCTCTCTTTCCCAGAAGCCAAAAGCCATTTCCTGAGAGCTGTCTGCCCAACCCATCCGTACAGATGCTGCTGTGATGGTTTCGTCAGAGGTTGTTGAGAATATTACACACCAATGTTAGCCTTAAAGAACGATACTGGGGCTATTGCCTCCTGGTTCACGGGGTGTACCCACAAGGAAAAATAGAAACAAAAGCAAAGGTAGGTAGCCCCACTTGGCACAGTTGATTGACTTTAATAGGTCCTGATTATGCTGCTCATATTCCATGAAATTAAAAAGCTTACAAATGTTATGAGCCATTACCCTTCCATTTAAGGGAGCTTATGACATGTTAGCAACATTTAATGAAATTCTTTTCAAAATGCCATCGGCAGACTCAATAAGATTCCATGTTGAAATTCAACTTGAAGAATTGTTTGAGAAAGTTTGTTCTCCGCCTACCTGTCTTTATAATGTATGGAACCCACCTCAATACCAAAAGTAGTTTCTCTTTAGTCAGAAGGTGATTTGCAGGTATCAAGAAGATTTTCTGCTTTGGCCACGAGAGTGTTGGCCAGTTTAAGAGGAGATTACAAAGACTGCGTTGTTTGTGCTTGTGCTTACAGTGGGAGCTCTGAATAGCCTGCATTTTCTCACACTGGCAAATTTCAAAACTTAAGTCCTTTCCATTTAATTCTATTTGTTGAAGAGCTACAGTATTCTAGCAAATGTTGCAAAATGTTATTGCCTGCCCTGTCTTCAGTGAGCTCTTACAGTATAATTTGGGAGATAAGACTCTGTGCAAGAAGACAATTAAAGCATAGGAAATGAGATGATTAAATCCTAGATTATATGGCACTGATTATTTATACAGTAAAAGTTCAGAAAATAAAAATACTACAGTCGGTTGAGTGGGACTTTTTATAGAGTATAAGAAAGATGAATAGAGAGACACAAGTGATTTGGGAAGAATACTTTCTGCTAAATCTTGCGTTTTAACTTTTATGGGGATATTTAATAGCAATATCCATTATTTTGTCTGTTTGATTCTAAAGGATTACTAGATATATGTACTTCCTATACATTTTCCTTAAATCCTCTTGGCAGTCTTTAAAGGGAGATCATTTGATCTTCATTTTATAGGTGAAAGCTAGAGCACAAAATGATTAGGTAATTCTATCCAGCTTGTATGTGGAGCAGTTGGAATTCATATCCAGATATGAACTATCCCAACGCATGTTTTCTATCTCAGTATCAATCTGCTTTGGAGAACAGGTTATTTCAAATCATCCCCTATCTTCTCCTTCTGCTTTATGAGCTCATTGCAGGCAAAGGTCCTGTTGTAGGATTTATTCACCATTGTATTCATTTGTCTATCACAGCACTTGGCACTCGACAAATCTCTGTTGAACAAATATGTAACTGATCTGTTAAAGAAGCACAACTCATAATTAAAATGCAATTTTATTTTTGTCTTCACTATTCTTTTGAAACATCAGTTAGGGGTGGTCTTCTCTTCTATCCCTCCAATGAAAACTTGGCCAATTGTTAGTGGATTTCCTGTTCATTTAAAAATTGTAAACATTGTGTTGGTATTTTAAGAGAGGAAGACAGGCTCAGTTCAGAAAATTTAAATATTTCATCTAAGGTATTTATTAAGGCTTTAAGCGACATTCAGAACCACATTCAGAATTTAATGTTTGGGTTGTCTTCTCTAGATAGCCTTTGTTGGCAGCTTCCTATTTGGGGGAGAAGGAGAATAGCTCTTCTCAGCTGTGTCTACTCTCCCGTTCAGATTTGCTAGCTGCCAGCTATAGTTTTAGAACCTACTTGGGGGTAGTAGTGGTGGTACAGGGTGAGACAGCTGTTCCTTGCCTGGGTGACTTTGTGCCCTCTGGGAATAGTAGATGGTTCTTCGTGAGGCATTTTCTGGATTCTTTTTAGCTTCTCAGTCCTGGAAGTACAATGCATCTCTTACAACCCCTATGAAAATAATAGGCAAAGCATTCCATTCCTGGACAGGGTATTTCATCCCCCTTCCACTCCACACAGAAACCTCTTGTCTCCCAGAAAGTCCCCTTGGGTAGGGCTTCTGATATCACCAGGACAGCTCTCTCTCTCACACTCGGCTGATGTCTTATTTCTGAAAAATAATCTACATCCTTTCCCTGACGGATTCGGAGAGCACACACTCGTTCTGAATAGCAACTCTCTTCTGCCTCCCATACCCTCCACATCCCTCTCCTGATAGGACACCCACGGCAAGATCTCAGATGGGATTCATTCAAACCTCTTATCATTGAACTTGAGATTTTAAAAAAAAGTAGCACCCCTCTCCAAAACTATCTATTTGCAAATGCCCTCTCCTCCAACCCCCTTGACTTTTGCTTTGCATCTTCTTCAAACAAGTAACGGATGTTCTTGGATATTTCCTCCATCCATTCCACCTGTTGTGCTCTGAAATCTTACTTTGGAATGTCACATCAATTACATTTTTGTGCCTGGTTTAAGCTGCCTTTTTTTAGTGAATTATAATCGACATATAACATGAGTTTCAGGTTTGTGCCATTTTGATTGAACATTCATGTACCTTGCAAAATAATCACCACAATAAGTCTGGATATCTTTTGTTACAAAGTTACAACTTATTTTCCTGTGGTGAGAATTTTTAAAATTTGTATGCTCTTAGCAACTTACAAATATGCAATACAATATTAATGTATTTTGGTCCCAATGTACTACATTGCATCCCTATGACTTATTTATAATGGGAAGTTTATACCTCCTGATCTCCTTCACTTCAACTATCCCTCCACCACCCTTGTCTCTGGTAACCAATTTATTCTCAGTATCTCTGGATTTTGTTTATTTGCTTTGTTTTCTAATTTACACATGTAAGTGAGTCATACGGTATTACTTTGCTTCCCACAATGCCCTCAAGGTTTGTCCATGTTGTTATAAATGGCAAGTTATTGTTCTTTTTTATAGCTGAGTAGTTTTCCATTGCTAATGTATACCTCATGTTCTTTATCAGTTCATCCATCAAAAGACACTTTAGTTACTTTCTTATTTTGGCTCCTATATATAATGCTACAGTGTCATAGGGGTTCACATATATCTTTGTATTCGTGTTTTCATTTTTTTGATAAATACCTAAAAGTGAAATTGGTAGATTTGTGCTTTAATCTTTTTAATGTTTATTTTTGAGAGAGAGAGAAAAGAAAGCATGAGAAGGGGTTGGGGGGGGGGGAAGACAGAAGGATCTGAAGTGGGCTCTGCACTGACAACAGAGAGCCCTATGTGGGATTTGAACTCACAAGCTGTGAGATCATGACCTGAGATACAGTTGGACGCTTAACCAAGTCACCCAGGCACCCCTCTACTTTTAATTTTTTGAAAAACTTCCATAGTGGCTGTACCAATTTGCATTTCCACCAAGAGTGCACAAGGGTTTTCTTTTCTCCACATCCTACCAACACTTGTTATTTCTTATTGATAATAGCCATCTGACAGGTATGAGGTGATATATCATTGTGGTTTCAATTCACATTTCCCTGATGATTAGTGATATTGAGCACTTTTACATGTACCTGTTGGCCATCTGTGTGTCTTCTTTGGAAAAATGTTCATTCATATCATCTGTCCATTTTTGAATCAGATTATTTTTTATTATTGAGTTGTGGGAGTTCTTAATATATTTTGGATATTAACCCTTTTTCAGAAACATGATTTCAAAGTATCTTCTGTTCAGTGGATTGCCTTTTCATTTTGTTGATGGTTTCTTTCTCTGTGCATAAGCTTTTTAGTTTGATCTAGTCTCACTTGTTTATTCTTGCTTCTTTTGCTCTTGCCTTTGGAGTCAGAGCCAAAAACCCATCAGTAAGACCATTCTTTTTCATATAGCTGTCCAGTTTTCCCAATACCATCTATTAAAGACACTGTCCTTCCCACTTTATATTCTTGGTTCCTTTGTTCCTAATAAATTAATTGAGCTTATATGCATGGGTTTATTTTGGGGCTCTCTATTTTGTTCCATTGATATATGTATCTGTTTTTATGACAATACCATACTGTTCTCATCATTGTACCTTTGTAATAAAGTTTAAGACCAGGAAGCATGGCGCCTCCAGATTTGTCATCTTTCTCAACGTTCTTTGGCTTTTCGGGATCTTTTGTGGCTCTGTACAAATTTTAGGTCTATTCTAATACTGCGATAAAAGCCTTTGGAATTTTGATAAGGATTCCATTGAATCTGTAGATTGCTTTGGGTTACTATGAACAGTTTAATTATATTAATTATTTTAATTCATGAGCATGGAATATTTTTCCATTTATCTCTGTCTTCAGTTACTTTCATTAATGTCTTATAGTTTTCAATGTACAGGTATTACTCCTTGGTTAAATTTATTCCTAGATATTTTATTCTCTTTCATGCAATAGTAAATGTGATCGGTTTTCTAATTTCTCTTTCCAATAGTTCATGGTTGTAGTTTTATACACCAACAAAGTTTTGTATATTGATTTTGTACCTTACAACTACCATTTTTTTAAGTAATTCTAGTGGTTTTTCAATGGAGTCTTTAGTATTTTATGTATCAAGTCATGTCATCCTCAAATAGTGACTTTTTTTTTTTTAATTTGGATGTCTCTTATGTTTTTTTTTCTTGTCTAATTAGGCTAGGACTCCCATTACTATGTTGGATGAAAGGGGCATGGGTGTACATCCTTGTCTCATTCCTGATCTAAAAGCTTTCAGCTCTTTACCATTGAGTGTGACGTTAGCTGTGGGCTGTATAATGTTGAGGTATATTCTGTCCATGTCTGCTTTTGGGGGGATATTAAATTTTGTCAGATGCTTTTTCTGCTTTGATTAAGAAGATTACATGGCTGTTGTTATGTCATTTTGTTAATGTGGTGTATCACACTAATTGATTTGTGGGTGTAGGACGACCTTTTCATCCCTAGAATAAATTGCATTTGATTATGGTGAAAGATCCTTTTAATTGCTGAATTATATATTTGAATTTGGTTTCTGATATTTTGTTGATGATTTTTGCAATGAAGTCCATCAGGAATATTGACTTAAAATTTTTTTTATGGTGTCCTTGTCTAGTTTTGGTATCAGGGTAATGCTGGCCTCATACAGTAAGTTTGGAGGAATTCCCTCCTCTTCAGTTTTTTGGAAGAATTGGAGAAGAATAGGTACTAAATCTTTGCATGTTGAGTCGAATTCACCAGTGATGTGAAGCCATCTGGTCCTGGACTTTTGTTCTTTCGGAGTTTTTATTTTATTTTATTTTATTAAAAAAATTTTTTTTAATGCTTTATTTCTAGGAGAGAGAGAGAGAGACAGCGCGAGCAGGGGAGGGTCAGAGAGAGAGGGAGTCACAGACTGAAACAGGCTCCAGGCTCTGAGCTGGCAGTCAGCACAGAGCCCGACGCGGGGCTCGAACCCACGAACCGCGAGATCATGACCCAAGCGAAAGTCGGACGCTTAACCGACTAAGCCACCCAGGCGCCCCTCTTTGGGAGTTTTTAAATTACTGATTTAATCTCCTTACTACTAATCAGCCTACTCAGATTTTCCATTTCCCATGCAACTGTATTTTTTGTATCTACCTAAAAATTTTCCTTGATTGTCTGACAGGGTAAAATGAGTAGGGGTGCTGCCTTTACAAGTCATATTCTATCCTGGAAATAGGTTCTTGACAGCATGATGGAAGGAAGAAAATGTTTATACCCATTCGGGATGCCCAAGTGGGTAGAAAGTGAAACAGTAATGTCAGTGTCCAGAAGAGAGGTGTTTCTGCTTTTAAGATTTTTCTTGCCATCTCACTCCTCTAGGCCTGGGGAAGTACCCGGGCTTTTCTTCTTATAAGACTAAAATGATATCTTTTTCCTCACTGCTAAGCCTCTGTGGGCCTGTTTTGGCATACTTCCAGAAGGAATTCTTGGTTAATAATTTTTTTTTTAATTTTTTCAGATCCCCATGTATTTAGAATAATTGATTTGGTGTAACTGCCTTTGAACAAGGTAAAATGAGTGGTTGGCTGACAGTGATTCTGCTAGATGTTAGAATGATGTCATTTAGACCAATTCATTTTATTTTTTTAAAGGAAGAAAGCAAGTATTTAAAGAGCAGATGAGAAAAATTGCAATGAAAAGTTGTTATTTCCAATAGAACTGACCAGAATTTGGAATTGAATATGCTTTGCTTTTGTGTTTGTTGCTTTCTTTTGATACCGTATTCTGTTGACTCTGTTATCTTGGCATATTCAAGGATGAGCATCCAGAGTGACTTTTACTTCCTACATCTAGAAACTTCCCTTTCATGATTGCCTGGAGATATAGCCTGTGAGTTTCCTGCCATTTTAATCTCTCATCTCTGTTCTTAGAACTCAGTGATTGCTCGGTTCCCAAGATCTTATACAGAACAGATACTCAGAAAGTGTTTGTGAACTTAATGTGAATTAAATTTGGAGACTTCATGTGAATTAAGGCACCTTCATTTCTTCTTGCCCTGTCTCATCTCTTATGTGACACTTAAAAGTCTCTTAGCTACTTTTGTTTGTTTAGCATTGTTTTGTTAAACATTTGAATGCATTTTATGCAGGTGTTCCATAAAGTATTAGTATTGAATAAATGGACAGAGGAAATGAGAAAGGGACGGAAAGAATGGAGGTAGGAAAGGAAGGAAGGAATTGGGGAAGAGAAACATGCCCTACTGTGGAGTCCTGCCCTTGTCTAGTTTTTCAAGGTTTGTCCTATCCCTTTATCTTACTCAATTTCTCTGTTCCGTTCTTAATTCTTTTCTAAGTAATTCTTAATTGGAATTTCACTCTAGTCAAGGTATAACTAACAGCTAATAGTTTCATATATTAAATGCAGTTGGCATGTGTATTATGGCAAAGGACTATAGGGGACTCAAAAGTCAAAATATTAATTTGTGGCCCGTTAGCAGAGCCTTTGGGGAGACCTTGCCAAAGAACACCATGAAGCCCTTCTTAAATAATAGCAAAGAAGACACCTCTTACACTGCCCATATTTGTGTCCAGCCTTTGTGTGTTGAGAGGTGATTCTAGGGGCCATAGAAGGAAAATGTGCCTACTGGACTTGGCACACATGGGTCACCCTCTTTTTGTGTGTTCTAACTCTGCCACATTTCAAAAGATGGATTTCCTTTGAAGGGCATAAAGATATATTGGAAAAAAAACATAGTCTTTGGGACGAGGTAGGTCTTGGATAAATTGCTGAACCTGTCATAGCTTCATTTTCCTCAGTTGTAAAATGTGAACATGAGCTCACAGAGTCAAGAATCCTGCAAGTACCATGTAGAACATTAACTGAATAATACATTTTCTCTTTTACATGTATAACCCTCTTCAAAACATGGATAACAGGTTCTGAGAGGTTTTTCATTTGCCCGAAGCTTTAAAAATAGTTCAGATTTTGACCCCAGACATCCAGCTGCAGAGTCTATAACCTTGTCCATGATGTCATATTGTTTAATTATCCCACATTTGGTATGGCTACAGATAAGGTAGAAATACTGCATGTAAAGCACTTAGCACAGTCTTTAGCACATTCTTGGCACTCAGACGATAGGAAGCTACTATATTTTATTTATCATTTATCCCTATATTTAATAGCAAATTATTTAAGAGAGTGGTAAAAATTACAGTTTTTTTCAGAGGAAGGTCATTAGTACACTAAATGTTTATTGTTGTTGTTGTTTGCTTTGTTTTGTTTTTTCCTCCATACCTATATTTGTGGCAGTACTTAGATATCTTCCAAGAGATATCTTCCTTTTTGATTGTATAACCTTGGCCAAGCCATATTACTTTTGTTTTTAATTTTTTTAAAGTTATCTCTTCACCTGTGGTAGGGCCCATACTCATGACCCTGAGATTAAGAGTCACATGCTCTACCAACTAAGAGAGCCAGGAACCCCTAAGCCACATCACTTAAATACACATTTAATGCCTAATTTTCCCTGAATATTTACTTAATAATCCTAGACCCTAAATGATTCTGTGCACTGGTAGGACCTTAAACTGGTAGGACTCATGAACAGTTTGAGACGTATGGATCCCTACTTTGCATTAGAGTTTGCTGCTTTGTCTCATCACATACCAAAGTGCTGGCCAATCCTGATTCTCCATGATAGAAGCAGTAAGGCAGTAGAGTGTATTCACCTATTTGCCTTCTCCCCAGCATGCGGGCCCTACAGAATTTAGTGGCAGTCAATTGTTTACCTTTTCCACAAAGATATCTTGAGCAACCCCTGGGTGCTTTGCAGGAGACTGTGAGCTTGGAAGTGCAGTTTTTCCAAAGATCAACATTTTCTTGTTTCTGTGGAGTTAACAATCTAGTCAGGGAGATAAACAACAAAAAAACAAGTATCAGTCATTTCTAAGAGCTATGAAAAAGACAGAGTATGAAGAGATGGTGACAGATGACAGAGGAGGGTCTAATTTAGATGTTGTTGTTATAGAGAATATTTCTGAGACACAAAGAAGCTAGCCATGGCAAGAACAAGGAGGAAGATGTTTCAAGTCAAAGGACTGTCAGTGCAAGGCTCTAAGGCTTGACATGTGCAAGGAGCAGAAAGAAGGCTAATGCAGTTGGAAAGGAGATTTGTACAAGCTGAGTACAACTTGTTGATTATGACAGCTACAACCTAAGCTGTGTAGGTAATGTTGATGGGCTGGGGTTTTATCCTAACTGAGCTAGAGAGCCAGGCTTAGGATTTTTTTTTTTAAGATTATTTATTTAATTTGAGAGAGACAGAGAGAGCGTGAGTAAGGGAGACAGAGAGCGTGAGAATCCCAAGCAGGCTGTCGTTGCACAGCGCCTGATGTGGAGCTCAAACACATGAAACCATGAGATTAGGACCTGAGCTGAAATCAAGAGTTGGATGCTCACCCAATTGAGCCACCCAGGCACCCCTCTGGGGAGGATTTTAAGCTGGGAAAGGGTATGTGTTGTTTTTGTGACTGATGTGTAAAAAATGGATCATAGGAAGGATTGAGGAGTATTGGGGGAGACCTGCACAGTGGTCCAAAAGAGATATAATGACAACTCTGAATGGGATGGTGGCAGAGAAGATGGGGAGTAGAGAGACTTGGAACATATTTTGAAGGTACTAGACCTACTGAGGCAACCACTGGGAGCACAAGAAGAGAAAGAGAGGACTCAGTTATGATTCTTGGATTTCTGTTGGAATTTTTTTTTAAGTGTGTTGGTCTTGTCAAGATCATAAATTAAATGCTTAGCGTGAATGGAGGGCAGTGGAGGAAGGTACCATGAGAAGGAGAGGGAAATGAAATCTACCATTTACAGAGCCCCTAATGTGTGTCAGGAACTCTGCTAACCATGCATATGCTATTTAGTCTTCTACTTATTAGCAATGCTATACAATAAAAATCATGACATGCACATTTTACATACAAGGAAATAAAGCCTTAGAAAAGTTAAATAATTCACCAAAGGCCACAGAGTTGGCAAATGAGCAAACCAGAAATGGAAACCAGATCTTTCTGTTCCTAAAGTCTCATTTCTTTCTGCAACATAAAGCTATTCCTGAGGACTTAGCTAGTGCCATGTCACTCCATATTTTATTCCTAGAGAAGTGGCTCGTATTATGGTAGGCATCTGTTGAATATTCAATATATAGTGGTTAACTGTTATATTTTAATCATCAGTGAAACATTTGCCTTTAGTGAAATGCCGCAGATTTCAAAGGCTGGTGAGTGTAAAAAATATAGTGTATTTCAAGATGGGTTGATCATGGCAGTAGACAGAATATTAATGGCAAAATTAGGGGGGGAAACAGGTTTTTTTGCCTTCCTCCTGTGTGCAAGCACTCCCTCCTCTCCCCAATATACTTGGAGTCAAACTGGTGATGTGAAACATACATTTTCCCCATTTCCCCAGAATATTTACAACTTTAAACACAAGCCATCCTGAAGATGCTAACAGAAGTTCCAGGATCGATTGCCGAATAGTTGGTCTTAGAAGAGTTAAGAAGGAAAGGAGGGTTTCACTGTATACTAAGGTCAGAGGATTCCATCCTGTGTTTGGAAAGATGTCTTCTGTTTGGCTCTGTATGTATTTGTTTATAACACTTTCTGAGTCCGACTACTCTGGGCCTAAGGCCACTTAGAGTTTGAGCAACTTTACTTTGGGCAAGTGACTATAGGTAGCTTCTATGGAAAAAAGGATACCTGTATAGACTGAGTTATTAAAATTTTGGGGAGGAGTTAACAAATTATAAAACAACAGGTTCACTTTAGAGGAAATGTGTGTGTGTGTGTGTGTGTGTATGTGTGTGTATGTGTGTGTGTGTGTGTGAACACATGCAGGCATATGTAAAAGTATGTGTGTGTTTTAGGGAGAAGTAGATGATGTTAATTTTTTAATGCCTTTTGGCAAGCCACACCATCCCCAGATTGACACAGGCCCCGCCACTTCTTTTTGTCTTCATCCAACCATTTCTCCTATTTACAATAACTGGCTTACCTTTCAAGGTAGTTTCGTTTGCATTAGGTATATTAAACATAGTCACCTTTGCATTCCACATCTAAATGCAGGAATTTATCAGAATGATGTATCTGCATTATGGGAGTGCAACCCGACTTTCTGAAACTAGCTTGTGTAAGTGCAACCAGCTTTCTGGAAAAAAATTAAGTGAAGCACTCCTTCATATACTGTCAAGGTAATATGCATTACACATATTAATTCATATACTGCTTCTAGCAACCCAGTGGAAGTGGGAACTATTATTACCCCTCCAATACAGGTAAGAAAACGGAGAGGTGAGCCTCAGAGAGATGGAGTAACTTGTTTTCAAGCTAATAAGCCACGCAGCCAACCTTCCCATGCAGGCACTCTGAATTTAAAGCAAGCCTTAGCCTCTAGTCCATGCTCTCTCCTTAATAGTAATAGACCTCCTGAATTTTTCTTGGCTACCTCAAAGCACCGACTCGCCAGAAAGAATTGCCCAGAGAATTACAGCAAATAGGGGCAACTACAGAGCAAGAATTCCAAAACAGGAGATCTGAGTACTAGTCCTCCCGTCTTTGAGAGTAGAACCTGTAGACCATATGACCTAGGTATGTGAATTCAGGAATATAGAGGCAGTTACCCAAGATGTAGACCAAAGCCTGAAATACAGATCAAGGCAAGACAAAGTCCTAGATCTAGAAGCCAAAGGAGATTCTGAGTCTAAGAAATGTCTCCAGGCAGAAGCAGCTGCTTATATATCAAGAGAAGCTCTGGCAGTCTTCATCTAGACTAGGACATCTATCTCAACTTCAGCACCATTGACATTTGGGGTTGGAAAGTCCTTTATTATGAGGACCCCTCCAGTGACTATAGTATCACTGGCCTTTACCCAGTAGATGCCAGTAGCACCATACATATACACCAGTCATAACAACCTCAAGTCCCCTTGTTGATAACCACTGATGTAGAAGTAGAAAGAATGCAAGAGAATCCATTCATTCAACGGATGCTTCCTAAGTGCTACTCAGTTTTAAATATCATGTGAGTTCAGATCCCTTTCATTGAAAAGTTCAATAAAATAGCACTCCTGAATTATAGTACTTGTATGGAAACTGGACAGAATTACAGTGTTGTGGAGGACATGTGCTGTAAATCTAATCCATTTAGAGTTTGAGCATCTTTATTTTGGGCAAGTCACTAACTCTTTGAGCCACAGAATCCCTGTCTGCAAACTAGAGATAATAGTAATACCCAACATCTGGGTTGGTTGTGAGGATTAAATGGGATAATAAAAGTTAAGAGTCTAGGCCAAATGCCATGGATTCACACATAGTAAGCACTTGAGTGATCCTTATCATAGGTGATGTCTGTCATATTCCCTGGGACCCAAAGGTAGTCTTTGTTGCTCTGAGCTGGCAATTTCTGGACCCACTTCTATGGATTTCCTCTCAGGAAAAACATCCAAAACATGGCCAGTGAAGTGGCTGTTCTGTTATTGTAGGGAATCTTCCACAAACTGTGGTAGACCCTCGGAGACTGTCCAAAGCATGGACTGGCTCCATTTCCAGCGCAATTTTGTCATTAAAGGATTTAAGAGATTAACAGCATCTCTTCAAGAAGCAGCTTGGAAAGCTCAGCTGGGTGTATTCCAGTGAAGAGGGATTTTCTAAATTAATTTTCCTCCTTGGGGAACAAGATGAGTGTGTATTACAGAAATAAAGAGGGGGACCTGAACTGCAGGTGAACCAAGGAGTGGTTATATAGTCAAAGTAATATCCCCTAGTCAAGTTGATGTTAGCAAGGATATCAAAGAGAAGCAACAGGCAAGATATAACATTATCTTGCCTTTCACTAGTCCAGGGAGAAATTTGAAAATTGGGCATTAAAGAGCCAGCCTGGCTAGTAAAGAGTGGCCTTCTAATCCTTAGCCCTGTAGGTAATTTCCTGTGGGAACTTTGGACAGATCACTCAACTTACCTGGATATCATTTACCTCTGAAGAGAATTACTTGAGGACTGCCAGGTTACAAAATTCCGCTTTCAGTCATTTTTTTCCCTGCAAGTCTGGAATATCTATACATGGGTGGTAAGTTCCCCACAATCCATTCTTCTCAGTCCAAGCCTTCGACATAACTCTAAGTGAGGGCTTCAGAAGGTTTCAGAGCAAGGGGTGGGCTTGGGTAAACAGAAGCAGCATTTTCTTCTTAAAGTAGAATTTTCAGAATTACAAATTCCCACCCCCCAGATTGGGACAGGACAATATTGTAATAGCAGTTGTTTAAGGACAGGAAGAAGAATCCAGCAAGAGACTGGGAGAAAAGTAAAAGATGTTTATCAAGGGTGATGGTAGGGGCGCCTGGGTGGCTTAGTCGGTTAAGCGTATGACTTTCGCTTAAGTCATGATCTCGTGGTTCGTGGGTTCGAGCCCCGCGTCGGACTCTGTGCTGACTGCTAGCTCAGAGCCTGGAGGCTGTTTCAGAGTCTGTATCTCCCTCTCTCTCTGACCCTCCCCTGCTCACGCTGTCTCTCTCTCTCTCCTAGAAATAAATAAAAATATTTTTTAAAAAAAGGGTGATGGTGAAAATGGCTTGTTCTGCGTTGTTAGACACCTTATGTTCAGCCTCTACACAAGGCTCTTGTGAAGCGTGTTTGCAATCCCACAGTCTTCAGAACGTTGAATAGAAAGGTTTCTGGGTAAACAGGTATATTCCCATCAATCCTAGGCCTCACTGCTCACTGTTGGTTGTTTGGTCCATGGATTCATTTGAGTTTTGTTCCCACCCAATGTGAAGTAAATACAGTGTTGACGTGTTAGCAGGAGTGAAACAAAAATAAAGGTCAGCCTGGTTTTACGCTTGGCCAAGAAAGTAAAAGGTGGGTTTCTGAAAAGGCCAAAGAAAAAGTAACTATGCTAGACAGGGACACAATTTCCCCCATAAATATGGATGCTGGGATATTTCTTCAGGAGGTAATAGCAATGATGGTATTTGTTGATATTAATTTCAACATGTACATGGTTAAAGCCAATACCTCTAACAGTGATACTAATAACTGCTATTATCACTGACCACATTAGGTTGCCTTTCCTTTGTTTCCCTTAATCTTAACATGGAGAAGTCGATATGAATAGCCTCACTTTTTAGGAAAGGAAAGATTTTAGCAAGGTGAGATGACTGTCCCGATGTCACAGAGCTGGCCCATGGAGTCTTCTGACTATGTAAGCTATTCAAGTGCTGGCTCTGCCGCCAACACTGTAAGCTGTGTCTCCTTTTAGCACATCACTTCCTTTGACTGTGAAATAAGGAGATTGGACCAGATAGTCCTTCATATCCATCCTTGTTTTAGTATTCCATTATTCTGGATAGTAGTTTTTTCATTTAGGTATATATCCCATGAAATGAAATACTTAATAATATAATGAGACTACTATGTGTTTTAATACCAGCAGACAGTAGATTATACCTCCCCATACCCAAGCTTTATCAAAAAGTCATTTCAGACTTTTCAGTCATTTCAGCGCCTGGATGGTACAGTTAGTTAAGTGTCCGACTCTTGATTTCAGCTCAGAGATAATCTCACCATTTGTGAGTTTGAGCCCTTTGTTGGACTGTGGTACTGACAGTGCAGAACCTACGTGGAATTCTCTCTCTCTCCCTTTCTGTCTCTTCCTTGTTCATGTATGTACACATATACATTCTCTCTCTCTCAGAATAAATAAATAAATATTTTTGAAAAGTCATTTTAGGGGTTCCTGGATGGCTCCATCAGTCAAGTGTCTCTGATTTTTCATTTTGGCCCAGGTCATAATCTCACCATTTGTGAGTTCAAGCCCTGTGTCAAGCTCTATACTGACAAAGTAGAGCCTGCTTAGAATTTTCTCTCTCCCCCTCTGTCTCTTCCTCTCATGCTCACTTGCGCTCGCTCACTCTCTCTTTCTCTAAATAAATAAATAAATAAATAAATAAATAAATAAATAAATAAATAAAAATTTTAAAAAGTCATTTCTGTTACTGCAGAGAAAAGAAAGAGAAATGTAATAAAAACAATGGATTAACATGGAGTCGAGAGCCTTGGGCTATGACCAAGATCCTAAGCCTCTTGAGACCTTAGTTTTGTCATCTAGCAAATGGGGATCACACATGCTCAGCTTGTCATGCAGATTTGGAGATGGAAGCTTGTGTGGGTGGCAGAGACCTACAATGGAGCATACAGAGAGAGTTGAGGTGACAAAATAAAGGCAATGAGGAAGGAGTCTACAGCAGGAAACCCAGCTTCAGATCCTGGTTCAGTAACTAATTAGCCGTTGTGTCATGTGAGTGCCAGCTTCTCAATTTGAAAAATGAGAGCATTAGTTTAGATCAGCATTTTTAAAACTGTCAAGAATTATTCAAAAATGTCTGAGTGATATCCATCTTAAAAATACGGCATACTCTGTCCCTCTCTTGGGTATTGATGTTAGCATATTCAGAGATGTTCTGCAATAGAGAAACACATTTGATTTTATTTAACTTCTTTGCCAAATTAGGTTGACTATGGAACTCCTTTTTTAGGGAATACTTGTTACCATGTCATAAAATATAACTGGAAAATTCAGAATTAGATGGTGTGGTTCTGTGAAAAAATATTTATGGAAGGAGATTCTGATGTATCTACTGTATCTGTGTTACATATACAAGTGTTGGGGGGGGGTCATTTTTCTTCTCTTTTTTTCTCACATGAAAGTTTGCCTCCTTAGTTGGAGGACCAGCTGGCATGTATGCATTTGCATGTGCATGTGTGTATTTTATTAGCAAGTATTTTGAATGCCAGTGTGCCTACTACTTTGGTTGATTCTACGGACAATGGAAGAACAATGTAAAATATATAGTTCTTTAACCTCCATTGTGGACTTTATTATCCATGGGGAAAACCCTAATGCTGAATAATTTTCAAAGTATTCCATTGAATTCTTTGGCACTAAATGTAACAAAAGGCAGAAAGAAAATAGATCATCATGGACTGAAATGATTAGAGAGTTTATGGAATAAATGAAATTTTGTCTAGACCTTGAAAATTCATGAAACTTGTTATTGTCAGGTAGGTATAATATAAAATAGACAGGAATGGAGCCAGGATTTGAAGGGCAAGAAAAGTATCATAACTTATTAAGCAAAGAAATCACATGGGGAAAAATGCATTTTAGTGGAGTGAGATCTGGGAAGTGTAATCAGCAGGAGGCCATTAGTAGCATCCCAGGGCAGGTGACTGGACAGAGTGTGGCATTGCCTTGCAAGAAGAAATACACTGGATTTAAAATAAGAAAAATTGCATTTGTGTCTTAATAAATAAAAAATTCCCCACCTTCATGAACACTGTATAACTAATTTAATGATTTGTTTTAGGGTAATTGTTTAGTTTTGGCACTATCTGCTGTAGCTACCCATTTCCTGTCCACAGAGACCATCATAATGACCAATGTGCCTCTTTCCAGAGCAGGTTTCTCAGGTTTGGCACGATTGACATTTGGAGATGGATAAGTCATTGTTGTTGTGGGGGACAGTCCTGGGCATTGCAGGATATCAGACAGCATCCTCAGCCACTGTCCATCAGATGCCCTAAGTAGCATCCTTTTCTCCTCAGTTGAGACAACTGAAGATAATATGTTCCTTGTGGGACAAGAATATTCCTCATTGAGAACCACTGTTACAGACATGTTTGATAAAGAAGAATCACTGTATGAAAAGATGGAGGTGATGCTGATAGGATTGTTTTATAAATAAAGAAGAGGAAAACTGAAAGTTAGCTTCAAGGACTCAGGTGTATATAAATGGAAAAAGACTAAAATCTCTGTCCAGTATCATGCTTTTTTTGCAGCAGATATCAAAATATGCAGACGTAAAGAAAGAAACCTATTTGCATCTGACAGATGAACTTGAGGCAAGTCACACTCCAGGTTTGGTTGACAAGGTAGCTCTCAGTGTCATCATAGACTTGATTCTTTCTGGACTTCAGGCCTGTCACCCATAGCATTGTGCTGATTCCCTTCTGGGCCATAGGATGGTGGCAACTGTGTCTAACTGCTTCCTTATTTCTGTCCAGTGATAGACAAGTAGCCTGACTTGCTTTCCCAAGAACCATCAGAAACTCCCTCTTCATGTATTGCTGACCCCAGCTGACTTCGCACCTCTGCCTTATACCCCAGTCCCTGAGCCTCTCACAATATGGATAAGATCAGCTTCGTGGAGTAGATGTTGGGTTTTTAGCCATGATGTCCCCTACACAGTCTTTGAAAGGAAAGGAAATAGAGAAGCATGGGCAATGGTAAGTTAGTTGAGACTCATACCTCATACATTCTGAGCTAATCACCATTCATATAGATTTAGTGTTGGAGTTAGCAAACATTCCAAATTGAATAGAAGCTTTTTCATGAAAACATCCAAGGATGAATTTGCTGAGCAGGCAAGGGAGAAAAAAAAAGAAAACATAAAAGGCCAAAGACTATAATAGTGGAGGTAATTGAATATTGATAATTAAGTCATGGTTTGAGAGGTTTGGTCTCGCTTGTAAAGGGAACTGGCTCAGCCACCTGCTGAGCGGGTGATCTCAGCCAAGTCACTTTTCCTCTCTGATTGTCTTCCTTAATTTATAAGACTGAGAGAATAAGATCTGCCTCATAACTCTGGTGGGATGATGAAGTGAGGTGATGTGCTCCCACAAGTGAAGGGTGTTGGAGAGCACTAATGAATGGTCACTGGTAGTGGCAGGTGAGGTGACTGTCCCTGAGCTGGAGAGTAAACAGAGTGAACATGAGGAGTAGAAGAAAGTAGATCCTGTGAACTTGCAAGAGGCAGTGACTGCTTGAGAAGCATCCAGAAGAACTGTAAATAATGTTCTAAAATTCCCTACCTCTGTGTAAGCATCATAGCTCTTTAAAATTTACTTCTGCCTTGAGCTATTTAAGGTCCTTTCAACTTAGAAAGTTGTCAGTTCAGACAGGAAGCTATTTAGACCGTCTCTATTTTGTCACCACCCCATTCCCTTTCCTATGTCAAAAGACAAAAAATAAATTGTTTAAACTCATAGGTGAATAAGTAAATAAACAAACCCAAATATGAGAAGTACATATGTTTAATGTTCAGGGGAATATTTAATACTCCATGAGCATTTAAATATGGTATTACCTTGTGCAAGTTACACTATCATCTTTGATCACAGATTGTTGCTAAAGGAAAACATCTGTTCCATGGGATTTTTTTTCCCCAGTAAAACAGGATGTAGAAGACGTATGTCCATCAGCAGAGCAGGATGCACTCAGATCATTAGCCTAGATGCAAATGTGGTGGTACTTTATAGCCCTGAATTTTATATAGCTATTTACAATTTAACATCCCTGGCTACAAATTGGCATTCAATCGATTAAACACACAATTGTCAAGCACCTGTTACATGTAGGACATGGACTTGGCTTGGTGTCTATACAGATATTCCCAGGTGGGGTAGAGGATAGAGACCCAGAAGCGTTAGTGTCTACTAGGCATATATTCTACTCAAGGAAAATGAGCTAGAAATTGGATACTCTAGATATAAATATGTATGTTATTTTGTCTAATCCACTTAGCTATCTCATTGTACTATGCCAAGTTCACTGTGTCTGCTAGGAATGGAGGCATCTGGTTTTCTTTGGTTACATGATCTTTAGGTACTCTGTTCAAATACTAAATATTCATTAATTGCTGGTCAAGCTCTTGGCTTTCTATGCCATTGCCTAAACCCAGAGCTAATAGGCAGCTGGACTGAAATTCTTATGTCTAATTCTGGCTGTGGTTCCCAGACCCTTTAAATGGCCCTACTTTACAGGTGGACAAAAAGTAACTACTGCCATCAAGAAATTTACCACCTCATAGGTGAGTGAAAACCAAACACAAATAACCATTTTCATCATCATAAAAATAAGAAGCGGGGCGCCTAGGTGGCTTAGTCGGTTAAGCGTCCGACTTTTGCTTGGGTCATGATCTTGCGGTTCGTAGGTTCGAGCTCCGCATTGGGCTCTGTGCTGACTGCCAGCTCAGAGCCTGGAGCCTGTTTCAGAGTCTGTGTCTCCCTCTCTCTCTGACCCTCCCCTGCTCACGCTGTCTCTCTCTCCTAGAAATAAATAAAACATTTAAAGAAAATAAAATAAAAATAAAAATAAGAAACATATTGAATCCAGGAAGCACTCTAAATGTTGTATATACATTAACCCTTTCCACCTTCAAAATAAGCCAGCCCCATGAAGTTTCTACCAGGATGAGATCAATTTTACAGCAGGGGGAAACTGAGATGCAGAAAATATAAGTAAAAACTCATACACAGAATTAGAAGTAAATCCAGGATGTAAAACCACTAAGTCTCTCTCTTATAGCTCATAACCACTGTGCCTCATCTCATAACTGTACTACATGGTTACAAGTGCACATATCCCAAGAGAGAGGCACAGATAAATTGTATTTCTTAGCTGAGTGAATGAGGACCCAGCCTTTAAGGAACAGGGAGTATTTGATCCTACAGAACTGGGAAAGTGGGCGTTCCAAGTAGGAGTGTTTTAGCTGTGAGTAGACAGGGAAGAGATGCTGGTGATTTCTTCACACTCTAGTTGCTTTGGTGATAAGCTATAAGATGGCTTTGCTCCCCCCAGTTCTCCCCCAAACTTCTGCCATCATTGATGTCTGTGGAGGGCGGGCCTGGGACACACTGGCAGCCCTGTGAGCGCTGACTTTATGCCCGTTGATTTATCCTCAGATTCCTCAGACCACAGATACATCACCCAGCACTCCTGTTTCCAAAGTCAGTGAAGGGAGGTTTATGACTCGGTTTTATTCGTTTGCTTGTGCAGACAAGTGGCTTCAGTTGTGGACGAGTCATTTGGAGTAAAACATCGCTATTAGATTCCCTCTTTTAGCCCATGATTACATCTGAGTTAAGGCCCATACCAGGGCGTGCTGGAGAGCTTCTCTGCTGAGAAAAGAAGGTCCTTTATTAGCAAGTAGGGATTTAATATTTGGGGCACGATACTTTTTAGGTGTGGTATCGAAGATTTGGGAATTAGCATGCTGCATGAAGATGGTGCTTGACTTTTCACTTTGTTTTTCTGCCTTTGTGAGTCCTCCTTGCTTCACTGAAGAAAAAAGTTATGAAATAAAGAGAGGCATTTTTCAAGAGGCACCTCAGTTAGTATTCATGTTCCTCCAAGGGCTGACCATCTTGTCTTTCCACTTTTTCTTCCTGTATTAGACTTGTTCCTCAAGCGCCTAAACATGACAATGCCCCCAGATCCTTTCTGACCTTGTCCGCATATTCACCTCATCAGTCCTTAGCCCTAGCCCTTCCAAAAACACAAGCAGTCCCAGCTCAGGGTCTTTGCACGTTGCTAGCTGCCTGGAATATTTTAACTGCAGCGTGTATCTTTCTTACCCTCTCCCTGTGTGTACACACACACACACACACACACACACGTGCATGCCTGCACATGCACGGACACACACAGCTGCTGGATCTTCTCCGCTCTTCCAGAGTATTGTTCTCATGATGTCCCAGACAAGTCTCCCCTTCCTGGTTCCTCCCCTTGATGTCTATGTCCATGGATAGGGCAGAGGACAGGGACTTTGCTGTTTTGTATTCTTTATCTCTAATGCCAGAACAGTGCCTGGCACATGGTGGAATCTGGTAATCATTTAATGAGTACAAGTGGGAAATGGAAAGAAATGAAGGATAAAAAGGAGAGAAGAAGGAAATAAAAAGGAAGAAAGATGGAAATAATATTTGTTTAAATTGACCTTGTCCCAGTGACTGCTAGTTCTCAGAGGCATTTCTCCTGGTCTGCAGCCTCTCCATTGGTGCTTGCCAGTATCTGCCCTGCCGCCCTTGATACAGATCACTCTTTCCTCGCTTGTCCGTTGCATGCGTTCTCACATTCTGCTTTTCCCCAAAGTTTCCACCATGTTTCCCCTTTCTTCAAAGGCCTGATGAAAATGCCATCTTAACTACAAAGCTTTTCCTGACTAGTAGGAGTGAAGAGTTCTTTATTTTGCTCTTCTATTGACCTGACCGGTCACACTGGGGTATCTCATTTGGCCTGTTTACCCCTAAGAAGTGGCTTCTGGGATGCCTTGCCCAGGCTTTTTCCCACAGTGTGGACCTCTGTAAGCAAGTCTTCCCCTTTATGGATCTGCCATTCAGATATTGAAACTAAACTAGAACTTACACCATAGACAGACAAGCACATGTTTCTAACACTGTGCTTCTTTCTTCGTTCCCCTTAACGTCATCGGGAGGAGAGCCTACAGGGAAAATGTATACATCAGTTTCCTCTGGGTTACCAACTCAGTTGGCCAGGTCCTTTCTGCCTGGAGTGCCGCACTAAGAGAAACAGGAGACCTGGTGCTGACCCCAAGGGAGAAAGTGCTCAGTTAGCAGGTAGTGGTGCAGCCTTAGGCACCGGGGTAGGAGGACTTGGTGGTACCACAGCTTCATGTTTGCCGTCTCAGTCCTGCTAGGACTTAACATCCTATAGTTGTGTTTCTGATTAACTAGTTCAAAGCGAGCATGCTTCTATTAGTCATCTGCCTTTTTGAGAACCAGTTCCAAACCGAAGACTTTCCTTATCTAAAATAGATAGATAGATAGATAGATAGATAGATAGATAGATAGATAGATAGATAGATAGATGTGCTTCAAGTAAAATTGGATTTGGAGGCCCTGTGGATGGGAAAAAGCCCCTAACCTACTTAAGAATAAGGATTAGCTCATTAGAAAATCAGAATGACTCATGCCATCAGCCTGGAATATCCCCATCTCTTATTTCTCTCTGAGACAGCAATAATATTACTGATGATGATAATAAAGGCACAGGCCATTTCACAGAAGAGCATAGCTGTGCTCTGTGTTTGCCATAAGCCCACAGTATTTTAGTTTAGTTTAGTTTTGTTTTGTTCTTTTGTTTGTTTGCTTCCCTGTTTTGTTCAGAATCTCCTTTCATATCTGTTAGTTTATCTAAACCCTTAGCAAACCTAACTTTATATCTAGGCCATTCCACTTTAGATACTAAGCTATCCAAATGTATTTATTCTTTTAATTTTTTATTTCTTCTTTTAGATACCCTTAATCAGTTGTTTGCACAATTTGAAGAAGGTCCCTGATTTTATCCATTTGAGGACCAGCATTCCTTCATAGTCCTCTGTTGATAGAGATACCAGCCAACCTAAAATTTCCCATTGTAAAGGAGATACTTCAGTGGTGTTTAGTGTATTCACTCTATTATGTTACCATTGCTGCTGTCATTCCATTACGTTTGCATCACCCCAAAAAAGAAACCTCAGACCCATCAGCACTTAACCTCTATTGTCTCCCCGCCCCCGCCCCATTCACTGGCAGCCACTAATCTGCTTTGTGTCTCTATAGATTTGTCTATTCTGTATATGTCATATAAGTGGAAACATGTAATCTATGGCTTTTAGTGTCTGACTTCTACCACTTAGCATAATGTTCTCCAGGCTCATCCGTATTATTGCATGTTCCAGGACTTCATTTCTTTTTATGGCTGCATTGAATATTCTGTTGTTTGGATGTCCCACATTTTGTTTATTGATCATCTGTTCCTGGAACTTGAGTATTTCCATAGTCAAGTGGAACTTGAGATGATTTCCACATCTTGGTTATTCTAAATAATGTTGCTACATGTATCCATTTACAAGTTTTTTTGTGAACATATGTTTTTACTGTTCTTGGGTATATACCTTGGACTGGAATTGCTGAGTCACATGGTAATTTTATGTTTAACTCATTAAGAAACCACCCGCCAAACTGTTTTCAAAAGTGGCCAGTTCTGCTTTACATTCTGTCAATAGTGTGTGATGCTCCATGTCCTAACCACCACTTCATGTTTTCTGGTTGTTGTTTTGATAACCGCCATCCTAGGGAGTGTGAAGGAGTATTCCCACTGTACTTTCTCAATACATTTCCCTAATGATGAATGATAATGAGCATCTTTTTGTGTACTTATTAGCCATTTTATATCTTCTTTGCAGAAATGTGTTTCAAATCCTTTGTCTACTTTTTAATTGGCTTCTTTGCCATTATATTGTTCAATTATAAAATTTTGTGTATGTTCTGGATACAAGACTCTCACGAAAGGTGACTTGGAAATATTTCTTCTTATTCTGTAAGTTGTCTTCTCACTTTCTTGATAGTGTCCTTTGGCATGAAAACATTTTTATTTTTTGATGAAGTCCAGTGCATCTATTTTGTCTTTGATTGCTTGTGTTTTTAGTGTTCTATCTAAGAAGTCTAATACCTTATCATTTACAGTCACACCTTATGTTTTGTTATAATTATTTATAATTTTAGCTCTTACATTTAGGCTTTCCATCCATTTTTAGTTGCTCTTCATATATGGTCTGAGATGGGGAGCCAAATTCATTCTTTTTTTTTTTTTTTTTTTTTTTTTAGAGCCCTGGTCTCCAGTGTCCCATCCATCAATCTGGATGGTTGAATTTAAATTGGGAAAGACATTGAGGGCATACTGTTGGCTTTCTACTTCCAGAGGAACTTTGTTGTTTTTTTTTTATTTTTTGTTTTTTTTTTATTTTTTATTTTTTACAAATAGTTTATTGTCAAATTAGTTTCCACATAACACCCAGTGCTCATCCCCACAAGTGCCCTCCTCCATGCCCACCCCTCCTCCCCCACATCCACCAGTCCTCAGTTTTTGTCAGCATTCAAGAGTCTCTCATGGTTTGCCTCTCCCCCTTTCCCCCACCATTTCCCCCTTCTTCTCCCCCTTGGTCCTCTGTTAAGCTCCTCCTAATCCTCCTATACGTGCACACATATGATATTTGTCTTTCTCTGCCCGACTTATTTCGCTCAGCATAACAGGACAGCAACATGCAGAAGAATGAAACTAGATCATTTTCTCACACCATGCACAAAAATAAACTCAAAATGGATCAAGGACCTGAACGTGAGACAGGAAACCATCAAAACCCTAGAAGAGAAAGCAGGAAACAACCTCCTTGACCTCCACCGCAGCAACTTCTTACTTGACACATCCCCAAAAGCAAGGGAATTAAGAGCAAAAATAAACTGTTGGGACCTCGCCAAATTCATTCTTTTGCATGTGAATATCCAGTTGTTTTGGCACCTTTTGTTGAAAAGACCCTTCTTTCCCCACTGAATGATTTGGGCATCCTTGCTGAAAAGCCACCACAGTGCGTGGGTTTATTTCTTGACTCTCAGTTCTGTTCCTTTAATCTGCATGTCTGCTCTAGAGCCAACACCAAACCAGGTTACAGTAGCTTTACAATAAGTTATGAGGCCTGAAAATTTGTTGTTCTTTTTCAGGATTATTTCGAGTATTTGGGATCTTTTGTCTTTTCTTACAAATTTTAAGATCAGTGTGTCTATTTCTGATTGAAAAAATAATTGGAACTTCTGATAAGGATTGTGTGGAATTTGTAGATCAATTTGGGGAGTCTTAACAATATCAAGACTTCCAATTAATGAAGTTAGTATTATTTAATTAATATTATTAATTAATATCTTAACAACATCAAGTCTTCCAATTAATGAAAATCAGATTTTTTCCTTTATTTAGATCTTTAATTTCTTTCAATAACGTTTTATAGTGTTTTGTATTATGCACGTCTTAAGCTTCTCTGGTTAAATTCAGTACTAAGTGCTCTTTTATTATTATTATTATTATATTATCAGTGGAATTATTTTCCATAATCTTGTAAGAATTAGGTATTTTTCCTTTTGAAGACTCATCTTTTCTGCCTAAAATTTCCCACTTCCCAAATCAATAACATATTTGTTTAATATCCTCAACAGTTACTTACACATCTGATATCTAAAACACTTTAATATAGATGATGAGGAAAAACAGAACAAAACAAATGCCAGGGATGGGCCCAAACTCAGGCTTCATAAACTCACGTTCCTCCCTCCAAATAAGCTAAGCTTGGTGGATCTCACTGTTGTTCCTTAGTAGAGCAGAGAGCCCCTTAAGAAGATGACATTATCCATGATTATTTGCCACTTAAAAGCTTTTCTTTTTATCATTGTCTCTCGTTTGAAGGATCTTTTACCAGACTTTATCCTTTCCTGTGATTTTCCAGACTCAACTGTCCTGACATCTGCCTAGGGTCTGCCCTTGCTTGCTACCAACACACTGCTGTATTCCAGATTTGTTTCCCCTTCACTGTATCTTTCTGTGTACCAAGGTACCTAATGCTAATGTATAGAGCAGGGGGATTGCACATGATAAGCAATGACCTCAAATGGTGTCCAGCTAATGGGGAGGTTCTCATGGATTATAACTTCATTAATGCTTATACTCTCTGTAGCTCTTCTCTTTTGCTGGTGTGTGTCCTAAATGAATATTTCAGAAATGAACAAAGTAAGAGTCATCTCTTTGGACCCAAGCTAGTTTAAGATAAGGTAAGAATCAATGCAAAGTCAAACAGTATACATTTTGTTCTTGGCTTGGCAGAGAAATATGTTAGACCTTTCCTAAACATTTTCTTTTTTGATGGACAACTGCACAAACCAGAACCTAATATAATAAGTTTTGCAAACTTAGAGTTTACCACATTTCTAAAAATGCAGTTATAGGTTATACACCAATGGGTCATATTTATAAACATAGAGTTGTATGATTTTACTATATAATAGTTTCTATTGTTTAGATACCCAGTTTTACAGGGTCTTAAATTGAGAGGACCCTCTGAATGATAATGTCATCTTGGTGTGGCTACCCGTAATTGCCCACACCTTCCCCCCTTTGAGTGGTTTTCTAGCTGTGTAGTGTGAGTGCCTTTGATTATTTTTTTCTACTAGTGGTACTCTTTCTTTGATAAAATCAACCATGGTTCTGAATTTCTGATCTGTAGAACGTTTCAATCTTTTAAATATTTTCCCAAGAAGCCATCACTTGGTTGATCATTTTCAGCCAGCAACCCGCGTAGTTACATCTGCAGCTGAGGAGGATGTGGAAGACTCCATAGCAACACCATCTGCTGTTCCCAGAATGTTTTCTCTCAGATAAGAATGGGAGGTGTTAGTCATAATTAGGCACACTGCATGCTGGGATCAGAAGCTGATCTGGTTTTCCACAATGTCTGTACCAGATAAGTACTACCGGTCATGTGAGTGTTCATAAATTTGGGGGAAGGGAACACTAATACATCCATCATGGGTTCTAGTTTTACTCACTAGAACAAAGGTCAACAAGCTACAGACCATGGGCAAATTCAGCCTGTGGCTTGGGTTTATAAGTAAAGGTTTTTGGAATGCTGCCATGCCCATTCGATTTTGTATTGTCTATGACTGCTTTCAGGATAGACAAGAACTGAATAGTTGTGACAGAGACCATATGGCCTGTGGAGACTGAAATATTTACCATCTGACCCCTTACAGACAAAGTTTTCCTCCCCTTGTAGCAGAAAATGTCTAGAAGATTTTGCACTATCCTTAGGTCTACATGACCTTCATGTAAGGTCCATGTCCATTTCAGATATGCGGTTGTTAGCTAACAAAATAGTATCACCATCTCCAGGAAGCCTTCCATGACACTTCCCTGTGCTCTTCCTCAATTTGTTTATAATTCCCTTTTCCTATTGCCCTCTGACACTGTGGGTTGTCTCAATTACTGCATATATCTTGTATCTTTCATAATTTAATATCCAAAACAAAAAATTTCTGTGCCTTCTATTTTCTCTAAGCCTGTGAAAATTCTCACGTTGTGTCCTGATTCAGATAGTGGCCCATCAAAAAAGGAAACATGGTCATTCTTGGGGAAGGATTCCACCTTATTTATATTCCTAGTGCCTAATATTAGTACCTCAGGCAAAGAATGCACTCGAAACATTGTTGAATGAGTGAATGAATTAATTGAATGATGTAATAATTTTTAAAAATGCTGTTATGAGGCTCTCTTTTAAAGGAAGTACTAAGGGGTACCTGGGTGGCTCAGTTGGTTAAGCATCTGACTCTTGATTTCAGCTCAGGTCATGATTTCATGGTTTGTCAGTTGGGGCTCGGTGCTGCCAGTGCAAAGCCTGCTTAGGATTCTCTCTCTCCCCTCTCTCTCTCTCTGCCTCTCCCCTACTTTCTCTCTCTCTCAAAATAAATAAATAAACCTAAAAAATAAAGAAGTAAAGGCAGTGGTTATATGGGTGGTCTCTGGACTCCAGTCACTTGACATAAAACTACATTTCCACCACTGAGCTCCAAGTCTTTGGTCAAGTTACTTATTCCCTCCCATTTTAGCTTCCTCACCTACAGGTGGAGATAGCAATATTAAGTCCCTCCTACATCATTGTGGGGCACATATTATATTATCTATCTGAAGCTTCAGCATAGCACCTGATGTGTACTAAGTATTCAACATATGGCTGCCATTACTGGTGATTCTCACCCTTTCCTGTCATCAGAAGTCAGCTCTCTGTCATATCACATACTTCCAAGATATTATTTGCATAAAATGCTTGTGTATCTGTGTGGAGATATCCTTCATACAAATAACCAAATATTTTATCTCCTACTATCTGTCAGACTCACCACACCAGTCACTGGGGATAGAAAGATGGATCCAGTATCATTCAGATGCTTAAGTTTTTCATAATCTGGTACAGTGAGCTTAAATCTGCCACTTAGCAAATGATACATACCACTCGGTCACAAAGAGGGTGGGGGCATCAGTGATTACTAATCACTGAGGATGATGGCCTCTCCTGGTATGTTTTTATGATGAGGGAACAAAACCCTCAACAAATGAAATGCTGCTCTCTCTGAGGAATTTCAGAAACCAACCAAGGAGCCCAGTGTTGGAAACAGAAAAAACTCCCACATCCTCACTCTGCCTGAAGACAGTTTATTCCTGCACTTGCAGATGGTCCTAGTAAAACAAAACACAACAAAAAAATCACTCGGGTTTCCTGACTTGATTAAAAGGCTGGTACTCATTGGTCTTTGATTATGCGATATGACTAGCAGTACTCTGGAAGGCACAAGTAGGCAGCTAGCAGATGGACACCAGTGCCAGTCGTCATACAAAGAATAGGGCTAATAGCTCCTTTACTGGAATCTGACAGCAGTTAAGTCCCAGTTCTAGTTTTCATAGTTCTGTGACCTTGGGCAGGCCCCTTCCCCTCTCGCTGTTTCATTTTTCCTGTCTGTAAAATGTGCGTGGTAGTATTAGTTGTACAGATAGTTATGAGATTAAACGTGATAACACAAAGTGTGTAATAGCGCCTGGTGTATAGTATGACCTCAGTAAAATTAGCTTTGAAATGGGGGCAGAAGCTACAGATGGAGGAGAGCAAAGGCCATTTCTAGATGTTGTTTAGTTATGCAAAGAAGGAATGCATTAAGGTGGACCTTTTTCCAGTCGAAGGAAGATGAGTGTCAGTCCCAGTTTTAGCCTCTAGCCTTAGAAACACTGGTTCATTTTCAAAAGCTGGCCCGAATCTCTCCCGACCAGGAGGTTTTGCAACACGAATCCAGCGAGCCGGGACTCCACCATCTGCCACCCTCCTCATCCCTAGGCTGAGTTTCTGCATGGCTTCTCCAGGCTGTGCAATGGGAGAAGGATATCAATAGGCCAGACAGGAGTGTCTCATTGGTCCTATTAAGCTTTCAAAGTGGAACTTGGGTCTAATACATGATGGAACATTACAAAACAACAACAACAGAAATGATGTTCTGCCTCTGTAAATACTGAGGCTACTTCTGCCTGTAAAAACCTATGATGGCCCAGATATTTCCCCAAGAGGCAGAATAGAACAATAATTAAAAACACAGGCTTGAGAATAAGAAGTTTCAGATTTGCTACCTTCTGGCTGTAAGAGCAAGAGCAAGATACCTAACTTGTCCTCAGCTGCCCTATCTGTAAAGTGGGAATGCAGAGCCTCTCTCCAGGGCACAGAGAGAATTAAAGAATTCTGCATGGTTCTCAGGAATGGTCCTCCTTAGGCAGGACTGGCTTCCCGAACTTTCTAGTTTTCAGTGTCTTAGAGATCTGTGCCTGTATCAGGGGATTTTCTTTCCCTAATTGACATCAAGAGGTTTTAGCTCTAGGATCCAAAAGTACTAAGAACATCACATTATTATAAAGCAGTGTCTGTTTCTATCTAATGATATCTATCAAGCCTAGGGAGTAAGACTTTTGTATCTCTTTATATTTTTCCCTCTAACAGGAAAGCAACAAGGTCAATATCAGAAGTTTCCATAAAAAGCCTCCAGTGGTCATAGAGGTGAGAGGTTAGAAATATACATATGCATTACTCTGGTGATGGAGTTAAGATTCTGTTACGAGCTTGTTTTATTTATGGTAGTTATTTCTACCAGCTTTCTTTCAGCACTTTTTGTTTCCCAAATTACAAAACAATTAAAGAATTTGGCATGGAAATGGAGCCAGATGTAACAGTTTCCTCTTACATCTCTTAATAGAAGCAAACAAGCTATAATGTAATTTTTCTTCCCTCTGCCACAACTACACGCTCCCCCAAATTCTCAGCTGCAGAGCAGTCACAAACCCCCTTGGAAGTGGAAAAGCCTTTATCCTACATGGAATGTAATTAAATTTAAATAATGTTGCATCAGCCAGTTGAAGAGGGGGGTCTGGAAAGAAACCCTCCCTTTTCTCAAAGTTATTGTGGGCTACACCCAGAAATCCTGCCAGGTGCTGACATGAGTTTCCATATGATGGTGGTATTAATGCAACTGTGGGCTATGTCTGTGCCATAGAAGAAGCTCATGGAATCCATAAAACCAAAAGACTTTATAATAGAAATTCAGAGATGGACAGAATTTCCAAGCCATTAGTAAGTTAATACTGGATAATTGTTAGAGTTTAGAATAATACTTCTTATTCTTTCCTCATCCTCTGTGTTTCAGGCAAATGAAATAAACTGAAGATGATTTCAATAAGAGACAATATAGGATAGTGAAGTGATTATGAGCATTGGCTTTAGAGTTAGACTCCTGACCAGTTCTACTCTGTCTTCTGCCTGTGGTTCTCTAGATGAACTTAGAGGAGTCTGTTTACATCCTTGATCTTTAGTTTTCTCATCTAAAAAGCACATGAGGGATAATGTCCATAATTAATGAGGTCTTACTCTGGCACATAGCATACACTCAATAATAATAACTGGTATTGCAATTATTTATTAGCCATGGAAGTTCAGTAGCAACCTCATTAATTACAGTTCGTTCCAGGGGGAAGAGAGAAACAGGTAAAGCCCATCTTAATGAAGGATAAAACTGAATTCATGAAAATGTGGAGGACATTCGGTTCTGTAACCCCTACCTGTGTACAGAATATGGCATCATCCTGCTGACGAGGTTTCCTTCATCTTCTACAGTTGGTTCTTTGTGGAAGTCATTTGGCAACTCTGGCCCTCAGTTTTCCCCCTCTGCAGATGGTGAAGTCAGAGTGGATGACCTCCAAGGATCCCCTCAGATCTGGCTTCTGGAGATTCTCTCAGGATTTTTTTTTAAGGCCATTTTTTTAAGTCATTGACAGAAATTCCCATCTTTGCCTTAATATGTCAAAAGAGAGAATGATTTCTCATTTGAAAAGACTTAACCAACACCATAGCAAGAAACTGGCTTAAATTTATCCAACCTTATGTTAGTCCAATCAGCAAAAGAGTGAAACTCAAGGAAGGTTTTTCTGACTATTCAGGCTTAGATAACTTAGTTTTGATGAGTTAGAAACATAGATCAAAATTGTTCCTATTAGGATAGGGGTCACTGACACCTGCTTCTCTGAAGGTAGACATAATCAATCTAATGGTATTGAACGGACTTAAGTGGTTTTCCAGTGTCTGAACAGGTTCCTTGGGTCACTCCTTCAGCAGGGCTGCAATCTTCAAATGAACTGATTTTGGTTACACATCACATACTTTTTCCATTGACGTATTAAGATGTGGTCTTATGGAAAGAATGCTAAATTTAGAGTCGAGAACTTAAGGTCTGAATCCCAGCTCCCATATCCATGATGTTGGATAAGTTGTTTTACTTTTTTCATTGAACTGAAACTGCTTTGTCTTAAAAATAGGGACAGTATTACTCCTATTAAAGGATCAACGTGGAGATTAAGTAAGATAACTCATGTGGAGCCCCAAGTATATATGTTTTACTCGGCAGGCATTCAATGGATGGATGGATGGATGAATCGATGAATGGATGGATGGATGGATGGACGGACAGAAAGATATGCATTTATTCTTTTATTCAGCAAGTGTGTACTGAGTGTTTATTATGTGCCAGCCACTGTTTTAGCTACTTGGTATACATTAGAGACCAAAACAGACCAAGACCCTGAACCTATAAAGCTTGACTTCTAATGGGTAGAAACAGATGATATACAATAAACCTAGTAAAATGAGTAAATTAAGTACTACGTGAGATAGTAATTCTCTCATATAGAAAAATGTACCAGAGTATACAGGATATGAAAGGCCAGACTGAATGGGAGAGGTTGTAGAATGAAGTAGAGTGTCACGAGGAGCTTCTTGAAAGGTTGACATTTGAATAATGCCAAGAAGGAAGCAAGGGAATTAGCCATGAGGATATTTGTTGGAAGAGGGTCCTTGGCTGAGGTGCAAAGGCCCTGAGGCAGGAGAATGCTTGTCATGTGGAGGAACAACTAAGAGGCCAGTGTGAATGAAATAGAGTCACCAAGGAGACAGCAGTAGGAGATGAGGTCAGAAAGGAACCAGACCCATCTCATGCTTTGCAGGCCATCATTAAGGCATCAGCTTTTACTCTGAGGATAAAGGGAGGAGACATCGAAAGATTATAGGAAAAGGAAACATGTTATCTGACACAGTTTCATAAAAGCCACTCAAGTTACTATTTTAGACAGTAGCAGTACAGGAAATGGGAAGAAGGAGGCAAGAAAAAAAGCAGGGAGACCAGACAGAAGCTGTTCAGAATTCCAGGTAGCAGATGATAGTGGTCTGAGCCATGGGATGGTAAGAAGAGATCCGATTCTAAATAAAACATAAAGGCCCTTCTTTCCACTTATCTTTAGTTCTTGGATGGTAATAACAATATTTAACTATTTAACTTGAGAAAGTTATTAACAAGAGGAAGATAGTGATAATAGATGATTATTAGCATTCTGAAATAGACATTGTGTGAAGTACTCATAAACCCTATGAGGTAGATATAGGTCTTAAGTCTGATAAGAAAGAAAGATAAGAAATCTGAGGCATAGAGGGATCAGGTGATAAAGCAGCAGAAGGCTCACGTCTCCTAAGTAGTGGATTTGGTCCATGCAATCCATGCAGTGTGAAAAGTTCTCAGAAGACTGTTCTCTCCTCACTGCCTCAACTTTTTCAGACTAATTCAAAGAGAGATTTCACACTCCGTATCTTTCTTGTCTGGAATCTGCCAAAGAAGAAGTTCAATGTGTTGCTTAATGGTAGAATAAATCTGTCCTTTGAGATCCTAGTGTGTTGGTTACTTGGCAGATTAACTTATTGGAAATTAAGACAAAATAAGGAACAAGGAATCCTCTCAAAATACTTTTTTTAACTTTCAATGTCACATTTTTAAAAAATATTTAATTGTGGTAAGATACATATAAGGCATTTTGAAATGTACATATCAGTGGCATCAAGTGTACGCACATTGTCCTTCCACCATCTCTACCACCCATGTCTACACTTTCATTTTGCAAAACTGAATCTCTGTACCCACTAAACACTAACCCCTCGCCCCCACTCCCTCCCCCACCCGCTAGCGGCCACCACTCTCCTTCCTATCTCTCTGAATTTGACTTCTTTAGGTACCTCATGTAAGTGAAATCATACCTTATTTGTACTTCTGTAACTAGCTGATTTTATTCACACAATACCCTCAAGGTCCATCCATTCTGTGTCATATGTCAAGATGTATTTTCTTATAAAGGCTGAATAATATTCCGTTGTTTGTATACACCACATTTTGTTTGCCCATTTATTTGTTGATGAGCCAAAACGCATTTAAAGACCCCTATGGGACAGTGACTTAACTGCTTGAATTTTAGAGGTCGCATCATTTTGTAATCCAGTAGAGACCCTGAGTAGGAAGTCTCTCTTGTGCTCTGACACTATATAGAAGAGAGATCTGAAGGCTCACAGACTCAGCAACTGATTTGTCGAAATAACAGGACAGTGCCACAGTTCATAGAACAGAAATTTCTGTTGACTTTCTTCCATAGACTCATAAATACAGAATGCTTCCCACTGTACATTTTCATCTCATTTGGCCTCAGTTAAGCTAATCATTTTGTTTGCACAGCAGTTGGCATTTTTAGGATGTGTTTAGGTTTTTTTGAAAATTTTACTTCCCACAGCAAGTAATAGATTTGTTGAAATGTTAACCTCAGGGATTGCGATTTGACAGTTCTTTAAAGAATATATAAAACTAATTATAAGCGAAAGTCATTTCAATTTCAATAATTAAAGAAAAACCTGCCTGCCCTGGATTATTCTCTTTCAACTCCTATCACAGACCTATCCATCATTATGGTCCCACACATCCCGTTGACCAAATTACATGAATCAAAGAAGTGAGCATCTCTCTCTCTCTCTCTCCAATGTTTTATTCACACTTTGTTTTAAAATAAAATTTGCATAAACTCAGTTTCAAAAACCTGAGATGACTACCAAAATAAAGATATTTCCAGTGTTTACTTCTAAAAGTCACATGGCTTATTTTACATGTTTTAAATAATAGCATGCTATTTTATTATTAGGATAATATAAGGATTATTAGGATAATTATTATTATTATTAGGATAAACACCCACCATGTTACAAAATCATCAAATCTCAGATTGGAAGGAGTGCATCTTAAAACTTAGCTGGTCCCCACGCTCAACCTGGACTGAATCCGTGTGGTGCGCTGTGGTCCTTAACCCTTTGCCAGAACACCCTCTGACCTGCATTACTCAAATGGTAGTCCTCTGTGTACCCTTGGCATAATTCATGTCCTCCCTCCTAGTTTTACTTAGTATTTTCCTTTTATAGGACTCTTGTTTTCTTGTGATATTTTAAAAGACAAATTTAACACTACGTGAAAAACCAGCATGATATCCCATGAATAGCAGGCTGGCATAGAGAATTACTATAAATAATGAGAGAATAAGCTTAAGACCAATTCTGTCTCTGATAAAAATGGAAATGTGGAAGCATTGCAACAGTGTTAATGTCACTGTGGGCCCAAAATGAGACATTATCTTTAACATCATGAAAGGTAGAGCTGAAGGGCAGTGACTTTCCTATATCCAGAACCATGCTTTGTGACCCTTCCCAAGTCATCCTATATACCACTGAGTCCCATACTACGAGTGTAAATTTCATCCAAAATACTGTCCAAGTTGACATAAAACTAACCACCACACCGCCATTTGTGTAGCACCATGCATTAAGTATCATGACTAATAAAATAAGCTGAGAATAGGTAAATATTCAAAGTATGGTATACAGCTTTTTGGAATGTGTAGACCCCTGCATGTGACAAATTCAGTATTCTCCTAAAAATCTGAACTAAGCAGCTCAGAGGTGGTGGTCAGTCTCTCATGGGTGTTGGATGATGATAATATTACATTTATTATCTGCCATATCAGAATAATAGGTAAGGTGGATTTGGAGTGTGCTGTCTTCTGGGCCTGGTTTTCATTGCTTTTCTGATATTATCTAATCCTTATAACAACCTAGAAAGCAGAGCCACATGTCTATTGTGTGGATGTAGAAGCTGTACAGTAGAGGAGTCAAGTAATGTGTTTAGGTTTATGTGAGGCTTCTAAGAGGTCAAGGTAGAATTCAAACTCACATAGTCTGATTCCAGAATCTATATCATAATGACCCTAATCCCTAGTGCACCCCCACACTGAACCAATGAAAAACATTGTAAAATATGCGGGGTGACCATAAATTCTGGAAACGTAGGTGACTAATTGGCTTATTTGAATATTTAAGTGACCAATTAACACCCATATTTGCCTGGTTAGAAGGGAACTCAGTTTGGTTCCAAAGGGATGGCCACCATCCTGTTGGAGGTGGTGACAGACTGCCTTGTCAATCATGTCTCAAGCTGGACTGGATGTGCAAATGTGCGCAGTGGCCTACCTTGTATGCCAGATCTGGACCCTTCTGGTAGGTTAGAAGTGCAGGTTTCTTCAAGGAAAAAAAAAAAAATACAAATCACCTGAGACAGTGCATCAAAGATATAAGTGCAGGGCTAAGGAAGTTTTGTTAATATACCACATGTATTCCAATTTTTCAGTTTTTTGAATTCTGCATTCTTAGTGAAGAACAGCACATTGAACATTCATAATGTCATTGAGGACATCATGTATTATAAAATAATACCGTGAAGCTATTTTTAAGTATATACATCTTTATTTACATACTTTAGGATCATGTTGTATTTACCGTCTTGGTTGTTGGCCTTTTTCTGTCTCCTGCCTGCAAGTGTTGGGTCTGGATCTGAATACAATATTCCAGGTGTACGCTGACTATACATGGTAAAGTAGGACCATTTTCCTGTTTTCAGCATTTGAGGTTCCATAATCTAAGAGTTATTGACCTTCCTGGCCATCATTTAATTCAGTGAACTCACGTTGACTTTGATATTCACTTATCTGACAAATATTTTTCACGCCTACCTTGTACAAGACACTCTTTTAGGCACAGACAGCACAATGGTGAACAAAACATTGTCCCTGCCCTCCTGGATCCTTTATTGCAGTAGGAGGAGACAGCTCACAAAAATAATCAAATAGACATGTAATACACATTAAGTTGTTCTAAGTTAGAAGGGGAAAACAAACATTCTCTCTCTAGGGTAGAGAATGAAGAGGCTGCTGTCTTAGCCAGGTGACTATCTGGGGAGAAGTCATTGCAGCCACAGGGAACAGGAGGTACAAATGGCCCCCAGGCTACAAGAGAGGAAGGCACCTGATTTGTTTGAAGAATAGAAGGAATCCAGTGTCACTACACATGGCCAGATTTCATTGTTTCTCATTGCCATGTAGTATTCCATGGTATAGATAAGCCACATCTTCTTGATCCATTCATCTGTTGATGGACACTTAGGCTCTTTCCATGTTTTAGCTATTGTGGAGAGTGCTGCTATGAACATTGGGGTACATGTGCTCCTATGCATCAGCATTTCTGTATCCCTTGGGTAAATTCCTAGCAGTGCTATTGCTGGGTCATAGGGGAGTTCTATTGTTAGTTTCCTGAGGAACCTCCACACTGTTTTCCAGAGGAGCTGCACCAGTTTGCATTCCCACCAACAGTGTAGGAGGGTGCCCATTTCTCCACACATGGATGGACCTTGAGGGTGTTAGGCTGAGCGAAATAAGTCAGGCAAAGAAGGACAAATATCATATGTTTGCATGTATAGGAGGATTAGGAGGAACTTGACGGAGGACCATGGGGGAGAAGAAGGGCGGAAATGGTGGGGGAAAGGGAGAGAGGCAAACCATGAGAGACTCTTGAATGCTGACAAAAACTGAGGACTGATGGATGTGGGGGGGAGGGGGGATGGGCATGGAAGAGGACACTTGTGGGGATGAGCACTGGGTGTTATGTGGAAACTAATTTGACAATAAACTATTTGTAAAAAAAAATTAAAAAATTAAAAAAAAAAAAGAAGGCATGTGCTTCTGAAGCAACCTAGCTTAACCAACAACAAAATTCCACCCTCAGGCATTCTTTTGAGTTTCCCTCGATTGTTCACAAAATAGTGCTGAGGCTTTTTGTTCTGCTAGGTTTTCATTCCTATGACAGTTGCACTTATTTATAGTTTTGAATCGCCCTTATTGAAATATTTTACATGTTTACATATGAATTATTTCCTATCTCCCAATTACAGGTGGGATTCTCTTGGTGTACCAGGAAGCCAATTTTGTGCATTGTGGCAATGTTTTGATAATATAGAATAAAAAAAAAAAAAAAAAAAGGAATCCAGTGTCACTAGAGTAGAAATGACAATGGGTTTGAGGAGAACCTGGTAGAGAATAAAGATTAGAGAGAAAGTGGCAGACCAGATCATGTAGGGTCTCATATCAAGGAGTCTTAATTTAAGCCTAGTTGTGATAGAAAGCCAGGGAAGGATTCCTCCCCTGGCTCCCCCTGGGAGTGACATAATCTGTTTGAATTTGAAAAGGATTACTCTGGCCACTTTGAGACTAATAGACATTAAGAGAGCAAGAGTGAAAGGGAAATCAATATGGACTTTAACTGCTATTTTTATTTTGTGTATGTCTAGGATAGGTTGGCTTAATTATCTGTTTTCTTGGATTTGTAATTTAATTGTACTACAATCTGAAAACGTGTTCTACATGACACTCTTTTTTTTTTTAATTCCTTTGTGAACTCATCCAACATCAATTTTTGTGAATGCTTTCGTGTACTTGAAAATAATACAGAACCTCTATTTGTTGGAGGCAGAGTTCTCATATCCATTACATCAAACAAGTATCGTTAGTGAGATTCACATCCTTGCTATTATTTGGTTGACAGAGTCTATAATTTTCTAATAGATTTTTGTTAAAATCTCACACTAGGGTTTGCCAAATTTACCTCATGCTTCTGACAACTTTTAATTAATGTTTCTAAGATACAATGATAGTTACACATCTGTTCATGGTTTGTATAGCTTCCTGTTAGTTTTTTTTTTAATTTTTTTTAAATGTTTTATTTATTTCTAGGAGAGAGAGAGACAGCATGACCAGGGAAGGGTCAGAGAGAGAGGGAGTCACAGACTGAAACAGGCTCCAGGCTCTGAGCTGGCAGTCAGCACAGAGCCCGATGTGGGGCTCGAACCCACGAACAGAGCGAAAGTCGGACGCTCAACCGACTAAGCCACCCAGGCGCCCCATTGATTTTTAATTTTACATGTAATTCCTACTTCTGCATTATTGGTTCTTGATTTGTCTGAATTAATATTGATATACCAGCTTGCTGTTAGTAAATGTTTATGAGAAATATTTTTTGGCCCTATCTTTAGTTTCAACCTTTCCATATGGTTTTGTTTTAACTATTTCTTTTATAGGTAGTGTTTTCTTTAATTTTTATATACATGTTATAGATTTGTTTTAATTTCTGCCATCTTGGTTTGTGTTTCTTCTCTATTCTTTGCTTTCTATTTTTTTTTATTTTTCTCTTTCTGATGGATTTTTTTTTTCTGTCTTCTCTCTCTCCTCTGGTTTCAGGACCACAGACTGTATTTCAATTAATTTAATGACCACTTTAATGTTTTTTTTATTTTATTTGTTTTAATTTTTTTAATGTTTGTTTATTCTTGACAGAGAGAAAGAGAGAGAGACAGAGCATGAGCAGGGGAGGAGCAGAGAGACAGGGAGACACAAAATCCGAAGCAGGCTCTAGGTTCTGAGCTGTCAGCCCAAGGCCCGATGCTGGGCTTGAACCCACAAACCATGAGATGATGACCTTTGCCCAAGCTGAACGCTCAACCGACTGAGCCACCCAGGCTCCCCTGACCACTTTAATGTTTAACATGTATACTTATTAGATAAGTACATATTCCTTCTCAAGTATGATAGAGACATCAGTATGCTTCACTACCCACTGGCCTTCCTAGCACACAGTCCTCCTCTTTTGCGGTACCTCTTCCTCAGCCCAGACACCTAAACCTTCAAGCAGTAGTTTGGCTGTGCTCTCTTATGTCAGAGAGAACTCTTGAGGGTCCTTCTATTTTCTTGAGCTAAATAACAATCACCACAGCCGAATTCAAGACCTTCATTCTTGCAAGCCTGTGGTTGTAGCTCGCATTCCATTTAGTGTCTCTGTTTTTGGTCCATGAGGATGATTATCTACATTATTATTATTATTGTGGTAAACTACACAGAACAGAACGTAAAACTTACCATTTTAATGAAGTTAAAAATGTACAATTCAGAGGTGTCTGGCTGGTTCAGGCAGAGGAGCATGTGACTCTTGATTTCAGGGTTGTAAATTCAAGTTCCACATCGGGTGTGGATTTCATGTAACAATTTTTTTAAATCTTAACAAAAAAATAAATGTGCACAATTCAGCAGCATTAAGTCCATTCATGATGTCATACAACTGTCAGTACTGTCTGCCCCACAACTTCTTTATTGCCCCAGACAGAAACCCTGTATCCATTAGGAGTCCCAGCCCAGTGCTCCTCCCTGCTTTCTGTCTCTATGGATTCACCTATTCTGGGCATTTTATTTAATTTATTTCATATAATAGTTGGCCTTTTGTGTCTGCCTTCTTTCATTTACCATAATATCTCCAAGGTTTATCCATGTTGGAGCGCGCATCCACACCTCATTCCTTTCTATGGATGAATAAGTATTCCATTGTATGGCTAGACCACATTTTGTTGATTCATTCATCTGTTGATGGGCATTTAGGTTGCTTTCACATTTGGTTATTATGAAGGGTGCTACTGTGAATATTGGTGTACAGGTTTTTGTTTGAACACCTATTTTCATTTCTTTTGGGTATACGCCTAGGAGTAGACTTGCTGAGTAATACATAGCAATTTTGTGTGTAATGTATGGAGGAACTGACCATCTGTTTTCCCTGAGGGCTGCACCATTTTACATGGTGCAGCAGTGTCTGAGTTCCAATTCTCCACATCCTCACCAACATTTATTTTATGATGATCATGATGGTGATGATGATGGTTGCCATTCTAGTGACTGAAGAGTTACCTGATTTTCCAGTCCAACTATTACTGCTTTTCCATTTGCTGCTGCTATTGTTGCTGTTGCTGTTCACTAACATTGCTCTGTAGTAACAGAGCACAGGCGTACATTAAAGCATGACCCGATGTCTCCATTCGTGTCAATTCTGGCCATGGTTTTTCAGTGGAGAACTGAGTGAAGCACCCAGGGTATCCAGCTACACGATACTATTACTTTTCTACAGAATGAGGATGGAGGTATATTTGTCATCTAGTATAGACTTGTACCAGTGTAATCAGAGTTTACTTCAGCTGATAACCAACTTTAACATCTCCCCTTTGCAATCAAAGTAATATAATACAGGCATTGCTTAGTTAAATGAAGGAAGTAGAGAATGCATTTGATTTTTCTGTAAGAATTGAGCTTTCTTTTCAGAGGATTCATGACAATGACAAAATAACTTTTCTCCCTTGACCTGCCCAAGAAATTAGAAATGCTAGACTTGCCAAGAAGAGTACTAAAAGCACACAAAAATAACTTAGAAACCTATATATTGCCTATGTTTTTCAATATTTTTATTTAATAATGTCATGTTATTTTATTAATATATTTTTATGTTTTATACTCATATTATGAGCATATTATATATTAATGACTTTTTATGGCTGTGAAATTAATAGAAACTCACATCTTTTTTTTTTTTTTTTTTTTGAGCAAGAAAATTAAAATCACATGTTATCTGCCACTTCTTAAGAGCCTGGGCCTAGGTCAGGTTTTGTGTGACTTAGGGATTATTACCGTTTCACCCTTATGTGAATCTGATAATTACATGAATACAAAGTACAGACAGCTTGCCTCAAGTATGAAGTATTGTGTATGAATTCTCTCTTTTATCTTCTGCCTGTTCTTCATGAACTCCCCACCCAGGCAAACTTGGTCTAGGACCCCACATGGAATTAGTGTTTCCTGTCCTTGCTTTAAATCAACAGTTACCTACCCTGTCTCCATTCTCCACAAGCTGGATTCTCCATGGCAGCTGGTAAGGAAGGCTTCCAGGAAAGGAGCAGCCTTACCGTAGGATCTTTAGACACCTTTCGCAGTTGACGTGCCTTTTGCTACCTCCGTATACACATCAGACAGCCATCTACCCTGCCTAGACACAAAATGCTATGTAGGACACTCTTCATTAATATCAGTTACTGTTCCAGTGTATTACCATACCACATGCTGTATGTCTTGCATATATTAGCTTACTACTCACAGCAACCTGAGATGGACGCTTTTCTGCCCACACTGTACGTGAGAAGACAGAGACACAGGTTAAGGTACCCATCTGCATTCACACTGCCAGCATATAGAAGAGCTGAGTTCTGTGCCTGCTCACCTGCCCCAAATCAGGCTTTTAACCACTATGGACAAAGCCGAGACATTACATGTCCTAATATCTCTCCCATTTTCTTAGGGTTCACAGAGATTATTAGTCATCAACATCAATGACCTAACACCCTTTCAAAAAATACATGTTTGAAGATACAAATATGATGCTAAGTTCCTTACATGTGCTATTTTAGTTAATCTTTTCAGTTCTGTATGGGAGGTACTGTTATCCCTATTTGCCCATTATTATTATTCCCATTTTGCAGTTGAGAAATTGAGGCTGTGTGGTCTATGCAGACTAGCTAAAAAATGGGGTCTCAGATGGTGGCCTTGTTCCCCTAAAACCCAACATAACCGTGACAGCACATCACAAAGAAAGGCTCAAGTTCCCCCAAGGTTAGCAATTTGGGCTATGTCACTCGACTGATTTTTCACAAGGCGAGGCCTCCACCCGTTCAGTCAGCATTAGGCTGAGCATATATCTCCAGAAACAAATCACATTGCCACTCGGCCACAACAGAAGCCAGTCCTGTGCAACAGCTGTCTTTCTTTCCATGTGAGCAATTCCAGCCTCCGCTTGCCCTTGTTTTCCTGTGAGAGCCTCACGTCATCTTCACTCAGGCTCTTCCTGAGAGATGCCTTTTGACTCCGTAGAATGCCACGCACCCTTCTATGAAAGGGCAAGATCCAAAGCAAATAGGCGCTCGCTGATGGAGGCAGGGAAACAGGAGGAGACGGAACGGAGGAATGTGTGGGGGCCAGCCACAAAGCCCGGACTTGTTTGTTCTCCCAGATCCGGGGGTGCTCTCGGCCATGGTAAGGACACCACGGGTGGAAGGGCCCTGTTTGCAAATATGCCCAAAAGCCAGACAAATTTGGCCTGCTGAGTTTCCACAGCAAAGAACAACGGGGAACAATTTTTGTCTATGTTACTTTGTGTACCAGGGGGAAAACATTTCCACGAGGAAAGCCTGCCTCTATAACTGTTGAGTTTTAATGCTGTGCTGTTAGAATCTGCTTGACCCCTAGGGGAAAGCCTGAGCTGTCTCTTTGCACTAAAGTCTCTCTCTCTCTTTGTCGCGTGTCTCCCTCTGTGAAGATCCCCATAACTGTGCCAGCCAGCACCAACGTATTCCTTCCATCCCTTACAGCTCGCACTACACATTCCAGGGAAATGGAACAGGAGTGACGTGCTCAGGTCTGGAATTCTGAGTACTGAGTCCTTTCTCTCTCTGCAACTTACCAGCATATGGGTGTCGCCAGATCATGCCCCTCAGTTATCCTCAGTCTTCTCATCTATAAAACGGCAATAACACCTGCTCACTAGGACTGTAGCCATTAGCCCGCCAGCAGGTATTATTGAGAGCCCATCATGCGTCAGATCCTCTGCTAAGCCCTTTCATGCTTTTAAAGAGATGAAGCCAGAGATAATCTAAGCCATAGCATATGTGTTTAAAGCAGTCAATAAAGTAGCATTTCCCAAAATGAGTCCTGCAGTGTTTTCTGTTAATGTGTGATTTAAGAAAAGAAAATCCATTATTAAGTAAATCTTAGAATGGCTAACGGCACAGAACTAACCAAATTATGTTGATATAGGACTTCCCAGACCTGATAATCTACTAACTTTCACTGTGCATCTAGAAGGAGGGGGAAGGTATGTTGAATTTCCTAGACTTTTTTGCCCCAAATAAAACTTTTCTTGGTCAGTTTTTTATTTTTAAAAATGGCTACTCACATGTTAGAGAAGAGTTTTCTACAGAACCCTGGGAAATCTTAGGAAGAAGGTTCAGACAGTTACTGCAGTATTATTATATATACTGTGAAGATGGAATTGTCACAGATAATATTATAGGAGAGTACATGGAACATTTTCAAGTGCGGCCTGTGTAGTCTGTCTCTGATCTCATAATGCTTTTGAACTATTACTTGAGTTTTAATATTGTTATCTTTCTAAATACAGCAGTATCATATAAATGGCCCATAAAAGAGCAAGGAGGGTGGATTGATCTATCAGATATTTAGGCACATCACAAACCACAGAAATAAAACAGTATGTATTGATATAAGAACAGGCAGAAAATAGAAGAGACCAGACGGCTCTAAGACAGACTCCTCTATGTTTGGGATTCAATATATGACGAAAGTGGCACCACATATCAGTGGAGAAAGTGACATTCTCTTGGTAGGTAGCATTAAGGAAAATAGCTTTCATTTGGTTGCTTATCTAACCTATGTACAAAAGGGGATTCCAGGGACAATGAAGACTTAGTATGAGAAGTAAAACTTAAGTGTTCTTTAGAAGAGAATATAAAGAATGAACTAGGGCAGGACAGGATTTTCTATGAAACCCCAAGAAACTATCCTTAAGAAGAAACAAGTGAGTTTTCTTACATTGAGCTAAACATTGCCATTCATCAGAGGGCAGCATGCGCAGAGGTGATAGAGCTGATGGCAGCACCCGGGGACTGGTTCCCAGCATCCCTTGATCATCACTCTCCAACCACATGGGCCTTTTTCTCTACGCCTTTTATGTACCCTCCTTCCTCCCTCAGGGCTTCTATACTTGTCTGTTGTTCTGTCTACAAAGTTCTCTCTCTCCTCGATTCACCTAACTCCTACTCATCCCTGTGATCTCAGCCAAAATGTCTTTCCCTCAGAAAGACCTTCCCTGACTGTGCTCTCATTTCACCTATGACTTTGTGTTCATTGCACTCGTTGCAGTGGCAAGTATATACTTACTTATGGGACTTTTACCTTTGTGTCCATCTTCCCTTCCAAGCGGTAGGTACCCTCCAGGAGAGCAGAGGCCGCCTGCTCCATACTTGGTGCACTGTTTTTTTGCATATAAAATATACCCTTAAAATGTTAATGGAATGAGTTGATAAGGGGAAGTTGAAAGAGGACATATTCCTTAGCACAGGTTAGATGGATGCTGCAAGCCCAGGGAAGATTCCAATGTAATATAACCTTTACATCAGTAAGAATTTGGGGTAATTATTTGTGCCCCTGCTTCTCTCTGTCATCTAGAGACTCAACATCTCAACTCAGCTCCTGCAGCTCCTTGTATTCCATTAGGTGGTACACAGATATTCGTTGATTATGTGTCTACACTGCCTCCCCCGACCATGCTCGGTTTTCTTTGTTTGCACCATCACTTCAACCATGCTTAACAACTTGCCTTTTGAAAACTCTCTCTGACAGTTGGTGTCAGCCTCCATTTAATTACTTCTTTTGTTGACAACTCTCACTCTCTGTTGACTCTTAATATGAACTGGGCATTCGGTTATTCAGCAAATATTTATTGAAATTCTACCAGGTGCCAGGAATGTGCCAGGCGCGAGAAAATCTGGCAGTCCCCTTCCGGTGTTGACATGCTAATGTGACTCCTCAAAGGAATCATTGAACAGAACAGTTCAACTGAGTTAAATGTTACGAGAGACCTAAATGCACCCAAATTGGGGCACAGTGCAGAGAGTGACTGGGCAGGAACACTACAATGGAAAAACTGGACCAGTTCCCAGCTTATTTTGAGTAAGTGCTTCAGAGTGTAGCTTCATTATTCATGACTGGAAGACTTTTCAAGACAATAGAAATCCACCCAAGCATCATTATCAAAAGATATTCTAAAGGAAAATAAAAAATAGCCATACTCTGCTATTTTTTTTAAATACCTCTCATGGCTTTTAAAGGGTCAATTCAGAGACAACTAAAGCATTCTCTTCACATTCATAGTGATAATAGAGACATTTGAGACTTTCTGAAGATAAACTTACAAACCACTCTTTGGAAATGATTTAAATACAAATCTAAGTTGGTGTCAGTTTTACTTTTCTAGTCCTATCAGGAGTATTACCTAATGGACATTGGTCAGTGGAGCCACTACACTGAGATACCTACTGCACAGAAATGGTTACTTCTGATCGTAGTGTTTTCTGTAGGCTGAGCAGGCAAGAATGATAATGTATAGAGAGCTGTGTGTAAAGAACTATCTGTGACAGACCTATACACTCTTATTTATTTTAGTATTCCTTTTTTGTGTTATTTAGTTTGAGACAGAGGTAGCAAGCAAGGGAGGGCCAGAAGGAGCAGGAGAGAGAGAATCCTAAGCAGGCTCTGTGCTGCCATCTCAGAGCCTGATGTGGGTGGGGCTCAATCCCATAGATGATAAGACTGTGATCTGAGCCAAAATCAAGAGTTGGTCACTTAACCAACTCAGCCACCCAGGTGCCCCTATTTTAGTATTCCTAATGACAAAATCCCATGGAAATAGATTGAAGGGAGAATTTCCCATTAATGCTATCAACCCCAAAGTGAAATCACATGTCCATAATGCAGTAAGCCTCCTGCCTACTCAGAGATGGCTGGCTTCCCCAGGTTTCTTCCTGAAGTTCTGGATCTTAGAATTTGGCTAGCCTAATATAGCTCTCAAAAGAATTGCAACTTTAAAAAAAAATAGTTGTACATGTATAGAAAAGTTGCAAAGAGAGTGCAGAGTGTTCTTATATACCTTACAGTCTCCCTGTTACCAATATCCACAATTAATATGGTATTTTTGTCAAAATTAATGAACTAGTATTGATACCTTATTACAATTACAGTCCATTCTTTATTTTGATTTCCTTGGTTTTTACCTCTTGTCCTTTTTATGCCCAAGGATCTCATCCAGAATACCAACCATATCACGTTTAGTCTTTGGTGTTTCTTCAAAAGGCTCTTCTTAGCTAGGATGGTTTCTTAGACTTTCCTTGGTTTTGATGACCTTAACAATTTTGAAGAGTCCTGGTCAAGTACTTTGCAAAATTACTTTCAACTGAGATTCTTCTGATGCTTTCCTCATTATTAGGTGGATATTACAGGTTTTGAAGAGAAAGGCCACAGAGGTAAAGCATCATTTTCTTCACATCTATCGGAGGCACATGCTATCAACTTGGCTTATCACTGCTGATGTTGACTTGGATCCCCTGGCCAAGGCAGTGTTTGTCAAGTTTCCCCACTGGGAAGTTACCATCCTTTAGTCTCACTCACAACAGTGGTGAGAAATGGTAGGTGTCTGCTTCATTCAGAAATCCCACTGAAAAAGACAATGGATGGAGAATAAAAGTGAAAAGGGGTAAACATACATGGATACAGAGAAAGGGAGAGGAAACAATGGAGAGAGAATGATGGGAAGTGGGTAGATGAGAACTAGACATGCCTGTAGGATTGAAAGCCACTCTACGAAGTGAGTGGGACAGTGCCACTTATTCATGAGTATTTTAAGTGCAGTGCCTACAACCCACAGAAGTTCAAATGCACCTGGACTGGTCAAAAAGCTGCATAAAGACCAGACACTTAGACTCTCCATCTATCCCCAGTTGACCCAGTTAGGTAATAAGTACCTCTTCCCAACCTCACAGATGATAGGAAGATTGTTTTCTAGAAAGTTTGACCAGAGGACCTCTGGTCAGAGGGGGTCAGGAATGAGGCATGAAAACAGGTTTAACTGAAAGTCTGTCTCTGAACAGCAAAATGCCCAGCCACCTTCCCCTCTTACATTCAGAACTTATCTACCAGAAGTTACACCCACCACTTTCCTGACAGGAGTTAGAGAACTATGTTTTGATGAAATTAGTCCATGGGCACTGACTGCCTACTGGTACTGGCATCTGGACACACTCCATTGAATTAGCCAATCCCCCACTACCATACCGTATGGCAAGGTTCACCCATCTAGAAGCACACAGCTTCCAACCAGTTTTTTATTCTCCTGCAAGAGAGGATAGCACATCAATCAAACAAGAAAGGGATGGCATAAAAAGTAAGGGTCAAAGAGTAAGAAAATGCCCTTGAAAATGAAGAGTATGATAAAACAAGTGTTTATTAAAAAATCAACAGAAGGAACACCTGAGTGTCTCAGTCAGTAGAGCATCTGACTTTGGCTCAGGTAATGATCTCACAGTTCGGTTCATGGGTTCAAGCCCTGTGTCCAGCTCTGTGCTAATAGCTCATCGCCTGGAGCCTTCTTTGGATTCTGTGTCTCCTTCTCTTTCTGCCCCTCCCCCACTCTCTCTCTCTGTCACTCACTCTGTCTCTGTCTCTCAAAAATAAACAAACAAAATTAAAAATAAATAAATGTCAACAGGAAAATTAGATCTTAAAGTTGAGGATATTTCTCCTCCATCCCTAAACAAGAAAGAATAAGGATTAAACAGAAGGGGGAAAAAAGAAAACTTAGAAAGTAAAGTATTTTGTCAATGATTCATTTATTGTCTCCAGGAAAAGAAAAAAAAAAAATTACAAGGAAGCAAAGGACATGTAGTTAAAAACACTACTTGGCTCATCTGTGGACCATGTACACATAATCATAATAATGTAGATTCTGAATATTGATTTTACCAGAGTTGTATGAAAGAGTCCATACGATTGCCGAAATTCCGTGCATAATGTCCAAGGTTGATAAATCAAGAGATATTGTAGAAGCATGGTTCGGGCCACAGGGAGAGAAATACACAGAGGAGCATCCTGGCAAGTTGAAAAGTCTTGGGGTGGTAGGTGGTATGATTATAAGCTTTATAGTATTTGACATTTAATATTTGTATTTACAAAGAATAAATACTACATTTAAAAACATAAGATACACTGATTTAAAAATGTCAACGTGATGGAGCCATTTAGTGTTCGGATAGCCACATGTGTGTTACAGTCCCTGGCGAGATTTGTAGAACGAACAATGTTCGCTTCAGTGGTCTTGGCTGATCAAGAAAAGATTTGACTTGGTTTTGCGTGTTCTGCTTTAGAGAAACAGATGTGACAGGCATTCTTCTCCATCAAAATGCTGTGCGCTTTAGTTATTTGGGAGAGAGCACTGATGGAGACTGACGTAGACTGTCTTCCTCTCCCAGTGTGGGAAAAAGGATTGCTTGCCTTTCTTCCTCATCTCCCAGTCAGCCTCATCCCGTGTCCAGAAGAATCGAGGGCTGACTGGCCTCAGACTGACTTGACCTGGTCCAGAGCTCTAATCTTCATCAGAAGTCACCCATCTGCCACACTCTTTTCTGCCAGGTGGGATGGACTGGCAAGCAGTTTCCTGCAAGCCCTTTATCCTCAGAAGGCTGCACTGAGGTCCGTTAGTGAAAGTCAACAGCCCCAGAGCAGGATCTTCTGTGGCAGAAACTAACCTCCCCAGGCCCAGAGGCTGCAGTGCTGAGTGGGAAGGACACAGACAGGAGAGCATTTCCTTTCCTTGTTCTAAGACTATAGAGACCCCAATGCCTTGCATTGGCTGGTATTTTCCTGGTCTCAGTAAGCAGAGACAGCCAGATAAAAGTCACACTGACCAGTGGCCATGAGAGGCACTTCAGAGTTTGTTAGCTGGTTTATGTATTTTACTTGGTAATCTTTTTGTTATCAGGTATGTAGAAGCAGGGATTACGGCAACAAGTCCCAGGCTAGAATGAGGCTTTTTTTTTTAAACCATGACATATCAAAGACTGTGTGGCCCAGGATTTTAGCGTATTAGAACAATTAATGTTAAATGATAACATTTTGATATGGCAATAAAAAGGTATGGGTAGCTTTCATATATCTCTGGTTATAAGCCTTGAACAAAGCTGTTGAGAGATGTTTTTCTGCAGTGGAATTATTTGAATAACATCAAGGGCAAGCAAGTAACATTTGAAGAAATTGGGATTTGGGAGTTAATGCTGGGCCAGCCACGTATAGGAAGAGCCTTTGACATGTGGAAACAAAAGTTGCTGGAAATGGAAGAAGCCCTGACTCAGTGCCCAGATAGATTGTGAAGATGGAGAAGGCAAAGGAAGGTCTTCCTCATTTCTCTCCATCTTAACCTTCCCTGCTTCCCCCCTCCTTCCTTCCTCTCCTTCCGCTGCCTCCTCCTGCCTCATTCACTACTCCCCCGCCCCTCCCCCACTTACTGCAACTACTTTGGAAGTCTTACTGTGTGCCTGGCACTGGACCGCATGTGTTTTAATAATGACATATAGAATTTAATAATTTCAGTAGTATATGAGTTCTAATAATTCAATAATATTTGCACCATTATACATATCCAAAAACTGGAGCTTAGAATGATTAAGTAACTTGCCTAGAGTCGCCCAACAGGCTAGTGGTAGAGTGGGGAGAGTAAACTAGGCAGGCTGACTCCACGGCTTCTGCTGCCTGTCCAGCGCATCATGAGCACACAGTTCTGTTAGCCGTGAGCATACTGGTCATACCCATGTTGATGGTAGAGAATGCACAGAATGAACCACAGAGCAGTGAAGTGATTCGCTCAAGGTCACACATTGGTCAGTGGCGACAGAATATATCCTGCTCTCTCCCTCCCTGGAGCTCCTCTCTCCAGCGCCAGCTTGCTGAATATAAGAAGAATTAGTACATTAACTTCTAGAAACATGTAACTTCCTGACTGGGTTCCAGGTTCTGAATCCTCACATTACTTGAATTGATTTTCAGTTTTAAGTAGAACTGTTAAGTACTGCCAAAAGTGATGCCAAAGAATCTATTTGAGGCTAATATTTGCTACCTAATGGACAGCAGATAGAAGCCTATGACAATATTACATTTCTTCTTCTCTTACCTAATCAAAAAATAAAACGAAGCCAAAAGTTTACCATCAGGCAGAATTTTAATTTTAAGCCATTATAGGGGATTCCAGTGAATCAGTGTTTGCCCTGATGAAACAGAAGGTAAACCATTCTGGGGTGCCTGGGTGGCTCAGTCACTTAAGTGTTACATTGGATCAGGTCATGATCTCATGGTTCTTGAATTTGACCTCACATTGGGCTCAAGGTCGATAGCTCAGAGCCTGGAGCCTGCTTCAGAATCTGTGTCTCCTCTCTCTGACCCTTCCCAACTCCCTCCCTCTCTCTCTCTCTCAAAAATAAATAAAAATTTTAAAAATTAAAAAAAAAATAAGGTAAACCATTCTTTCCTCAGGGCCTGAGCGGACTCTAGGTAGTGATTATCCATTTTAGAAGTTCACCTTGGGCTGGAGCTGCTGGCCTAGTGTGGAGGAGAGAGATGACGACTCCTACTTCATCAGGGCAATCACTGAGTCACTGGAATCCCACACAAAGGCTTGGGGGAGAGAGACCATGACTCCAAATCTTGAGTCTGTGGAAAGAATGCCTTCATGGCGGCTGCCTGTCAGCGCTGGCCAGCACTCGGCCACTTTTGGGTGCTAGGCTGGGCTCACGAATCTTCTTCAACACCCCGCCAGCTTTAGAAGGAAAATGACATCAGACAGTCATCCCACAACCTTTCTACCTCCTTGACCTCCTTTTTTCATTTCACCTTGGTGAAACCTATCTGTAGTCTTTTCAAGTCTCAGTTTAAGCTTTAACAAACAGGTTTGTTTCCCACTCAATACCCTAAAGCCATGAATACTCTTACCATTCAGGAAAGTTCCCCAGGCTTTGTCTGCTGCTCCTTAATCATCTGTGTTGTTCTCGGCCTGATATTATTTGTGTGTCTGTCTTATTGTGCCCATTAGAACCTAAGATTTTTAAAAGTAAAGAGGAGTCTTGTTTATCTTTGCTTTCCACACAGCTTCTGGGACAATGTTTCTTTGGGGTTTGGGACTCCATGCATAGTGGTATTCTGGAATTTTCAGGCAGATAAACGCCATGTGATAACAAAGATTTGAAACGATGAGAATAACTACACACATCCTTTTTTTAATAATGACTATCTAGACACTGACATGTTCTGACAGCAATTCATATTTTAGTTTATGGCTTTAGTTTACTCCAGGAAAGAGAAAACATCTGAGCCAGAGGTTGACAAACTATGGCCTGTGGGCTGAATCTGGCCCTCTGCCTGTTCTCCTATGGCCAATGAAATAAGAAAAGTTTGTACATCTTTAAGTGATTAGGGTAGAAAAGTAAGAACAATATTTATGACACAGTAAGATTATGTTAAATTTAAAATTATTTGGAATTCAAATATCACTGTGCATGAATAAAGGTTTACTGGAGGACAGCTATACCCATTTGTCTGTGTGCTGTCTATGGCTGTTTTGCACCAAAACAGCAGTTAGCAGTTGAGTAGTGACCACAGAGGCCGTACATCTCACAAAACCTGAAATATTTACCATCGGACCCTTTGTAGAAAAAGTGTGCCAGCCCCTATTTTGAATTCTTCTCAGAAATGTCTTCCACAGTGTGGAAATGGATGAGGGTGCCCATTTTGACAAAGGGAAAATTGGATGAAGGCACAGAATATCTCAAGGACAAGAAACTTGGAAACAAGAGGAGGCAGAGGCCTGTGTGGAGAAGCCCCATCTCCTGGGCCTGGGATACATATATGCCAAACATCTCCACAGAGAGAGTGTTTCAGTCTGAATTACACCTGGCTTCCCACAGCAGGTGGACATGCCAGAGGGCTGACCTCAGGTATTTTATACAAGCTTTCTGCTCTCCACTAAGGACTCTTTATGGTTCTTTTGAAGAAATTATAAACTAGAAAGGGTGAGATTAGGAGACTACCAATCATTCCTGATCATTCTATATACCAAGGGTAACTAACACCTATAGGAAGATCTAAAAGACTCTTTATCGCCAGGTTATCTCTGAGTCGACTCTGTGTGTGTGTGTGTGTGTGTGTGTGTGTGTGTGTGTGTGTGTGTGTGTGGTTTTGTGTGTGGGGGAATCTATTTTGAGTGTGTGTGGTCTCTGTGGGTCTCTTTGGAAGAAACCCATTTTGGATGAATGCCAGTTAATTATGTGGGGATCATTAAACATTTGGAATATTCAAATAAATATACATCAGTTAGAACTTAGTGAAAGCCAGCTCAGGTCCTTGGAGAGTTGTGATTACAGTTTTTTGTTTAGAAATCTGACATTTTCATGTATTTCTCTTATTTTCTTATTACAGGGTAATGCCCTGTACTTCAAATCAGCCAGAAATGTTACAGTGAACATTCTCAATGACCAGACTAAAGTGCTAACTCAGCTGATAACAGGTAAGACAATAAAGAACTCAGTAGTGCCTGGTTCACACTAAGGACTCAGAAAATATTAGAACCAAAGATTGAATGAAATATCACATAAAGTAAAGAAAGAAATGTCTGCTAAGACATTTTCCATTGAGGAGAAAGAGAAGGTAGCATGTGTTCCATGATTCTACTAACGGGTAGAGTCTCATCATATGCACACATTTAACTTATGCAAATCCAACAATACTTGCTTAGAGGGGCAATAAACTATTTTTCATGTAACATGGCCCCTAAACATAAGCCAGCTGCTTCATCTGGTGCTCAGCAACAGAAAAGCTCTCTGCTCCGATGCTGGAGGAGAAACTGGCTGTGTTGGATTAATTGAGAGAGAGCACAATATACAAAAAAACCATGCACACATACTTTATGGGGCGTAAAAGGGATTTTTAAAGTTAATTTGAATCCATGCCATGTTCGTGATACGTGCTGACTTTGAGCCTTACCCAAGTGCAAACTGCCAACGTGCTACCGCTGATTATGTTTGTGTCATTCCTTTCAATATAGCAGATCTGCTCCTAACAGTTGTGGAAAGCACCCACTGGGCTTTAAGCTGTGTATTCCTAAAATTTAAACAAAGATTGGTTATCCACTATAATGATTATAATGATAAACGTGGGCTTTATGGTCATGCTAATGTGTTGAGTGGTAAGACCAATGTCCCCAGTGTAGGTTATGAGCCACAGTAAACAGGACCCATTATGCACCCAACAGTGGATGGGGAAAAGGGGTACGTGTCTGAACGGCATTGCTATACTTCGAGAGAAAAATGCCATTTGTTTGGCTTCAGGGCTGAGAGAGAAGTATACAGATGGACATTTTGAGGAGCCAGTTGCCCGAATGCCCTGAAACATAAACTGTGACTCAAACATCTGGAGCCCCACTAATAAACATGCCACAGGGAAACAGGTGCTCTGTGCCCAGAGCCTTGCTGGGGAGAGTGTCTCTGTCCCCTACAGGAGCACCACATCCGATGTCTGGAGATTCCAACCAATGGGTGAATTGGACCATCCACCAAAGCTGGAAGGAATTGCTGCACAGCAGAGCCCATAATCCATAAACATGTTGTTCCAGTGTGTGACTGGATTGTCGGCCTTGCTTATATAACATCTGGCGTGCAGTCACAATGCTAAATAATTAAATAAACAGCTTCAGTAAGCAATGATTTAAGCAGCATGTGTGAAAATTGCCTCCAGGAGGGAAATAAATCCAACCTCCTGTTCCTGATTTCTCTGTTCAAAAGGAACCTATTTAGCCTGTTGATCATTGGCCATTTATTTGCCATGGGAGATTTGGTTTCCTGGAGAGATTTTGTTTTGATAAAGCTGGAAGTGCCCAAATGACTGTTCTTCATTCAGTGTCTCTTCCCCTCTGTCTCCCTCCCAACCTTCTCCTTTCCCTTCTTTCCCCCTAATTCCTCTCCTTTCCTCCCCTTCCTCTCCCAACCTCTGTCTCCTCTTTCCTACCCTCCCTTTCCATCCTTCTCCCCTGTCTCCCTTCTCTCTCCTTACCCTTTCTCTTCTTTCTTTCTACCCCTGTCTTTCCCTCCCCTTCTGCCTCCTCCATCTCTCCATTCTCTCCCTCCCTTTTTCTCTCCTGTTTGCTCTTCTCTCCCTCCTTCCTTGTCTTCTGTCTTCCCATCTTCCCTGCCAAAGTTAGGCCCTCCTGGGAGCTGAAACACCTATCCAGAGCTCTCAGAGCAAGGCATGGCTTAGCTCGTGTTATAACGAGATGGGCAAAAAGCCACTCTAACACCAGCTGGCAGGAACCTTCCAAGATGATCCCTAGAAAGGATGATAGATGCATTTGAATATAATTCTGAGTACGTATACATATGCACATTCACTCTCAAAGTTTTCCTTCAGGCTTCTCCTTTTACATTTAAGAACATGGTAGAAAGCACAGAGCCGTTCCAGGAGACAGGATCTTTTAAAGCCTCTTATACTTGCTGCTATACTTACCCAAGAGCAAGTGACTGCTCTCTTCCAAGTAGCCAGGTTCACTAAAGCAGTTCTGAAGATCAAGAATTCTCCTGCTTACCTCAAAAGATCTCAAAAGCGCAGAAGAAATTCCAGTGTTAGCCATTCAGGTAAATTTTTCATGGGAAAGAGTGCTTTAAGTGCTAGTTAAGTTCCCAGGCGAAGCTGTAAAAGCACATCTGGCCATCCCTGCTGCTGATTTAGTGTCCTCTCAGTGGTGGCCTGAACAGCAAGCCCCATGGCCTGCAGGGAGGAAGGTTGTAGGCAAGTCTTCCACAGAGTAGGGAACAGTCTCCACATCAAGAGAACTGAGGATAGGGATTAGGCAGGATGGCCCCTTTCCAGCTCCCAGATCCGTGGCATTGGCATCACTGGGAGACCGCTGGTGTGTCCTGATGGGTTCCAGTTCTTCCTGCGTAGAAGATCCAGAAAGGAAGTACTTGACATATACTACCATGCACTGAAGGAGATTAACTGAAGAGTCGTTTCAGGTTACAAATAATGATTTTTTCCCATCCCAGAGTGGGTTCCCTGATAGACCTCCTGAGCAGTCTCCAGACCTGTTTCCCATTTTCATTTCCCTCCAGGACTTTTTTTTTTTTTTTTAAGATTTCAGCCGCATCCAGGACATTTGGCAGCCCTAGGTAAAATCAACAAAAGAACAAGCCATCTGCACCACTGAGCCAGTAGTTGCTCTGTGGTGTTTGGCTAAAACTTCGAACTACAGAGCTTTATATGTGCAAATGGTTCTGGCCCTTGGTAAATTCCTTTTTGTGTTCTGAGAAGCTCTGAAAAAGCAAGATAACTTAATTGTGTTTCAAGTTATCTGATTGTTTCAGTGTTTTTAGGACATTCTCTTGTATGTTTCACAAGCCAGTCATAAGTTCAAAGCGAACTTGCTTTACACAGGCAGTTGTTTTCGACACCTCCAGGGCCATAGCTCATGAAATCGCCCAGATCCTTTGGAGGCAAAGGCCAAGCAATTTTGTCCCCCAGTCATAACCCCGTTTTGCCATTGACTAGATCCAGAGTGTCAAACTGTACTCACCCATGCCTATCCCAAGCTCATTCATTCACTTATTAACACTTCTTCACCTCTTGATCCCCAGAACCCCCTCTAAAGGGTTTGACCAGAGAGTCTTTGGTATGACCAAGAAGATAGCTGCACTTAAGCCCTCCAAGAATCACCTAATTCAAAGCCCTCACTGTCCATCCCATTTCTTCAGGATTGTTCCCTGGTCCTTATCTATAGCTTTCGACTTCTCCTGTCCCTGTCCTCCAAAAGTTACCCTCCTCACTGCTCCTCCTGTGTTGACTCCAGCCATTTTCTCCTCTCCAGACAAACACACATCCCTTTTCTTCTATGGAACAATTCAGAGATCTTGGTTGCAGACGCAGAGCTACAATTAGCTGACCTCATGACCTTGAGAGAGCCCTTAGCTCTGCTGCTGCCTATTTTCACCTATAGCATGAGGGCAGTTGGAGAAGATAATGCCTTGGTCCCATGCCATTTAGAAAGTCTCTGCTGTGTCTGCTATTTTAATTTCTTACTCATTCAGGAGCTTTTCCATGTCCTTCTTTTTGTCAGAGGGCTGGTGTAGATGTACTACTGGGAGATCAGGGCTGCCAGATTGGCAGGATTATGTGAATGAGGCAAGTGCACTAAGAGGTGATTGTTATTAATTATTTTCAATGCGTTGGGACCATTGCATTAGAAACGTGGGGACGGGTCATGATCACAATGATGATAGTCATGAGAGCAGTCCCACTCAATTTCACAGCACTTTGCCGCCTACAGAGTTCTCTTTATAAACATAGTATAATTTGATCCTTTTAATCTTTCTATAAGGTAATAGAATAAGATGGTGATAGTACAATTCTACAGATGCAGAAAATGAGGTTCAGAAAGACCAGAGGATTTTCCCCAAGTCACATTACCAGAAAACGAGAAATTTGGGACATAATTCTTGTCTTCTGATTCTTAGGCTAATAGTCTTGTCTATGAGGAAGACAGTCCTAGATGTCCCGGAGTAGGTCTGACACTATAAGCCAAGCCTCTACGTTCTTCTGTTTGAACATAATCCATTTCGCAGAACGTTAGCACCAGACAAGGCAGGGTGGTGCTCATGAGGGATCAAGACAAAACAGAAAACAACGACAACTCTAATCATGTCTGAAAACAGATAAAAACGGAAGCACCTATCCAAACCACCAAAGTGATTGAACTTCCTTCAATCCTGGTTAATATCAGGGACATCTGTTTTTAATCCATTTCAGTTTCAGCATTGCTCTGATCTTCTCCACTTCTAGATAAGATTTCTTAGCATGCCAATTGTAAAATTACTCCCACTCCCTGCCAGCACTTAATCCAGAGCAAAGCCTTGCTTCCTTAAACCCAGCCCCAAAATAACTTAACATAAAACCAAATACTATAATAAGGTCTTTCTTACTGAGATATTCTGAGTGGTTGCCCCGGTGTGTTCTCTATCACAACAATGAATAATAAATTCAACTTGTTCACCTACACGTGGTATGTACCCAGAAGCCATTGAGGGCCCTTTCATTATTGCTTTTTATAGTTAAATGACACTGTCCTGAAAAATAACTTGAAACAGAAAAAGCTCGATCAGAATCCCCTGAGCAGTTTTCGAAAAATATAAGATTTCTATACTCTATCCTCAATTTTTTTCGTTATGAATTTCTGGACCAAAAGATAAATTCTTTTTGATCTGAGCAAGGCTCAGTGAAGATGATTACACCCCCAGGTTGTTCTGATGCATTTCTGCAGACCAACTTTTGAGAGCCACCTGAACTTGAGATATCCAGGTAGCTCTAGCTCAGATAAACTGAAATGCCTCCTGTTTGTTTTTTTAAAGAATTCTAACACATTGGGGTTTTTTTGTTTGTTTGTTTGTTTTCCTTGGTACCCAAAACTCTGCAGTTTTCTGATTTAGTAATAAATACTTAAACTTCTATTTGGGTCCATCAGAAGATGCCACTACAATAGTCCCCATTCACGGATGGCATCTGTTGCTATATGATAAATCCTCCTAAAATTTATTTTTTATTGAATTAAATTCTAGCATAAAAGATTCAACAACCTTCTGGCAATTAACTTCAATATATTATAGCCTTTTCTGCCAGGAAATGATCTATACACTGAGGAAATAGACTTGTCTGGTATCAAATACAGCCACAGGTTTAAGGGTACCAATTGAGACAGACTTCAACTGAATTTAAAGGCACCCTTTCCAAGAGTTAGAGCTGGCCAAAGACATTCCGATTACTTCAAGAGGTGGTGAGCTTTCTATGCCTTGATACTTTCAAATCAAAATCCACAAGTATTTGACAGTAATTTGGTGGTTAGCTAAGGGAAATCTCACTCAAACATTAGTTTGAAGGGATATGAGAGTCTTTAAAATCAGCCTGAGAGCACATAATTAAAAGCAATTGACAAGACATGGCCAGAGTCACAAGACTAATTTTCATGGTTGGCTTGTGAAAAACAATCCACTTATATTAAAGTCCAACACACTCTCATCAGATGTATGTGTCCTGTGTAATGCTCTTTGTAATTGAATGCAATGAGACTAGTGTATCTCTCTCTCTCTCTCTCTCTGTCTCTTTCCCCCTCCTAGGTCCAAAAGCCGTAGAAGCTTATGGCAAAAAGTTTGAAGTAAAGACTGTTTCTGGAAAATTGCTCTTTTCTGCAGATAACAATGAAGTTGTGGTAGGAGCTGAGAGATTAAGAGTTTTAGGTAAGGAAACTTTAATCATTTAATTGATTTGATACTAATGTATATATTTTAAAGGGAAAAGGGAAGTGTTGCCTTGTAGAGAGATTTAGGCCAATTACCTAGATTCTCTTAAAGCAAGGTAGATGAGCCCTCCCACCCCCTACCTCAGAACTTGGTACCCCAGTGAAAATTTCTCAAGTTACGAGTTTTTGTGGCATGACAACCCACACTGAGCTTCAGGTGGGGAAGTGTGTTCCTACCAACAAATATGGTAGAGCATATCCTCTCCTCACAGACTGGCAGTCTTGATAGAAGTGGTCAACACCTACTGACGTGATACAGAGAGTCCTAATCTGGGTTATAAATTAAGAATCACCTAGGGAACTTCTGAAAAGTTCAGGTTCATAGATCAGCCTGTGACTTGCTGAATTAGATGTTTGGGTGGAAAGACCCAAGAATTCATTTGTGAAAACATTTGCAGGAATATCTATGGTGCCACTGTTGGAATCACTGGATTTGAGCACACCACAAATTAGTCTTCTGTAGCTACATAGTGAAACGGTCTAGTATGGTGGTTTCCAAGGACTGGTGCTAGAGCTTATCTGTCTCTTATCCCTGCTCTGTCACCAATTAGTTGTGTGACTTTGGACAAAGTATTGGCATCAGTGAGCTGGTTTTCCTTCCTGCTCAGTAAAGCTAAGAACATCTACCATCTGAAGTTATGCTTGGGGCTCAGTGAGTTCAAGTATTTTGAATTCAGTATGCTTCACATTAAAGCACTGTATTGCTACCTCCTCAAATTTGTCCCAATTTCAGATAAGTACACTAAGGCTTAAAACAGTAAAGAAAATGTCCTAAGATCGAGCTACCACTTTGAAATCCTTACCCATGGTCTCCAGACTCAGTGCACCTAAATGCACATAAATATGTTCCAAGACCTTGGCCAACCCTTAGAATTAATGGTTTTCTCTATTATTTGTAGAAATAGCACTTTCCACATGAGTTCTAGCTTTTAGGGGGTGGCAGAGGAAACAAACACAACACCTCAGGCTCTTCTTTTGTTAATACTTAGCTATACCAGCTATAAAATAACCGCCCAGGGGGAAAATTGATGATATCTCATGCTAACATCATTTTGTACAAATGGAGTTTGGTACTTCCCATTAGTTCTTCAGCACTTTGTGGGTCACCTCACTTCTTTCAAATATGAATCTGCAAAGATTCAGGATAATTTTAGATGCCCACATACTTTGGTTTCATCTTCCTGTGCAAAACTCTGTGATGGTACCATTTAAGAATGTTCCCCTTCCCCACCCTACCATTAAGTAGAACTAGAGACTATTATAATTTTTGGTCATTTGAAGGCAGGTGGATATTTTGTTGTGTTGTCATTGCTTACGCTTGTGATATTTTACTTAGAAAACAATTTAGGACAAGATCTGCCTCTCTCCATCATTAGGAAGATTTGCTTTTTCATGTTAAAATGTAGAAAGGAAGTATCATAATAAATACCACTGCTGCTATCAATGCGAAAAAGATTAGGAAATGACCACCCCACAAATCTCGCATCAACCTACTCAGTGAAATGAGCCTAGTGTGTTGCAGAAATGAGCTTCCTGTCAGCTGGGATTCAGCCATATGGTGTGGAACGCGAAGTTTAGGCAATTTCATTTTCAGCTTAATGAGAAGTTTGTCTTTTTGAGTCATCAGACTGAGCAAGCTCTCAGGAGCTTTGAATCTGCATGCCTATTTCATGGTGGAGTCTAATGTAGCTGGATTTGAATCCTTGCTCAAACATTTAGGATCAGAGCGACCTTACCCAAGGCTGTTTTTCTCCCTAAGATTTAATTTCCACAAACAAAAAACAAAGAGAGTGGAGGGACGCCTGGATGGTTCAGTCAGTTAAGTGTCCGACTTTGGCTCAAGTCATGATCTCAGAGTTCTTGAGTTCAACTCCCACACAGACTCTGTGCTGAGAGCCTGCTTCAGATTCTGTCTCTGGCTGTCTCTTCTCCTCCCCGGCTCATGCTCTCTCTCTCTCTCATAAATAAACATTTAAAAATAAATTTAAAACAGAGTGGAATAAAATAAAGACTAGAAGGATAAATGAAGATAATAAGAAACATATGCAAATAAATCAGTTATTTCTACTGATAGTTGAGTAGGAATAGCAATAGAAAACAATACGGAATAAGCCTAAAAAGATCATGCCTCCTGAATATAGAAACTTAACTCTGTTGTATAAATTCTTCTCTGGATAATCCCACCCACCTTCCAGTTTTTAGGACAGTGACTTCCTCAAGCACACTCAGAGGACCCTGAATACTTTGACAAAGGGACTAGAAGCCCTGCCTCATACAGAATACTTATCCCAGGAGAGATATGGCAGCTATCATTGTACACAGATTGTAATTGCTGATGCACATCTTTCCTGAGGCAAAGAGAGAAGGCAAGAGCCACATAGACAGGTGGCTGAGAGCATAGGTTTTATAGTTTACACTGGCCAGTAATCCTGGTTTCTATCATTCATCAGCTGAGGCCTTATGACGTCACTTCACCTTTCTAGGCATCCTCCTCTGTGACATAGCATCCTAATGCTAAGCTGTCATGGTATTTGGGAGAACGGGATGGTACAGTGTTTGTAGGGTGAATAGCACAGTGGGTGGCACATGGTAAACCCTCAGTACGTGTGAACCATCATGTTGGTGATGATTTCAGTTGGTCCACTTGGACCATCTGAGGGGACGCATCACATTCTAAAATTATGCAGCCCTCTCTGTTCATGAAAGAAGATAGTCAAAGAAATTGGCAGAGAAATTCTAGAAGTATCCATTTTTCAGTTAAGTTTGGACTAGTGGATTTCCTGGACATAGGAAGGGCCAGAGTAGAAAGAGCCTTCAAGCGCTAAGAAGTACTCCACTCCCCACTTGACCCAAGTGCACATGAGGCTAATCTAACTAGCATGTGTATTCTCGAGTTGGATTTAAGTGATGGAAAGGTTGGAGGCCTGGGCTGGATTGCCGCATTTGCAGAGTCTCTTCCTCTTCTCACAAAGACAGTGATTCTGAAAGTGTGGGTCCCTGAATCAGAAGCATCAGCTGTAGTGTACTTGTTAGGCTTGCAGATTCTCAAGCCCCACTCAGACCTACTGAACCAGAAACTCAGGAGTGGGGCCTGGCAAGCCTTCCAGGTGGCTCTGATGCATGCTAAAGTTCTAGAACCATGACCTAAGACATTCCCAACTTTGCCATCACTTTGAGTTTAGACTCAGCTTTGATCACTTTTCTCCAGAAAAACCACAATATGGATATAACTAACACATGTTAAGGTCTGTGCAAAATACCAAGCTAATTATCATGAATAAACACATTTGCTTCTCACAACAATCTTCAAAGAAGGCACTGGCTTATCACCTTGATGTGCAGGGGAACAAACTGAGGCACAGAGTGATGTAAAACTTGCCCAAAATTCCACATAGAGAAACTGAGGGACTCAGGATCCGAATCCAAACAGTCTTCCCACTACACGTGTGATTTCTATCCCAATAGTCTGCACCTTCTCTGAGCGCCATAGCACACTGGCACCACAAGGAGAGGGAAGGAAAACCAGGCAATTCTTTTCCTGTTATTCATCCCTCTTTGGCTTCTGGATAGTCTGCTGTTCCCACCATTCTCCCAGGTCTCTGACTTTCCCTCTGCTTCCCTCACTGACCCTTCTTTCATCTGGTAAGTAGCATGGACTCACACTTGGCATCAGGTATAGACTCCCTCCAAGCTCAGTCCTGGTTTTCCTCTTTTCACATTTCTGTGGGAAATCCCACACTTCTATATGGCTTCAATACTTGCTTCTTTTCAGATGACCCTTTCAGTCAGCATTCGCTTTGAACTGCCTTCTCAATTCTAAATCCAAATTCCCAACAGTTAGCCTGCATTTTTCTGCAGAAAGGTCCTTCTAACACTTCTCCTTCTGTAGCTGAACTTGGGTGTCCTCCAACAAACTCCCTGACCCTCCAGAGCCCACTTCCCTAATTCTGCCAATAGGGGCTGTTGATCTCCTAGATTAGGAGTCTCCTGGTTTCCTGGTCTTCTAGTCCCTATGAAGGTACCAGGCCCTGTCTCTCTTAATATGGTCATGGTATCTTTGTCACCCTTGGGTTTTCCATACTGCAAAGTTATCTCTTTAGGCTTGACATGGGAGAATTCAGGATTGTAGTCAAGCCCATCTGCTTAATTACCAAAAAGGTGTAAGTCAGTGTGCATGATAAGGCATGATATTATTCAGTTTTAATTACAGAATAAAGTTATTAAATGCTGGATAGGAATAGTCTTTAAAAAGCACCAAGAAAATAGGCAGCATAAAAGCCAGTGCATCTAAGAGGCATCTTCTTGGAGACACAAGGGAAAAATAATTTTGATTTTCATTAATGACCAATTTCATTGAACAATGAATTGGACATTCTAACATTTATAAACAAAGCATTATTATAAAGTGTTATTCTAATTGTTAATTAGGTCTGTGCTCTAGATTAGTTTTTTAAATATGTCCTCTAGATGCTACTTGATGCTAATTATCTGAGTTACATTATTATCAACTGAAAAACATTTTTAATTAATTCTAAAGCCATTTAAATTAGCAGAAGATTTATAGAAATTTAAATGTAGTGTGATGCTAATTTTTAAGGAAGACATCAGATGATACATTTAGCCTTTTGAATTAGTTTTTGATGAAACTTTCTACTGCAACCTGGCAATGAATAAATATGATGAAAGGAGTGCAGTATTCTTAGTGGTGGTCATTCATTAAATAGATGTGTGTGTGTGTGTGTGTGAGAGAGAGAGAGAGAGAGACAGACAGACAGACAGACAGAGAGATCCACTTCTAGACCTGAATCTCTAAATCGCAACTGTTGACATCACGGAGATACAGAAATGTGTGTCCCTGTCCCTGCTCTCTCAGGGAGCTCCGTCTCTTCAGGGAGATGAGACACACATGCTGAAAACAAGCTGCTTAGAAGGCTAGAAATAGAGTAACTAGAATTCCAGAATCCAGCTAGGGTGCAGTGAGATGGTATGCTAGAGAGAGTTCAGAAAGCTGCATAAATGAGGAAGCATTTGAACTAGACCTTGAGTACATATTGGCAAATCAAAACATAGAAGGGAAGGGCTTGCTTGGTGAATGGAAACAGCATGTGTTTTTCCATGAGGATTCACTTGGTTGTGAGGTGGGGAGATTGATTGCCTCGTGTGGTGGAAAAGTCCATTGGTAGTTGGTTTGAGGCTATATTCGATGGCTCAAATAATGTAACTGAAATTCAGTCTCTCTGTTTCTCTTAACACCTCTCAGCTCTGTTATATAATCATTTCTTTTGTCTTCAAAAGCAGAAATAGTGCTTATCTTCTGAATATAAATCTAACAAAAGCCTTAGTTTTTCCTCTGACTATATTGGCGTGGGCCATATACCCATCCATGAACTAGTCATTATGACCACAGTGATGGAATTTGCTGGTGAGCAAGGCCTGGTTCATATCCCCACTGCAATATCTAAGGTTGGGAATGACCAAGAATGAGCTACAGGAGACAGTTGTACAAAGGGAAGCTGGGGTCTTGTGCCCAGGAGAGAAAATGGATGCTGGACAAGAAACAACAAATATTCATTATTGTAATCAAAGGTGTGACCATGGAAAATTCTGACAACTGCACCTGAGACCATGGAACTCAGTAATTGTGAAGATCACCAGAGGATGCTTTACAAGCTCTCATTCTCTTGCTAACTCAGCTCTACAGTCGCTGGCCTCCTCGCTTCATCACCAAGCATGGTCTCATCTCCCAGCATTTGTGTTTACTCTTCCCTTGACATAGAATGCTCTTTTCCAGTCTACATATAAAGGATCTCTCCTTTTATGGCTTAAATGCCACTCCATCTCAGAGGTCTTGCTTGGCCACCTTATAAAAATAGCACATTTCTGCTTTCATGTTCTGTACCAAGAGCTGGCAAAGTATGCCTCTGGACCAATGAAGCTAGAAGCACCGTCTGGTTTTCTCTTTATTGGAATACAGCCGTGGTTATTTGTTTAAGTATTACCTATGGTTGCTTTCACACTCCAACACAGGATTGAGTAGTTGAGACAGATCATGTAGCCTTCAATGCCTAAAATAGTTATTACTTGACACTTTCCAGAAAAAGTTTGCATATTCCTAGTCTATATCTTTACTCAGCTCTATTCCTCTTCGGGGCAGATATCACAATGTGCATGGTTGTGATAAAATGTTTATTTTATGTAAAAATATGTTTATTTCTCTCCTATCCTCCTGATTAGAATGTAAGCTTTATGGTGGAACTTTTGTTTTTCAGGTTCTAGAATAGTGCCTGGTACTTAGTAAGTGCTCAGTGATTTTTTTTTTTTTTTTTGCAAGAATGGACTGAAAGATTTTGACCTTTGAAGTGTTTGATAACCAATCTGACTGCATAGAGATCAGGAGGGAGGGAGAATGTGCAGCTAAGTTAAGAGAAGATTATTATTCATTTGCTGAGGATTCGTAAGGGCCTAAACCAGGATGGAAAGAGAAGAGAGAACAAATGGAAAATAGTATCTTGAAGTAGAACTGATGACACTTGGCAACTAAGTGCATATGGAGGGTCAAGAGAAGGAAGTTGGAGATGGCTCTGGCATTGGGTACTTTCCCAGACAATTGTAGCATCATTAACAGGACTATATAGGAGCAATAGCAGGTTTCGGATTGGAGAGAAATGGTTCAGCTTTAGATGCCCTAGTCTTAGTGCTTGAGCACCTAAGGGAGAGGCCAGCATTCCAGTGGCCACAAGAGATGTTCCTTTAGCAGAGGGACAGGGAGTCATCCACACACATCGAATAGATGAACTCCAAAGAGGAGATGGCTTAGGAGGGCATCCCAGAGCAAGAACTAAGACATGCTTCTCAAGTAGAGCATCACCCAACAGCTGCTCACCCATTTCTTCCTCTGAATAAAACTCCAGGGCTGGTTTGCCAAGCCCGTGACTGCCCCCTGACCCCCAAGACATCCTCACACATTGAGGTCCCCTCCCATGTTCTTAGGCTTTCCCTTATCTACTCCCCCTTTCTCCATGAGAAGAAACCCAGTGCTTTAGAATGTGGCAAACTGGTTCTGCCATACCTACCAACCATATGATGTTGGCTATTCCACTCATCACTTAAGTGGCACTTGTAGGTCTAAACCTCTCCCCATTTTTCTTTGCCCTCCGTTTTTGTCTCTTTCCATTCCTTTCTGAAGTGTCTTATCAGTGAGTGGAAGGAAGCATGAGAGAAACTGAAGGGTTATGGAAAAAATGGTGCATAATTCCTCTGACATGGTGATGAAGTCCGACATTGATTCTTGAGAGATGAGAGCCCACCAGTGTAATAGGAACATTTGTGTAACAAATCAGAAGAGCCTGCAACCTTCCAGGGCCCTCTTTCTGCTCTCTGTGATCATTATCAGAGATAATCTGCAGGAGATTCAACTATTTAAAAAGAATTGCCTTTGTAGAATTCCCTGGCATCTCACTACAAACTTGGTTTATTATTTACAGGAATGCAGGAATAATGTATTCGATCATAAAGATACATTTACCATAAATAATGTAGTGAAAAAGCCAAGTATAAAAGAATCTCAGATGAACAACCCCAACCTTAATAAACCAGAGATACTTAATGAGAAAAAGCACAATTCTACAATAGAGAAATAAGAATGGCGTTTCATCTGAAATGCTGCAGGAGTACAACTGTCATAATTCTCCAAAAAAAAAAAAAAAAAAAAAAGCCAGTCCAAAAGCCTAGGTGATTCCATTACCTCGTTTTTTGCACCCATCCACCCACACGCACAGGCATCAATGAGCTGCCATGGTTCAGGGTGCATCTTTACCCCCCAAGCTTGAGGGGTTGATTCCTCATGCAAAAGCATTTGCTGGGCCCCACACACTGTTCCCTTTGGCAAGAGGGAGATGTGATTTAATATCAGCATGATGGATTCATCGTACTGTGTAAACGTTGCCAGCTGTCTCAGAAGCAATGCCTTAGCAGACCTCCCCAGTTGCTGAGCCATTGTCTCCCTCTGTTGCACATGGGGTGGAGGGAGGGTGGGAGGAGGGGAAGAGGCAGTTGGGGACATTTGTCAGCTTTCTAGTTTGATTAAAGAGTTTATGAGGTTCACTCTTTGTCTGCTTTCAAGAGAACCGATTCCAGCACTTACTGAAAGAGGGGTATGTCTGCGCTCTTTGTCTGTAGAATCAACACGACTTGAAATTCTCTATCAGGCTACAGCTAATGTGCTTTCAGGCATCTGTTGATTTGTTTTTATCACCAAAGTTTTCTTCTTGGCAGTTAACACCAAGAACAGAGTGTTTTTCAAATGAAGGGATAAAGTTCTGCCAGGACATCTTCAATGTCAAGAGCCTGTCCATATAGTCTAGGTGTATTGTTGCCTTTCTCTTTAATTATATTCACTGTTGCAGAATATTCTTATTCAACCAAAAGCCACCTGAGTTGATTTTTTTTCTCTCTTCCCAGCAGAGACCAAGGGGAATGTTGGTGTTTCACAGTGACACTAGGAATTTAATGAGATGACAATGTGAATAAGAAACTCTCAGTGTGCAGACTGGGGAAGGAAATTAACTTCATTCTCCTTTATTGGAGGGACTTGAATTTAATTCTGCTTATTTGAGTGGGAGAAAAGAGTGCTAAAAATACTTCCCTCAGCAACTTACGCTTTCCCTCCCACCTTGCTCTGTGCTTTTGCTCTGTACTACTCTTCTAATCTTAACCCCTTTTGTACCCTGTCTTCCCTAGGACTGATGGGTAAGTTGGCAAGGATGAATCTAAACAAAAGAGATTGGGAGAGAGAGAAGAGAGAAATTATCCAGAACCCTTCAGGGAGCAGAATAGAGCAAATGCCAGGGTTGCCATTGTGACCATAGTATAGAACAGCAGAATGGTTGGATGGGTACGGAGTTTGGCGGCGGACCACCTGAATACCTCTCCTGGCTCCAGTGGCATAACCTTGGGCAAGTGTCTAAATGCTGAAAGCCTCAGGTTGTTCATACGTAAAGTGATGGTGGTCAGGTACCTACATAATAAAGGGGAAGTTCATGGCACAGCACTAAGCATATAAGTGCGCACTGTTCCTGATGCGTATTATTATTGTTCCTTCTACAGGTTCCTCTTGAGCACTGTTTGTGCAATGATTGCCCAGCAAGTCTCAGTGCAGGGATGTAAGGACACAGCGTGAAAGTTTGTTAACCTTAAATGGGTTATAGTCCAGTAGGGCTGTCAATGTTCCCAGGGAAATATTAAATAGCAGAGGAAATGTTTCTTACAAAGTTAGAATACAGAAGATCGCACTTGGCTATGGTATATGCAACGAGGGCTTGCCCGTAGTGCTGGAGACAGGGAGACCAAACCAAAAGAGGTGGCCTGGAGAAACTTCTAGAGGAGAAATTGAGGGAGTGTGTTGGGATGAGGTTGACATAGCAGAGTCAGGGGAATGACCTGCAGCCTCCTAAAGTGCAGGGTGGGCAGAGCCATGAGGGTGACTCTGTGTGACAGAGGAAGTGGGCTGAGCTGGTATTGTTTTTCCCAGCAAATAAGAACACTTGGATTTATTTGGGGAAAAGAAATTGTTGTTATCAGCATAGAGTAAATGGAAATTGTTCACTTCCCACAATGCCTGAGTTACAAGGAGAAATGTCAGGTTTCTGCTAGAACCTCCCCAGGATTTTCCACTCTTGGCAGCAGACTGTGCAGGATTTGGCTGAACTGTTAATGGGAGTATTTGATATGATTTGATTCTGTAAGCCAAAGAGAAAAGTATATGTAGACAATGGGAAATTGCTCATGATGCAAGAACTTCCATGGGTCCAAAAAAAGAAAGGCAGTGACATCAACAGGAAGGTTCTTGGCACTATCTAAGCCATTGACAGTTCTCACTTAAAAAGAAATTCAGGTGTATTCCACAAATTGAGCACCTACTGTGGCCAGCTGCTTTGTTGACCAAAGGGCACTGGGGTCCCTGCCTTCCTGGAATCCATAGCCAAGCCAGAAAGACAGCTATTGTTAACATTTACCATGAGAAAAATGTGACTTATCATGAGGGAAGCACGATGTCATGGAAACATAAAATTAGATTTTAACCTAATTTTCCCAGTAAGGGAGCCATGCCTAAGAAAATGATGTTTTACTTGAGACGAGAGGAATAAATGGGAGTTAGTCAAGGAAAGGGAGTCAGGAGGCTCAGTGTGGAGTGACATGTACAAAGTCCTGGGGCAGAGTGACCCCTCAGAAAAAAGTTTTACAACGCCAGCACGGCCAGAGGGTAGAGGTCAAGGAGCAGAGTGCCCGGACATGAAGAGACAAGCTGTAATTATGATAGTTAACATTTATTAAAAGCTTACTCTATACCAGATACCATTCAGATCTCTTTGAGAACAGGGCTCACTTCTAGTGACAGCCCTGTAAGATAAGTTTTATGTAAAAATATGAACAGAGTGACAAATACAGAAGCAAGTTCCCCAAGGTTATGTGGAAGTTAAATGGCTGAGGTGAGATGCAAACCCAGATAATCAGATTTTCAAGTCTGCATTTTGTTTGTTTTTTGTACGTCTGTTGAGATATAGTTCACATATCTTGCAATTCACCCATTTAATGTGTGCAATTCTGTATTTTAGTGTAAAAAGCCTGTGCTTTTAACATATATCACAGACATGTAGTAATAAATACATGTGTGTGAAAATGTGTGTTTCAAATGTATGTATATATTTGTTGTATATGTGACATGGCCTAGATAGATAGATGATAGATAGATAGATAGATAGATAGATAGATAGATAGATAGACAGATAGATAGACAGATAGATAGATAAACACGATATATCCATGGACCATTATGGAGATGTGTATGTACGCATCTATCATAAAACCATACTATTACCTTGGGCACTGTGTATCCTGTTGAGGTACTTAGACTTGAGTGTAATGGAAAGACATTAAAGAGCTTCACACAGGAGAGTGACAAGATCTGATTTGTGATTTACAGGAAGGTGTAAAGAGGATGAGTGAGCCGGGGGGTGGGTCAGACAGATCCACTGTTTATGGGACCAGTCATATCTATGAGGTCTCTGCCTGGAGGTTTAATTCAAAATGACATTTCCAAAAAGAAAGTTATGCAGCCTGCTCTCCAAGACCTTCGGTGTTCACAGACAGCTCACCATTCCCATTTTCACTCTCAAACCAAAGGCAACAGGCTGAGCATATGAGGAAAGGCAGTATTATCCCAGTTGAACAGAGCACAAGCATGGCAGCTGAATTCTAAACTCAGTTCATCGGTTTTTCCCACTAACTTGCTTGACGGGAGCTGATCAGAGGTTAGAGCACAGTTAAAGTATTTGTATTGTATCATAGGCTATGGCAGAGATTGCATTTAGCCAAACAAAGGAGAGAGCTGATATGAAATCAATATGCAGACTGCCTATGAGCTATGGAGGAAGGTAATGTGCTTTTCTTCTTTGGCTGTTAAATGCATCTCAGCTGCCAAGGAAAATGACTTTCCCTCTCAACTTCCTATCTGTCTAGATGACTGGTTATTGGGAAGTGTTCAGGCTTAGTGCTTTAGCTGTGGTTTAATGAGGACATCCTTGCATGAGAGTCTAAGTTCCTGTGGCCTAATTCTTCCTCCCAGGACTCTGAAAAGATGTTTCTCCTTAGCAGATTCTGATCACAGATGTCTGGTGGAACAAGGAAGGGTGCCAGGGCCTTGGATTTATAAGGCATGGTTTCTACTTGCCTTTCTGAACTTAAGCTAGAATATACAATGTGAAGAAATGTACCAGAGAAACTCACGTGTAAAGCTGTGCTCCCTAAAAGTGCCCAGAACATTGGGGCCACACATGGTCCAAGGAGAGGCCTTTGCTGAGAAGTAGAGATCTGAGTTAGCCCTTGAAGAATTTCAATGGACGAAGTTAGAGCAATCAGAAGGTGCTCATTGAAAGGAGATAATGTCAAAAGCCACTCTTACTCTTGCAGTCCAGCCTGGTAACTGAACTTCAGTTTAAAAACTTAGACCTGTCACTTGAACACTTGGAGGATAAAAATTGAATTAAGGGATGGGAGTTGAATTGACTGGTTGTTAAAATACGCTCTTCCCTTTCTCTCTCCATCTTCTTCCTGCCGTCTTTCCTTCTGCTAGCCTCAGACAGACCAATTACAAGTGTGAGAAGCCAGTGTGGGGGAATGTATTTACTACCACAAATCACAAGTGAGCTGACATACAAGTGCTAATGCAGTCCTTGAGAACTGAATGTATAATCAACCTCGGCATAGTAGCATTTAGTTAGATTGAAATACTTGCACAGGGGTGTGTGTGTGTGTGTTGCCATCTTATTTGATTCTAAAAACCATCCTTAAAGGATGAAGGTGGGGAAGGAAAAGAAATTTCCATCTTAGAAATTAAGAGATGGAACCATGTGGAAACAAAACACCTTGCCCAAAGTTACATAATGAGCGTGTATTTCTGCTCTGACGTCATGCTCTATGGTGGGACAAGTCACCCACCTCTCTTACCTCTCACCGATAGTGGTTAGGCCTCTGCTGTGAGCATGGCACTCCCCCAAGCAACACTGCAGATGATACAGAAATTTCTAAGAGATCAGTTATGATCTCTGAACATTTGTCTGATATTTCTGTCAGGTGGTCATTCTAAGACACAGTTTTTCTTTTTTCTGCCACAGACCCCCTTTGTCAAGCTACTGAAGACTATGCACCACCTCTTGGAATGATTTATTTTAACTCATTATATAAGTTGACCAAAGAAAGCCAATGACACACAGTTATCATTATAGAAAACACAATTTTGTGATGTAGTATGTGAGGTCTTTGTTACAAACATCTAAAAAGATCTAGCTGTAGGCTGAATAATTACCATCATTTCAAAGTAGTTATGAGTATAAATGATGGCTTTGCCATGTCTGTGTACAACAGCTTCACTGTGATAGGAAATCTATTGGTGAGAGAGTCCCAGAGTGGTAATTAATACAGACCATTTCTACATTCCAGTCAAAGGTAATGCTATATCTCAGTTAAAGATTAGTGGAAATAATGATGTAAATTCTGCCCTTTCACAGTCTATCTATTTATGAATCCCTGGCATCCCCAGGTGAGGTCCCCTGTCTTAATGTTAATGCATAGTGAGCACTTATGTGCAGTCTCTATGTTAAACTGGGGACTTAGCTAGAATGTAACAAGAATCAGACATGGTTCCAAACTCTAAGGTCTGTCTCATTTCATATTTAGTATCATGGACCAGATGGAAGGGACTCCTGTCTCACATGGAGCTCTATCATTAAATTCTGGAAATGGCATTAGCCTGGAGTGGGTAGGAGGAAAATTCTGAAATACACCAGGACCAGACAGTGGTTCTCAGCATAGCCAGTTTTGCACACACACCCACTTCAGAGATACATGTCTAAATATATCTTTGATTGTCACAAACTTGGGTGGGTGGGGAAGCTACTGGCATATAATGGGTAGAGGGCAGGGATGCTGCTCAACATCCTAGAATACACAAGACAGCCTCTCACAACAAAGAATTATCTGGCCCCAAATACAGAGTTTGAAAAGCCCCAGCTCAGAAGGAAGGTCTAATTGAAGTCCCAGTGTAAATAAATGTGTGCCTCTGGTTCTCTGCCCTCCATCCCCTTGGAACATTGTGTGTCCTTCTGTCTGATTTCTCCAGGTTATAGATTACATTCTTCACCTCCACGCCATCCATAGTGCCTGATGTCAGGCCATACATACAGCAGGTGCACTAAGTTAGGCACTGATGAGTGGTGACTCTGCTGCCTCTCTAACTTAAGGCTTCACTCCATAGTAATGGCAGAAGCAAGGAACTACAGATGGGAGCTCTGCAAGCGTTGGTTTTTGGAAATGAGGACAACAAGAATTGACATAAGTTGGGTTTGAATCTCTGTCTCCTGCTCAGAGCAGTGTGGTGACCTGCTTTTATCTGTGAAGTCAAGGGGGAAACAGTCGGGGGAAGACATGCCTAATAGGAAGTTCTGTTTCTTCTTGATACAGCGTAAATTACACAGGTCATACAGGATGGATATCCCTCCCTTTATTTATATAATCTTGTAGTTGAAATCGACCTTAAAAGGCATTTATGAAATCACTGACATTAGCTAAGCACCTAATATGTACTTTTATTATATCCCATGTTTTTGATGCGTCTCCCACATTCCTTTCCATTGAGAACCAGGGCTGTTTCCTCTATTACAAAAACCTATTACTGGGACAGAGGGTAGGTTGCACCTGTTATCTGAGGCATTTAAAATGGCAAATGCTGGGGCACCTGGGTGGCACAGTCAGTAAAGCGTCTAGTTCTTGATTTCAGCCCAGGCTGTGACTTCACGGTTCATGACAGGGCAGAGCCTGCTGGGGATTCTCTCTCTCTCCCTCCCTCTCTGTCTCTCTCTCTCTCTCTCTGCCCCTCCCCCACTCACATGCATTTTCTCTTTCTCAAAATGATGATAGATAGATAGATAGATAGATAGATAGATAGATAGATAGATAGCAGGTGCTGTGTTATGTGTTAGAAACATGCCCTGTAAACTACCATAGCAACCTGGGTATGATCTCATAGTTGAATTTGTTTCTTAAAAATTCTGAGATGTGCCAAAATTTGGGGACATTTCCTCCCCCTTTAAGGTGACTTGGCCCAATCCTGAAATGAGTCCTCAAGTTATGATCAATTGCCTGATGGGAGGACGATTTCTGTGGGGTCCCTGGGCCTCTGAGAGTCCTTTGCTCTAATGGATTAGAGGGATGTCAGCTTCATCCATTTCATGAGCTTTCTCCTTGAGCTGTTTCCATTTGTCATGAAAATCTGGAAGGAGTCGTTGCATTGCCTGAGTAAGAACATTCAGAAAAAAGTGAGATGAGGTTTATTGATTTGTCAGTGTCCACTGTCCCTAAAATGGGACCTTGGGGTGGGACTTCTGGGGAGCTTTGGAAATACAGAGTTTAATGACTTAGATGGAAGTCTTGCTTTTAATCTTAAATTGTTTTTAGTTTACTAATCTGACTTTAAGAAGACATACTTACAAAAGGGGTGATTTTTAAAGAGCAAAGAGGAGTATTTGATTCAGGGAGATTCCCTGATCTGGGACCATTAGTCACTAGCATGTGTGCTTTGCTGTGCAGGTTAAAAAGCTTGCTCACCTCTCATTTGGGCTTCATGATAAACTTGAGCCATAGGTTGTGCTGTGGATTGTGCTCGCTTAATAATGCAGCAGCTAAGCCCAGAACAGTTCAAAGGTTTAGAATCACACAGTAAGTCTCGAGGGAAATCCCACATGAGGTCAGTAGGGTATATATTTCTTAATGTGCAGGAGTTGTTTTGTTTTGTTTTTTTACATTTTTTAATGTTTTATTTCTTTTTTTTTTTTGGCATTTTTTGCTTTATTATTTTTTTTTTTACAAATAGTTTCTTGTCAAATTAGTTTCCACATAACACCCAGTGCTCATCCCCACAAGTGTCCTCCTCCATGCCCACCCCTCCTCCCCCCCACATCCACCAGTCCTCAGTTTTTGTCAGCATTCAAGAGTCTCTCATGGTTTGCCTCTCTCCCTTTCCCCCACCATTTCCGCCCTTCTTCTCCCCCTTGGTCCTCAGTTAAGTTCCTCCTAATCCTCCTATACGTGCAACATATGATATTTGTCCTTCTCTGCTTGACTTATTTCGCTCAGCATAACACCCTCAAGGTCCATCCATGTTGCTACACATGGCCAGATTTCATTGTTTCTCATTGCCATGTAGTATTCCATGGTATAGATAAACCACATCTTCTAGATCCATTCTTCCATTGATGGACACTTAGGCTCTTTCCATGTTTTGGCTATTGTGGAGAGTGCTGCTATGAACATTGGGGTACATGTGCTCCTATGCATCAGCATTTCTGTATCCCTTGGGTAAATTCCTAGCAGTGCTATTGCTGGGTCCTAGGGGAGTTCTATTGTTAGTTTCCTGAGGAACCTCCACACTGTTTTCCAGAGGGGCTGTATCAGTTTACATTCCCACCAACACTGTAGGAGGGTGCCCGTTTCTCCACATCCTCGCCAGCATCTAGAGTTCTCTGATTGGCTCATTTTAGCCACTCTGACTGGCGTGAGGTGGTATCTCAGTGTGGTTTTGATTTGTATTTCCCTGATGAGGAGTGATGCTGAGCATCGTTTCATGTGTCTGTTGGCCATCTGGATGTCCTCTTTTGGAGAAGTGTCTGTTCATATCTTCTGCCCATTTCTTCACTGGGTTGTTTGTTTTTCGGGCGTGTAGTTTGGTGAGTTCCTTGTAGATTCTGGATATCAACCCTTTATCTGATATGTCATTTGCAACTATCTTTTCCCATTCCGTTGGTTGCCTATTAATTTTCTGGGTTGTTTCCTTGGCTGTGCAGAAGCTTTTAATCTTGATGAGGTCCCAACAGTTTATTTTTGCTCTTGATTCCCTTGCTTTTGGGGATGTGTCAAGTAAGAAGTTGCTGCGGTGGAGGTCAAGGAGGTTGTTTCCTGCTTTCTCCTCTAGGGTGTTGATAGTTTCCTATCTCACGTTCAGGTCCTTTATCCATTTTGAGTTTATTTTTGTGCATGGTGTGAGAAAATGATCTAGTTTCATTCTTCTGCATGTTGCTGTCCAGTTCTCCCAACACCATCTGTTAAAAAGGCTGTCTTTTTTCCATTGGATATTCTTTCCTGCTTTGTCAAAGATTAGTTGGCTGTATACTTTTGGGTCCACTTCTGAGTTCTCAATTCTGTTCCATTGGTCTATGTGTCTGTTTTTGTGCCAATACCATACTGTCTTGATGATGACAGCTTTGTAGTAGAGGCTAAAGTCTGGGATGGTGATCCCTCCCGTTTTGGTTTTATTTTTCAGGATTACTTTGGCTATTCGGGGTCTTTTGTGGTTCCATACAAATTTTTGGATAGTTTGTTCTAGTTTTGAGAAGTATGCTGGTGCAATTTTGATTGGAATTGCATTGAATGTGTAGAGTGCCTTAGGTAGTAATGACATCTTAACTATATTTATTCTTCCTATCCATGAGCATGGAATGTTTTTCCATTTCTTGTGTCTTCTTCAATTTCCTTCATAAGTTTTCTGTAGTTTTCATCAAACAGATCTCTTGTATCCTTGGTTAGGTTTATTCCGAGGTATTTTATGGTATTTTGTGCAATTGTGAACGGGATCAGTTTCTTGATTTCTCTTTCTGTTGCTTCATTGTTGGTGTATAAAAATGCAGCCGATTTCTGTACGTTGATTTTGTACCCTGCAACTTGGCTGAATTCTTGGATCAGTTCTAGTAGGCTTCTGGTGGAGTCTGTCGGGTTTTCTATGTAGAGTATCATGTCATCTGCGAAGAGTGAAAGTTTGACTTCCTCTTTGCCAATTCTGATGCCTTTGATTTCCTTTTGGTGTCTGATGGCTGATGCTAGGACTTCCAGCACTATGTTAAACAGCAGTGGTGAGAGTGGGCATCCCTGTCGTGTTCCTGATCTCAGGGGGAAAGCTCTGAGTTTTTCCCCGTTGAGGATGATGTTAGCTGAAGGCTTCTCATAGATGGCTTTGATGATGTTTAAGTAGGTTCCTTCTGTCCCAACTTTCTCGAGAGTCTTTATTAAGAAGGGATGCTGTATTTTGTCAAACGCTTTTTCTGCATCTATTGACAGGATCATATGGTTTTTATCTTTTCTTTTATTGATATGATGGATCACATTGATTGATTTGTGAACATTGAACCAGCCCTGTAACCCAGGAATGAATCCCACTTGATCTTGGTGGATGATTCTTTCTATATGCCGCTGGATTCGATTTGCAAGGATCTTGTTGAGAATTTTTGCATCCGTATTCATCAAGGATATTGGCCTGTAGTTCTCTTTTTTTGCTGGATCTCTGTCTGGCTTGGGAATCAGAGTGATGCTGGCTTCATAAAATGAGTCCGGGAGTTTTCCTTCGCTTTCTATTTTTTGGAATAGCTTGAGAAGAATTGGGATTAATTCTGTTTTAAATGTCTGGTAGAATTCCCCAGGGAAGCCATCAGGTCCAGGGCTCTTATTTGTTGGGAGATTTTTGATCACTGATTCAATTTCTTCACTCGTTATGGGTCTGTTCAGGTTTTCTATTTCTTCCCGTGTGAATTTTGGTAGTGAGTGTGTATTTAGGAATTTGTCCATTTCTTCTAAGTTGTCCAATTTGTTGGCATATAATTTTTCATAGTATTCCCTGATAATTGCTTGTATTTCTGAGGGGTTGGTTGTAATAAGTCCATTTTCATTCATAATTTTGTCTATTTGGGTGCTCTCTCTTTTCTTTTGGATAAGTCTGGCTAGAGGTTTGTCAATTTTTTTGACTTTTTCAAAAAACCAACTCTTGGTTTCATTGATCTGTTCAATTGTTTCTTTGGTCTCTATGTTGTTTATTTCTGCTCTCATTTTTACTATTTCTCTTCTTCTACTGGGCTTAGGGCGTTCTTGTTGCTCTGCCTCTAGTTCCTTTAGGGGAGCTGTTAGATTTTGGACTTGCGCTTTTTCTAATCTCTTGAAATAGGCCTGGAGAGCAATGTACTTTCCTCTTAGGACTGCCTTTGCTGCATCCCATAGATTTTGAATTGTGTTTTCATTTTCATTTGTTTCCATATATTTTTTTAATTTCATCTCTAATTGCCTGATTGGCCCATTCATTCTTTAGAAGGGTGTTCTTTAACCTCCATGTTTTTGGAAGTTTTCCAGACTTCTTCCTGTAATTGATTTCAAGTTTCAAAGAATTGTGATCTGACAGTGTGCATGGTATGATCTCTATTCTTTTATATTTATTGAGGGCTGCTTTATTTCCCAGTATGTGATCCATCTTGGAGAATGTGCCATGCGCACTTGAGAAGAAAGTAAATTCCCTGGCCTCAGGATGTAAAGTTCTAAATATATCCGTCAGGTCCATCTGGTCCAGTGTGTCTTTCAAGTCCACTATTTCTTTAGTGATTTTCTGTCTGGTTGACCTATCCATTGCTGTAAGCGGAGTATTAAAGTCCCCTGCTATTAGCACATTCTTATCTATAAGCTTGTTTCTGTTTGTGATTAATTGTTTTAGATATTTAGGTGCTCCATATTCGGTGCGTAGACATTTATGATTGTTAGTTCTTCCTGATGGATGGACCCTGTAATTATTATGTAGTGCCCTTCTTCATCTCTTGTGATTGTCTTTAATTTAAAGTCCAGTTTGTCTGATAGAAGTATCGCTACTCCGGCTTTCTTTTGATTTCCTGTAGCATGATATATATTTCTCCATCCCCTTACTTTTAATCTGAAGGTATCTTCCCGTCTAAAATGAGTTTCTTGTAGACAGCATATAGATGGATTTTGTTTTTTAATCCATTCTGCTACCCTATGTCTTTTGATTGGAGCATTCAGCCCATTTACATTCAGTGTTATTATTGAAATATGTGGGTTTAGAGTCTTTGTATCTTTTGTAGGGTTCATGTTTGTGGTGGTGTCTCTGGAATCTTTGTTCCTTGCAACCTTTCCTTCAGAGCATCTCCCTCAGGATTTCTTGTAGGGCTGGCTTCGTGGTGACAAATTCTTTCAATTTCTGTTTATTTGGAAAGGTTTTTATCTCTCCTTCTAGTTTGAATGACAGGCTTGCTGGATAGAGGATTCTTGGCTGCATATTTTTACTGTTCATCACATTGAAGATCTCCTACCATTCCTTTCTGGCCTGCCACGTTTCAGTAGATAGGTCTGTCACCACTTTGATAGGTTTCCCTTTGTATGCGAGGGCCCTTTTCTCCCTAGCTGCTTTCAAAATTCTCTCTTTGTCCTTGTATTTTGCCATTTTTACGATGATATGTCGTGCAGAAGATCGATTCAAGTTATGTCTGAGGGGAGTCCTCTGAGCCTCTTGTATTTCCACATTGACTTCCTTCCCCAGGTCGGGGAAGTTCTCTGCTATAATTTGTTCCAGGACTCCTTCAGCACCTTTCCCTCTCTCTTCCTCTTCTGGGATTCCTATGATACAGATATTGTTGCGTTTGACTGTATCGCTGAGCTCTCGAATTCTTCTTTCCTGCTCCTGGATCAGTTTGTCTCTTTTTTTGTCAGCTTCTTGTTTTTCTATAATGGTGTCTTCTAAATCACTTATTCTCCTTTCTGCCTCTTCAATCTGTGCGTTGGAGGCCTCTAATTTATTATGTATCTCATTTATCGCATTTTTAATTCTTCATGCCTATTTTTATTTTCCATTCTGTCTGTAGCCATAGTTTCTTTGATGTCCCCTATGTTTTTTTCAAGCCCTGCTATTAATTTTACCATTATTATTCTAAAATCTTGTTCACTTATGCTGCTGATATCTGTTTTGAGCAGTTCATAAGCTGTCATTTCTTCTTGGAGTTTCTTTGGAGGAGAGCTCTTTCGTTTCATCATTTTAGTTAGCTTTCTGGCTCTTGTTGGTTTTAAAGACCTATTATGCTCTCTGTTTCTAATAGCGCTGCTATATCCAAGAAGACTCTTTGACTTTCCAGGGTCTATCCTTTCAGAGATTGTTTTTTGATTGGTATCCCTCGGTCACTCTTGTTGGGACCTTAGTTATTTTATTTTCCTATTCGTAGTGATATTTGGGACTCTTCACCTTGTGTACTCTAGCTTGTTTCTTGAGGTAGCCCTGGAAAAGAAAACAGACAGACAAACACACAGGGAGCAGGAGCACACAAACGCACAGGCTGATTCAACTAACATGCAAAGCGAGAGGGAAAACGAAGAAGTTAAGAGAAAAGACGAAGGAGGGAGGGCGAATGATAGGGAGCCTAAAATACATAAAAGGGTCAAAAAGGGGAAAAGAAAAGGAAAAAAGAAGAAAACCAATGGACAAAGAACGGTTTAAAGCATATACCTGGATTTCCCAGCTACAGTTAAATAGCCGTGTGTATGCAGTGCTGGTTGAAGAGCATAGAGAAAAAGAGAGAAGGCAGGATGAGACGAGGCAGATTTGGAAATAGAATGAACAGACAGAAGGGATAAGAAGCTTTTTTCAAAGAGGTAAAGGGTAGAATATGGTTGGATAGGTGAGAGAAGGATGCTGGAATTATCCAGAGAAACTATATAGTCTAATTACTCCTGAGAGAAATAGCTGAAAAGGTCGGTAGATATAGAATTTACATTTACAGAATGGACTTGTTGTGATTGTTTAAGCAAGCTGGCGACCAGAGTTAATCAGGTCAGTGTTCTGGGGAAAAAAGCGAGAAAAGAGAAAGAAGAAGAAAAAAAGAAAGAGATAAGAAAGGGGAAAAAAAGGAAAGAAGAAAAAAAAAGGAAAAAAGAAAGAGAAAAAAAAAAAGGGAGGAGGGAACCTCTCAGGCAGGGATGGGCATGGCGTGATCCGATGCCTCAGGCGGGGGTTCTACCTTGGCGATTGTGGGGAGGAGAGTGACGGTGCTCCAGTCCCTTCTTGAACCCCGTGCTGCCGCTCGCTTTTTTTTTGCGTGTCAACTCCCCGTTCCGGGGACACAGCCGAAGTTGGTTGCACTCTTCAACCCAGGCCAGTTCCAATCTCCAAATCCCAGTCTGCGCTCCCCGCTGAAACACAGCTTCCCAGGCAAACCCCTCGGGCTGGAGGGGGCGGAGCTCTGGGGGCGCTGCTGAGCTCTGGGGGCGGAGCTCTGGGGGCGGAGTCAGAATCGCAGCTTCCTTCTCTGGGTCAGGCTGGCGCGCATGCGCGGGGGCTTGCCTGCCAGGTCCGCGTAGCCTGAGCCTGCTGGAGTGAGGAAAACCGGGTCCCTCTATGGCTCGTCACCCGAAACACGAACTCACAGGCAAATTTCCCAGTTTTTAGCTCTTTGCCTTCCCTCTCGAGTTCCAGCCAGCCAGGAGCGCGGCGCCCGGTGTCAGCGCGGCTCTTTCAGGGGTCCCAGCCGCCCTGGAGCTACAATGGCGGCAGTTGCCCCGCCACTCTGAAATCCAACCTCCAGGACCGGCACAAAGAAGCAGTTTGTGTGCTCAGCCTCCCCCAGGACCAGTTGTCGAGGGGACCTGGTGTGCAGGTATTTGGCAAGTACGGTCTTTCTATGCACCGAGCGGAGGTTTTTTTCCCCCCCGAGCAGAGGTTTTTCTATTTCAGACTCTCTCCTTTTCCCCTCTCACTCCCCGTAGAGGGTAGAGGGGGATCGCCTCCCACCCTGGAGTCTCCGATCCCAGCCCGTTTTTACCTTTCCCGGTTCGCACTCACGTTAGAAGGCTTTCTTAGTGGATTCTGCGTCCTTTTTCTCCCAGTCTCTCATGTTTTGTAAGGTTTTCAATGGCTTCAGATCTTTTCTTTGTGATGTATGGGCACGAGTGCAAGTACGGAGCTCCTTACTTCTCCGCCATCTTGCCATCCCTCTAATGTTTTATTTCTGAGAGAGAGAGAGAGCATGAACAGGGGAGGGTCAGAGAGAGAGGGAGACACAGAATCTGAAACAGGCTCCAGCCTCTGAGCTAGCTGTCAGCAGAGAGCCCGACACGGGGCCTGAACCCATGAAATGTGAGATCATGACCTGAGCCAAAGTCAGACACTTAACTAACTGAGCCTCCAAGGCACCCCACAGGAGTTTTAATATTATTCTTCCATTACTAATGAGAACTTAGACTAGTGTTTATTTTTATTTATTTATTTTTAATTACTTTGACTTTTTTTTTTTTAATTTTTAATGTTTAGTATTTATTTTTGAGAGAGAGAGAGAGACAGAAAGGGAGGGACAGAGAGGGAAACAGAATCTGAAGCAGGCTGCAGGCTCTGAGCTGTCAGCACAGAGCCTGATGAGGGGCTCAAACTCACAAACCCTGAGATCATGACCTGAGACAGACACAGATGCTTAACGAACTGAGCCACCCAGGCACCCCTGGGGTTTATTTTTAAAATAAGCTATAATGGAAAAATAACAGATCAGGCATCCTTGGGAGTTTAAAGCGATTCACAGTAAGCAGAAGGAACCACCACGACAGCTCTCGTCTTTCCTTCTACCATTCTCTCAACTCTAGTCACCAAACCACAAGAAGGAAGTAACCAGAATGTTTTAAAGTCGTTTATTTAAATGAGGTAGCTACATGCAGGTCCCATATTTGATTAAAAGAGGAGGAACAGGGAGGACATAGATGTGTTTGCAAGTATCACGGGACAGGCTTTCCATGGGAGTCCTCAGAACACAGCTTCCTGACCTCAGTCAGGTCTCGGTATCAAGCCTTGGTGCCTCAGCTTACCTGAGGCAGGATTATAAGCAAGTCCAAAACCCCACTGAGCCCTTTTGTATACAATGGGGGTAGATGGGCAGTCCTGCTTTTCTAGACAGTCCCTGTAGGAAGTAAGTAATGCAGTCTATGTACAGCTTACCACAGTTCCTGAAAGACACTACATTCTCAATAAATAAACTACTTTTAATCATTAAACAAATTACCTCTGTCACAACCTCAGTTTCCTCATCTGCACCTGAAGAGAATAATACTGCCCAGTTTGTGTTAGGGTTGTAGTGATTAAAAAGCATACTATAGTGGAAGTACCTGAAGTAATGTTATCAATTGTTGTTTTTAGAATCTTGAACATTTCCTATAATCCAATAGTTAATATTAAAAATACTCCTGCAACTGCTAGGAATTTACCCAAGGGATACAGGAGTGCTGATGCATAGGAGCACATGTACCCCAATGTGCATAGCAGCACTCTCAACGATAGCCAAAACAGGGAAAGAGCCTAAGTGTCCATCAATGGACGAACAGATCAAGAAGATGTGGTTTATCTACACAATGGAATACTACATGGCAATGAGAAAGAATGAAATCTGGACACATGTAGCAACATGGATGGAACTTGAGGGTGTTATGCTGAGTGCAATAAGTCAGGCAGAGAAAAACAGATACTATATGTTTGCACATATAGGAGGATTAGGAGGAACTTAATGGAGGACCATGGGGGAGAAGAAGAGGAAAAATAGGGAGAGGGAGGGAGGCAAACCATGAGAGACTCTTGAATGCTGAGAACAAACTGAGAGCTCATGGGAGTGGGGGAGAGGGGAAGCGGGGTGATGGGCATGGGGGAGGGCATTTGTTGGGATGAGCACTGGGTGGTATATGGAAACCAACTTGACAATAAACTACTTAAGAAAAAAAATACTCCTGCAAAATAATATTTTAAAAAATTCTTAACTGCTCAGTAAATTGGCCAGCACAAACTTGAGCATAAAAGCTGAAGTAATACTGATAAAAAAAAAAAAAAAAGACTTCTAGCAAAGAAATACAAAATGGTGTTCTCTGCCCAGTGAGTCACATAATGGGAAAAAGTTAGGCCAAGCATGAGATCATAAGGGAGCCAAGGATTGCTGAACACGTTTGGGACATAATAAGGAGAAAGTAAATAGGAAGAGAGCAGTAGAATCAGAGAACAGTGAGTTCATGCTCTAGAAGAATATATTCACAAGGTTATCCAGCTGCCCATAGAGGGCAATACAAAGGATTCCCCTGAGAAAATCAGCATCAAAATTGTGAAGTACCTTTCTGCATTTAGGGCTTATCAGATGAAAGCAAGCTAATTGGCCCATAGAAGGTAAGCCATCATCTTTTATTTCTTAAATTCCAAGGGATATTAAGGTAAAACAGCTGAGAGAATGCAAAGATACAATAATCCAGACCAGGGCTCTTTTTTTCTTAAAGAGCCAGATAGTAGATAGTTTAGATTTGTGAGCCCCAGGATCTTTATCCAACTTCTGAGCTCTGCCATTATAATGGCAAAACAACCACAGACAGCATGCAATGCAATTTTGCTTGACTGTTTTCTTACAACTTTATTTTAAAAAAACCAATGGTGGGATAGATTTAGCCCTAGGGTTGTAGTTCACCAGTCCCTGGTCTAGGCTATATTTCTGTTACTTTTTCATCACTCAGTCTGTGACATCTGATACTGAATACAAATTCCAAAGACTAAAAATCTTCCCCTAGACTGTGAGAGGGTTGAGAGTGTGGGCTCATTCAACACTGAATCTTCAGCATCTTTGTAGTGCTTGACACACGATGAAGGATGAATGGATAAGTGGATGGCTGGATAGACGGAACAACACATGGAGGGACAAATTGACAGTGGTTTATGTCTGTTTCTAAACAGGAACATCATCATCACCATTAACATTCACTACAGTCTCTTACTGTGTTCTAGGTACTTGCAAAGTGCTATACCTGTGTTTTGTCAATAACAGCAAGGCCTTATAACAAACTATGAGGTAGATATTGTAGCTTATCAGTACTAGTGGTATAGTGTAGTCCTAGACATGTTAAATGCTCAACCTTAAATGAGTCACTTACACTCATCTCTGTACTCCCTTCATATAGGTGTTTGTTAGAATTTAAAAGTGTATATAAAAATCTCCATAAACTGTAAAGTGATATTAAAAGATTAAGTCACTGCAGAGGCACCTGGGTGGTTCAGTTGGTTAAGCATCCAACTTTGGCTCAGGTCATGATCTCATGGTTTGTGAGTTCAAGCCCCACATTGGGCTCTCTGTTGACAGCTCAAAGCCTTGAAGCCTGCTTTGGATTCTGTGTCTCCCCCTCCTTGTGCCTCTCCCTGCTCATGTTCTGTTTCTCTCTCTCTCTCTCTCAAAAATAAATAAACATTAAAAAAGAATAGTAAAAAAATAAGAGATTTTGACCAAGCTTTGAGCAAGCTCTGTACATGAACAGGCTGAAGTAGTCCAACAGGAATGTTTGACCCTATATGTGTACTGCCCCAGTTGGCTGTGGAGAAGTTAGACGATATTAGGGCAGTTTGAGGGTGGAAGTCTGTAGGATCATTGTTCACCATCTTCTCTCTAGTGCCTTGGGCAGTAATACACAGTAGATACTAAATAAATACTGACGTAAAGGATGAATGAAGGTATGAACAAACTAACAAGCAGAGGAAAAACTAAGTAAAAAAAAAATCCACCTGCCCACCCCCGGAAGGACAATATGTCCATAAAACATTGAATGTTAACTTAATAGGTACCCCCCCCAGACACAGGGATAAAGATCACCATATAAAATAATAGAAATGTCTTATCTACTTACTACTGCCTTGAAAGCTGAAACATTTTCATAATGGATCAGAAAGGCATTTTTCAGGACAACTTGGTAATTCATCTTTATTTTCTTGTGTACAGAGTGCATTCCATTTAAAAAGAGATGCTAATGCATTTAGGTTACAGCATATGGATTTACAGCCTGGGATAAAATATATTCATAAGTAGTATACCTTAATCCTGTTTATGGAAGGGGAAGAATCAACTGGCATCAGATTAGTATTGATTAACTGTCACTTGGATTGACAAAGCAGCACAAGATACACTTAGCAAATACCCAAACCAAGACTGTAAAGCTCTGCAGATTTGGATTTTGACACTTGCCTGTTTTTCCCCCCTCTAAAACATAATCAGTTCAACATTTAAGAATATACTCTTTGGCACTGAATAATTCAGACCTCATCGACATCGTTTTTTTTTTTTTCCTTGCTGTATGACATTGGCACTGTTTATAGGAAAAGAGGAAAAAGCTATAAAAAGCTCACAAAAAGTGCTTGCCCCTGGATTGTTAAATAGAGAAAGAGAGAGAGATGCTAAATACCCTCAAAGCTATCTTACACCAATTCAGCCCCGAAGGCCACTTGAGCTTACTTGCTTTCATAACTCTTGTCTGGTAGGGAAAATTGACTGGATTCCGTTGCCCTGTGGATTTCCATTTCGTATTGAGCTGGCATTTGAAGTGGAGCCGTATAGGAATAACGATCTCTCTCAAAAGACAGGCTTGTTTGTGGGCTCCAGAGAGCAGTCTTCTTTGCCTTACCAATGTATAGTGGGAGGGACAGTCATGACATAGACTTCTGCAACCAAGAGGAAAAGAATGCATTATTCAGGTTGCTTCCAATTATCAGTGACAGAAAGCAAAAATTAATCAGGCTGAAGGAAAGTTTTGTGGGGTTTTTTTGGGTTTTGTTTTTTGTTTTTTTTTTTAAAGAAGGGAACCTGCTCACTCACATAATTGGAACTTCCAGATAGGGCCAATTCTCGTGTTTTTAACATCATCTCCCCAGCCCAGGTTTTCTTCAGGCAGCTCCTTAGCAGACATTACCTCAAAAGAAGGATGGGAGCATCCTTGTATGGATAGCCATAGCTGCCATTGGAGGGAAGTGATCAGCCCCACATGGGTAACATGCTTTCAGAGCCAACAGTCTTTCCGGGGAATCTGATACTCTTGACCGGTCACTCTGTGCCACATTCCCTTCTGCGTATTTGTGGGGTGTGTGGGGAGGGACATGTGATTAGCAGTCCTCATAGATTTACCTGAAGCAAATAATTGATCTGCTACTGAAAGAAGAGTGGGGGAATATTAAGCAGGCAAAGTCATTGTCACCATTCAACCTTTTCCCTTGCCTCGTGTGTGGGTGTGACACCTTCCTTTGAAATTCTTCAGACTTTGTTTCTAGCTAAAGTATCAAAGATTTGCGATGACAAAGGACACGGATGAAAATGAAACTTCATTTTCTTTGTAAATGCCCTTGTCTTTTCTCCAGAGCTGTATTGCCTAGCCCTGGTTGAGTACCAAGTCAGGGTTTGATGCCTGTTACAAAACATTGAAGGCAGAGGGCAATCGGAACTCAAGATTGTTGCAGGTGCCCTGGCTCTGGCTTAATGTAGCAAAGTAAGTGATCTGGAATATCTCCACTGTTCACAAATGAAGAACTGCCTCTTGGGTGGTATTTTCTCTTCAAAGGGACCAAGCTCACTAAAGGCTGCTTATCTACTTTCAGTCAGGTGTTCTGAGATCTGTGTCAGTGAAGCTCCTAGAATGCAGGTGTTTCCTCTCCACCTCAGAGGACACGTGATCTCTTTTTTCCCTGCTCGCTCCCATTTTCTCACAGATATGCTACTTCCTGCAGACATTCAATATGGCTGCCAGCCTCGCATCTTTATTTAAAGGTTAAAACTGTAAGCCTGGGGGCTGGTTTGTCTAGTTTCTCATCACAGGTCTATTACTGATTAGCTTTGTAACAGTGGGTAAGTTATCACTTAGCCTGTGTAAGCCTCATATTTCTTAACCAGAGGGTTGTCACAAAAGATGAAAGGACTGTCTCTGTAAAAGCACTTAACATGATTGTCAGTTAAGTGTTTTGTTACTGGTCAGTACCTGCCGCTCACTGAACCTCTCCTCTGGGTTGCTTAGTTTCAGTTTCTAAACTAGAATCTGATTGGTCAGGTATGGAAAAGTGGCGATTCTAAAGGGACCACCTAGACACCCCCTACGCAGAGAATTTGCTCTCAGCAATCATCGCTACTCCTTGGTGGTCTTTTCCTGGAGGAGGAAACTTTTGGAATACTGCTCAATTCCCAGGCTCATGATGGAAGGAACAACACATTCAGCAAGAAGTTAAGAATGTACTCTGCAGCTAGATCTGCCTAAGTTCTTATCCTCATTCCACCATCACTCTCAAACCTTTCTGTGTTTCATCTGTGTCTAGGAAAACAGGGAGGTAAAAATAGCATGTGCCTCATAGGGCTTCAGGGAGAGTTAAATGAGTTCATCCATGTGAAGTGCTTTGAAACATGCCTGGCAAATAGTAAACACTTAATAGATATCAGCCAATGAAATGACTTTTTATTCCCTCAGTGTGACTCTGAGCTCCCATAATAGTCTGGTAGGAAATTCTATCTCCATCATGACTGGCTTGCTCAAGAATCAGGGAACACATATAGTGTCAAGAAAATGTGGGCAAGCCTATTAATCCTTGGTCCGATAAGATCACCTCTGCTGTCTTCATTTTCCTAGCCTATATAGTCACTGGAAGTATATCATCTCTCAACTTGCATGCCATGGAGAGGGCCAAGGAATCTTTGCTGAGGCTGTGGCCTACTGTGCCAAAGGACATGACATAGCTGTGCCCTCTGAGAGTTTGCCACCTCCATGGGGACGACTTGGATCCCCAGAGGACCTTAAGTCTTGCCATTATTCTAAATCAGGGGCAAATTCCACCTTCCTCTTGGCTTTCCTCCAAGGCACACTTCTCTTTTCCCTCCCCGGGAGGGTAGCCAGCACACTCTGCACTGAGATTAGGCCTTCAGAAAGGGCAGAAATAGCTGTTGATGTGAGGCAGCTATGCTTTTGATCCACTGAAAACCTTCCATCGTGGAACTTAAATGCATTTTGCTAAGCGAAAGCAGCCAAACCCAAAACTCTCTGAATGATCCCATTTATATGACATTCTGGAAAAGGCAACACTATAGGGCCTGAGAATAGTGAGAGCCAGGAGTGAGGCCCTGAGGGACAGATTGACCACAGAAGGGCAGTGCAAGGGAAGCAGATTCCCAGAGTGATAAAATCGTGCTGTGTTTGCTTATGGTGATAGATACGTGACTGTACGTATTTGTCCAAAGTTACAGAATAATATACCACAAATGATAGTACATTTCACTTTCTGGAAACAAACATCAAAGAAATGCAGAGGCTCTCACTGTCTGCTTGAAGTTGAGGAAAAGTAAAAATATGGGGAGAACAAACACAAATCAATATTTCTAAAAATCGTCAAGCCACAGACAAAAAGAGGTGGGCCAAGCCTGATTATGTCATGTTCAAATGTTGGGCCTTTTGTTGTAGGAAACAGGAGCTTATCAAACATTGTGAACCAGATAGGAAACCTGAGACACTTGGGTTCTGGGAAGTTGCACTGACTGCAGCAAATTGGAGAGGTTAAAAGAGATGCTTGAAAAGAAGGGAGAAGGGATACCCTACCCACTGAGACCATATAGCTAGAGCCCTAACCATTTCCGTTCCTAGAAAAAGATGTGTCAGGCTGTCACAGTGGTGTAGCTGATACTGACCAGCTCACACCTCTTCCCTCTCGAAGTTTCTGTTTCATTCCACAACTTTTCCTGCCTAAGAAATTGAATTCAGAGCATCTGAGTTTGTGCATCTTGTCTAGAAAAGAACAAAGAATCCCATGAAGTGGTCTTTATATTGTAGTGATGGCAACATACACTCAATGAACCATCTCACAAGATAGAATAAAATGAGGGCTCATCCAGTATTTCAGTTATGCATTACAGAAGCACAAAAGAGGGAGCAATTGGTGATAACTGAGAGAGGACCAGGAAAAGCTTCTTTATGGAGGAGGTATTTGAGCTGGGCCTTGAAGATTTGATACACAAACAAAAAATTTAAAAATTAAAAAAAAGTGTACTTTCTGGTTGAGAATATATAATGGGAATCAGCAATAAATGAAAAAGTACGTCAGTATCATATGAAGGGACAGTAAGAGTGGTTTCCAACTTCTGATCATTTGGCTTATGGCAAAAAAATTCTAGGTGAAGACTGTGATCATCTTAAAGAGTCTGTTTGCTTCTCTCTCCTTGGTCTTGGGTAGAATGTTATTGAATCTTAAGGAGCGGTAAATAACAATTCTTATAAGGTGGCTCAAATGAGTAATAACGAGGGACTTGGTTTTCTCTCATTAGAAGTAACCCATTGATGGACACTTGCTGGTAGCCTAGTGGTATCTGGGTCAATATACCTGAAATACTCTTGGCCTTTGTCTCATGGTTGGAAGGTGGCTCTCACGCTCCAGGTTATACTGATAATCAGAAAGAAGAGTGGTACCAGCCATATCTGTCCCTTCCTACTAAAACAGAAAAAGCTCACCCAATGCTCGTCCCCAGTAGGTTTCTACCTACATGGCATTAGATAAACCCATGTCATAATGGCCACCCCTAGCTTCAAGGAAGTCTGAGAAAGCAATTATTTAGCTGGGTACTATGCTTCCATGTATAATACCAATATTTTGTTATCAGGGAAAACAGATGTTGATAAGTAACATGCTGGCCATGCTAGGGATAAAAGTAAAAGAAATCTATATACAGTGTATAAGGTGAAAATCATACAATCAGAATTACCTTTTTTAAAAACAGTGTTAATGTTTATTTTTGAGAGAGAGAGGGAGAGAATGTGTGAGCAGGGGAGGGGCCAGAGAGGGAGACACAAAATCTGAAGCAGGCTTCGGGCTCTGAGCTGTCAGCACGGAGCCCAATGTAGGGCTCAAACCCACGAACTGCAAGATCATGACCTGAACCAAAGTCAGACGCTTAACTGACTGAGTCAACCAGGTGCCCCAAATCAAACTTACCTTTAAATCACCTGTAAAGTATCCCAATTTTGAGGCTCGCTTTCAAATAAGATTGTGTTCTGGAAGTAAATCATTCAACTGTTTTAATGGTTTGAGACATCCAGGACTTTTATTAAGATTTCAATTTGCTGGTCCTCACTTCTCAGGTCATCGTCATCTTCATCTCCTGTAAATGACTTTATAAGTTTCTCCAATTATTTTTTTAGACAGTGTTTCTTCATGGTCCTCAATTAATGTTTCAATTTCCTTCTCTGTAGGAAAGCATCACCCCCCAGCTGCTTGGCTACAGGAACAAAGTGTTCTACTTCTTTTTCAATGACCAGGAAGCTCTTAAAATCATGTATGTGTTGTTTTCTTGGGTCTCACCAGCGTCCACTGATTCTGAGTCTTGATTGGTCTCACACTGTGAGAGAGACACTTGGGAACTGAGTCTTGCCTAAGGAAGCAGTACATTCGGGGCTCCCATTTTACACTCACTCCCAAGTGGAAGGGCAAGCGGCTCATACCCATTCTCTCTCTCTCATCTCCCTGCACTGTTGGCCTGATCCTGCCCATCTGTCCCACAAAGACCTAGAGGGGAATATGGGTGGAGTGCCACATTCGTGTCATTCATGGGACACACAGTGCATCATCTCTGAGAACACAGGACACGGAGTCTCTTTCAAGCCCAGGTGTGCTGTTCTTGCCAAGCAGCCTTCTCGGCTTGCTGCTGATGCTCCATTGTTCATATACGATCCTGACTCAGGCTGCCTTGCTTCAGTGTTCTGTCTCTGTTACACAAACCCAGCAAGTTGAAGCTATTTGTTTTACTGTGTGGTTTTATTTACTATCAAAGATAGTGTAGTCATAAGAAACTGAAATGAGGTTGCTTGCTGCTTGGATGGTTCCTTTTATTTTTTTCCAGTTTTGGCTTAATGATACACCGAGCATGAGTTCTGGTCTATTGGCTTCTAGAGTGGAGTTTGTTTAATTAAACTACTGTCTCTTCATATCTTGCCAGAATATTTTTATACATGGATCTTTAAATTGCTCTGCAGTTTCATATCCTACAAAAATATACAAAATGTACACCTTGATGGTACGGCCAGTTCAGTTAAAGTATTAGAGTATTTGAAAAGGAACACATCTTATTTTCTTTTTCTCCATCGTTACCATTTGAATTATTTAATGATATGCTTCTGTCTTACTGGCTTTATCTTCTATTATAATAAGTAATAATATCTAATATTTGGTGAGAACTTTGATGTACTAGGCACACATAACATTATATATGTGTGTGTGTATATATATATACACACACACACACACACACATATACATATGCACTATTATTATCCCAATTCCACAAAGCTGGAAACTGAGACAAGAAAAAGCTAAATAATTTGCTCAGTATAATATTCCTGTTCACAGTCTTCCTGTACAACTCAAAACTTGTTACACTTTACCAAGGTACATGTCTTTTAAAGCCCCCAATCTCAATGAACCCAAATATTTGCATTATGCACACCTGCATTCAGGCAACTGAGCACATGTGCCTCTACCCATTGGTGCTATTGAGCAGACCGATGCCCCTATAAACGTTTGGTTACTAACCAGAGCTGGATCCTTAAACTTTGATATCCAATATACAATATTCAGCCATCTTACTATAGTTCTTTTGTCAAAAAGTAGTAGCTCTTGCTTATAACAATCTCTTCCCTTCCCACTTCCTCCTGCCCACAAGAATCTGTCTGCATTTCTTGATAGAATGACTCTGATGATGTAAATGACCAGCGTGTTGCTAAATGCTATGGGCAATTTTTTTAAGTGTATGTATTTATTTTGAGAGAAAAAGCAAAAGCAAGGAAAAGGTTGGAGAGAGGGAGAGAACGAGAATCGCAAGCAGGCTTTGCACTGTCAGCTCAGAGCCCGATGTAGGACTGTGGGATCATTACCTGAGCTGAAACCAAGAGTCACATGCTTAACAGACTGAGCCACCCAGATGCCCCTTCATGAGCATTTTAATTTATCTTCTTACCTCAAAGCACCAATTAATATAGGTAACTTCTTTTTTGAAGTACTTTTTTTCTCTTGACTTCCTGTGTTTCCCCATTCCTGGTCATCTTCCAACCTCACAAGCCGTGTCTTTTCAGTTTCCTTTGGTAGTTTATGCACTTATACCCAAACTTGAACTGTTGGAATCCCTTAAAATTTTGACATTGCCTCTCTTTTTCTATCACTCTCACCATTTCTTGGATTATATCACCCATCCCATTTTCTTAGTTTCCATAGTCATCTGTTCTATATGCCGGTGGTTTAGAACTCTGTCTTGAGTAATATCCAATTGCCTGCATGAACATCTAAATTTGGAAACTCCACAGATACCTTAAATTCAACATAGCCAAATTAAATTTTTGCTCTTCCCTCAAAGCTTCCCTCGTATCATACTACCAAAGTCTTTCAACTCTACCTCCTCAGTACCTGTCACGTTCACCCTTCCCATTTTTTGCACTATGAGTTACTTAGTCTAGGCCACCATCATTTCTTACCTGGCTACTGAAATAGTCATCTAACTGATTTCCATGCATTTCCTCTTGATCCCTTTTACAGCATTTTATAGAGTGTGGTCAGGTCCTGTAACTATTGGAATTATATTTGATTGGAAATAAAAGACAGCCCAACCAGCAGTGGCTTAAACAAGTTAGGGGTTTGTTTTTTATTATGTAATAATAATTCTGGATGTATGCTGTCCAGGATTTATAGCAGAACAGTCTCATAAAGGGACCAGATTCCTTCAACTTCTTCCTTTCACACGTTTAGCAACATGGCTTTTACTCACATGGTCACATAGGGCTACTGGGCCTCAAAGCATTGCTTCTCTATTTCAGAAAGGGAAGAGTAAAGAACAAAAAGCCTTCTTTGATAGGCTTTGTTGTTGTTGTTTTTATTTGGGAAGACAATATCTCCCCAGACATTTGTACCTATATCTCGCTGGCCAAGACTATATCACAGAGCCACCTAACGCTGCAAAGGGAGTCTGAGTTCAGTAGTTTGTATTTCCAGCCTGCATCATAGACAAATGCAAGAGGGGATGCACTATGCTTAAAATGTGGGCAGGCAGCCTATAATCTCTGCCACCGTAGGATTTACAAAAACATACCTGATCATCTCGTTCTCCTGTCTGTAGCCTTTCAGTGGCTTCCTTTTCCTATTAAGATAGGAACTTTCAAACTTTCCCATGGACTGAATGCTCCTACATGACCTTGACCCTGGCTGCCTCAGAAATGCTATGGCGATCTTGCTCTTGCCACTCCAGCTACAGTCCTCTCCTTCCTCTTCCTTAAAAGCAGCAAGTCATTTTATGTATTGTGTGTGTATCTATGCATAAACATTACCTTAAGAATCAGGTGTTTGGGGGCACCTGAGTGGCTCAGTCAGTTAAAGCATCTGACTCTTGTTTTCAGCTCAGGTCATGATATCATGGTTTGTGAGATGGAGCCCCACGTTGGGCTCCAGCACAGAGCCTGCATGGGGTTTTCTCTCTCCCTGTTCCCCTACTACTCCCCCGCTTCCACAGCCTCACTCTCTCTCTAAATAAATAAATAAATAAATAAGCTTTAAAAAAAAAAAAAAGAACCAGTGTTTGTACCCTTGGGAGCTACATTGCCCCCATTGAGAATATATGATTTACGACAATTGTCATTATAAAAATCAGTATCTGTCTAGCCACTGTAAAAGTTTATAAGGGCAGGGGTCAGATCTTCACACCCAGTATTGCCTTAGTACAGTGCTGGGGGCAGAGTAGGTAATTGTTAAATGTTGATAGACAATGAATGTTAAAATACTTAGCATGGCTAGAGATTTTATATATTTTTTGAAATTTTTATTAGTGATCTCATAGAGAAAAACCCTGAATCCGTTTCTCCCCTAAAACCATTTATGGAGTAGGCCCTCCATAAATATTTGTTGAATGAATTAATTATCTGTACGTTTTGGTCTAGAGAATTGTCCCTAATTCCTAAAAAGAAAATATTTGGTTTGTATCCTGGAAATGACTTGTAATGACTACACATATTTTGCATTAGCGGTTTATTAAATGCTACCAGCAGCCAGAAAGGCACAATGGGATTAAATTACTTCAAGTGGCTTTATCCACTTACCGTTTCTGTCTGTTGTCCATGTCGGGAAGGTTTTCAGATCTGCCAGCCACCTTCAAAGTGCTTGATCCTGAAATTTGTGTAAACTCTGTAACCTCACTGATTATTCAGTTGGTTTCAAATCCCAAATTAGACATAACCCAGCCCACTTTCTTAAAAAGAACTTTTCACTGCATATTACCATTAAGTGAAAGCCAATAATACATGCTACAAAATAAATAAAAAACCACTGTTTCTGAGGAATTTCCTGGGATCACTGCTCCCATGAAACACTCTTATGGATAACATGATATAGGGGTTGTTATTCAGGAAAATAGGCCTCAAACATTAAGGACTATTTAAATTTTAACATGTAACCATTCTCTACCCTGGACATACAAGGCATAAAACCCTATCTCTTATGTTTAGAAAGCTTTTAAACAATAGGATATATGTGAAATATGAAACATGTGCTTAATTAAAATTTTAGAGTAACTAGAAAATTTTCTTGCAAGGAAGGCAGTGTTCATTATTCAAGAAATTACTATACTATTCATAGTTTTTTATAAAAAGTATTTCCTGCTTGTAAATACTTTGGGAGACTGAAAGTATCTTTGTCACTTTGCCTACACTTTCATAAGAAAAATATAGGAAGATTTAGAGCATCTTCTTTTATTAAGTAAAGGCAATTTCAGTTACAATTAAAATATCAAATATGAAAACAGCTAAATTCCTTTGGAGATGTATAAGGTCGCCATGGGTGCCACTGGCTTTGAGTATTAATCACCTGGCTTTGACCATTATTTCAGCTCTTGCCCTGGGCCCTCTGGTACACATCATTCACTCTCTTGTCCAGTGCCTCACCAGATCCCATTGGCTTTCCACTTAAATATCTCCTAAACCCATCCACTTTTCTCCACCTGTGCTGCCAGTTCTCTGGTCCAACCTCCCACCATCCTTCACCCTGTCCCACTGCATCTGTCCTTGCCTCCTCAAGTGTCTTTTCCATTATACAGTGTCTCAGTCACCTGCTGCTGCTGTAACAGAATTCTATAGACTGGATGGCTTAGTTGATGGGAATTTCTCACTGTTCTGGAGGCTGGGAAACTGAGATCAGGGTGCCAACATGGTGACGTTCCAATGACAATTGGAATTTCAACATAGGAGCTTTAGGAGGACACAAACTTGCAGACCCTAGCATGCTCACTCAGTGATCTTTTAAAAATGCCAGTTTTGGGGGCGCCTGGGTGGCTCAGTTGTTTAAGCATCCTACTTCAGCTCAGGTCATGATCTTACAGTTTGTCAGTTCGAGCCCCACACTGGGCTCTGTGCTGACAGCTCAGAGCTTGGAGCCTCCTTCAGATTTTGTGTCTCCCCCTCTCTCTGCTCCTCCCATGCTCATGCTCTCTCTCTCTCTCAATAATAAATAAAAACATTAAAAAATTAAAACAAAAACAAAACAAACAAACAAAAAAGCCAGTTGGATCAAGCCAGATCCCTGCTTAAAACCTTCACCATTACCTACAAGGTTCTGAATTACCCAGGTCAACCCACCTCTCCAGTTTCATCCCATGCTGCTAACTCTTGCAAAAACTAGTCTAGCCACACTGATCTTTATTAACTTCAACTTCCTAACTCTAGTGTCTTTGCACTATCTTTTCTACTGCCACTTCCCCCTCTTAACCAGTTCGTTCCTAATCACTGTACAAATACCAACAAGATTTCACCCTCTCAGGGAGACTCACTTGCCAGACCATCTCATGAACCCAAGTTGTATTTCAGAGACATTTTTAATTTTTCTTTCAAGTCTTTATTATTATTTGTAACAATTATATATTTTTATTTGAAAATAGCATACAGGGGTGCCTGGGTGGCTCAGTCAGTTAAGCATCCATCTCTAGATTTCAGCTCAGGTCATGATCTCACAGTTCATGAGATCTCACACTGGAAGTGTGGAGCCTGCTTGGGATTCTCTCTACCCACCCCCTTCTCCTCCCCAGCCAGTAAGCTCCCTCTCACTCACTCGCTTGCTCTCTCACTCTCTCTCTCTACATAAATAAATAAATATAAACATATAAACTAATAGCACACTCTACTAGAATACACTATGCTCTCCTGGTCTATGAACTCCATGTCTCTTTGGCTCACTTCTAGACCCTCCTGCTCAAAGCATGTTTATTAAATAAATGGAATGTTGGGTTTATCACACCTACCATCCTCCTTTCCTGGTCCCTTTCCTGGTCCATTGAGTTTATCCAGGTAGGTTATCTGAAGGATTGTAAAACAGCTGGAAACAGCCTTATAAATCATCTAACCTCCACCCCCATTTTGTATGACAAATGGGAAAATAAGACTATAAAACAAATTGCCAACAGTCACATAATAAACTAACTACTGGATGAGCAGCACTAAAAATCAGGTCTTTGACTTCTAGGTTGTCTGGTATTTCAGGAAATCAGATCATTCCTTCTCCCATATTTCTTATCACCATTTTTTAGATTGAAATCCTTTCTCTATTTTATAATCTAATATTGGTATAAAATATATCCTTATCAAGTAAAATACGGTGGTTGTTTAGGGTTATCATTCAGGTTATATCTACTCAAGCAGCATGAATTAGAACACTTAAAAGGTTATGACTTCAAACAATGGTGATTAGATATTTTAACTCTGCATTTTGACTATTTTGGCTCCATAATTTAAGACCAAAGATGAGTTTTAGTCTATGTTCATTAATACAAAAGCACTAATCATAATTGTGCCAATCTTAATGCATGCACATCAAGAAAGAATTTACCAGAGCAAACTCCATTAAGCCAGTTTAACTCCTTAATCAATATTCTAAACAGCACACTTAAACCATTTCTTTTTTTTTTTTTTTTTTTTATAAATAGTTTATTGTCAAATTAGTTTCCACATAACACCCAGTGCTCATCCCCACAAGTGCCCTCCATGCCCACCCCTCCTCCCCCTCACATCCACCAGTCCTCAGTTTTTGTCAGCATTCAAGAGTCTCTCATGGTTTGCCTCTTCCCCTTTCCCCCACCATTTCTGCCCTTCTTCTCCCCCTTGGTCCTCTGTTAAGCTCCTCCTAATCCTCCTATACGTGCACACATATGATATTTGTCTTTCTCTGCCTGACTTATTTCGCTCAGCATAACACCCTCAAGGTCCATCCATGTTGCTACACATGGCCAGATTTCATTGTTTCTCATTGCCATGTAGTATTCCATGGTATAGATAAACCACATCTTCTTGATCCATTCATCTGTTGATGGACACTTAGGCTCTTTCCATGTTTTAGCTATTGTGGAGAGTGCTGCTATGAACATTGGGGTACATGTGCTCCTATGCATCAGCATTTCTGTATCCCTTTGGGTAAATTCCTAGCAGTGCTATTGCTGGGTCATAGGGGAGTTCTATTGTTAGTTTCCTGAGGAACCTCCACACTGTTTTCCAGAGGGGCTGTACCAGTTTACATTCCCACCAACAGTGTAGAGGGTGCCCGTTTCTCCACATCCTCGCCAGCATCTAGAGTTCTCTGATTTGCTCATTTTAGCCACTCTGACTGGCGTGAGGTGGTATCTCAGTGTGGTTTTGATTTGTATTTCCCTGATGAGGAGCGATGCTGAGCATCGTTTCATGTGTCTGTTGGCCATCTGGATGTCCTCTTTGGAGAAGTGTCTGTTCATATCTTCTGCCCATTTCTTCACTGGGTTGTTTGTTTTTCGGGCGTGTAGTTTGGTGAGTTCCTTGTAGATTCTGGATATCAACCCTTTATCTGATATGTCATTTGCAACTATCTTCTTTCCCATTCCGTTGGTTGCCTATTAATTTTCTGGGTTGTTTCCTTGGCTGTGCAGAAGCTTTTAATCTTGAGGAGGTCCCAATCATTTATTTTTGCTCTTGATTCCCTTGCTTTGGGGATGTGTCAAGTAAGCAGTTGCTGCGGTGGAGGTCAAGGAGGTTGTTTCCTGCTTTCTCCTCTAGGGTGTTGATAGTTTCCTGTCTCACGTTCAGGTCCTTTATCCATTTTGAGTTGATTTTTGTGCATGGTGTGAGAAAATGATCTAGTTTCATTCTTCTGCATGTTGCTGTCCAGTTCTCCCAACACCATCTGTTAAAAAGGCTGTCTTTTTTCCATTGGATATTCTTTCCTGCTTTGTCAAAGATCAGTTGGCTGTATACTTTTGGGTCCACTTCTGAGTTCTCAATTCTGTTCCATTGGCCTATGTGTCTGTTTTTGTGCTAATACCATACTGTCTTGATGATGACAGCTTTGTAGTAGAGGCTAAAGTCTGGGATGGTGATCCCTCCCGTTTTGGTTTTATTTTTCAGTCTTACTTTGGCTATTCAGGGTCTTTTGTGGTTCCATACAAATTTTTGGATAGTTTGTTCTAGTTTTGAGAAGTATGCTGGTGCAATTTTGATTGGAATTGCATTGAATGTGTAGAGTGCCTTAGGTAGTAATGACATCTTAACTATATTTATTCTTCCTATCCATGAGCATGGAATGTTTTTCCACTTCTTTGTGTCTTCTTCAATTTCCTTCATAAGTTTTCTATAGTTTTCATCATACAGATCTCTTGTATCCTTGGTTAGGTTTATTCCGAGGTATTTTATGGTTTTTTGTGCAATTGTGAATGGGATCAGTTTCTTGATTTCTCTTTCTGTTGCTTCATTGTTGGTGTATAAAAATGCAACCGATTTCTGTACGTTGATTTTGTACCCTGCAACTTGGCTGAATTCTTGGATCAGTTCTAGTAGGCTTCTGGTGGAGTCTGTAGGGTTTTCTATGTAGAGTATCATGTCATCTGCGAAGAGTGAAAGTTTGACTTCCTCTTTGCCAATTCTGATGCCTTTGATTTCCTTTTGGTGTCTGATGGCTGATGCTAGGACTTCCAGCACTATGTTAAACAGCAGTGGTGAGAGTGGGCATCCCTGTCGTGTTCCTGATCTCAGGGGGAAAGCTCTCAGTTTTTCCCCGTTGAGGATGATGTTAGCTGAAGGCTTCTCATAGATGGCTTTGATGATGTTTAAGTAGGTTCCTTCTATCCCAACTTTCTCGAGAGTCTTTATTAAGAAGGGATGCTGTATTTTGTCAAATGCTTTTTCTGCATCTATTGACAGGATCATATGGTTTTTATCTTTTCTTTTATTAATATGATGTATCACATTGATTGATTTGCGAATGTTGAACCAGCCCTGTAACCCAGGAATGAATCCCACTTGATCTTGGTGGATGATTCTTTTTATATGCTGCTGGATTCGATTTGCAAGGATCTTGTTGAGGATTTTTGCATCCGTATTCATCAAGGATATTGGCCTGTAGTTCTCTTTTTGCTGGATCTCTGTCTGGCTTGGGAATCAGAGTGATGCTGGCTTCATAAAATGAGTCCGGGAGTTTTCCTTTGCTCTCTACTTTTTGGAATAACTTGAGAAGAATTGGGATTAATTCTGTTTTAAATGTCTGGTAGAATTCCCCAGGGAAGCCTTCAGGTCCAGGGCTCTTATTTGTTGGGAGATTTTGGATCACTGATTCAATTTCTTCACTTGTTATGGGTCTGTTCAGGTTTTCTATTTCTTCCCGTGTGAATTTTGGTAGTGAGTGTGTGTTTAGGAATTTGTCCATTTCTTCTAAGTTGTCCAATTTATTGGCATATAATTTTTCATAGTACTCCCTGATAATTTCTTGTATTTCTGAGGGGTTGGTTGTAATAAGTCCATTTTCATTCATAATTTTGTCTATTTGGGTGCTGTCTCTTTTCTTTCGGATAAGTCTGGCTAGAGGTTTGTCAATTTTGTTTACTTTTTCAAAAAGCCAACTCTTGGTTTCATTGATCTGTTCAATTGTTTCTTTGGTCTCGATGTTGTTTATTTCTGCTCTAATTTTTACTATTTCTCTTCTTCTACTGGGTTTAGGGCGTTCTTGTTGCTCTGCCTCTAGTTCCTTTAGGTGAGCTGTTAGATTTTGCACTTGCGCTTTTCTAATCTCTTGAAATAGGCCTGGAGAGCAATGTACTTTCCTCTTAGGACTGCCTTTGCTGCGTCCCATAGATTTTGAATGGTTGTGTTTTCATTTTCATTTGTTTCCATATATTTTTTAATTTCATCTCTAATTGCCTGATTGGCCCATTCATTCTTTAGAAGGGTGTTCTTTAACCTCCATGTTTTTGGAAATTTTCCAGACTTCTTCCTGTAATTGATTTCAAGTTTCAAAGCATTGTGATCTGACAGTGTGCATGGTATGATCTCTATTCTTTTATATTTCTTGAGGGCTGCTTTATGTCCCAGTATGTGATCTATCTTGGAGAATGTGCCATGCGCACTTGAGAAGAAAGTAAATTCCCTGGCCTCAGGATGTAAAGTTCTAAATATATCCGTCAGGTCCATCTGGTCCAATGTATCTTTCAAGTCCATTATTTCTTTACTGATTTTCTGTCTGGTTGACCTATCCATTGCTGTAAGCGGAGTATTAAAGTCCCCTGCTATTAGCACATTCTTATCTATAAGCTTGTTTCTGTTTGTGATTCATTGTTTTAGATATTTAGGTGCTCCCATATTCGGTGCGTAGACATTTATGATTGTTAGTTCTTCCTGATGGATGGACCCTGTAATTATTATGTAGTGCCCTTCTTCATCTCTTGTGATTGTCTTTAATTTAAAGTCCAGTTTGTCTGATATAAGTATCGCTACTCCGGCTTTCTTTTGATTTCCTGTAGCATGATATATATTTCTCCATCCCCTTACTTTTAATCTGAAGGTATCTTCCCGTCTAAAATGAGTTTCTTGTAGACAGCATATAGATGGATTTTGTTTTTTAATCCATTCTGCTACCCTATATCTTTTGATTGGAGCATTCAACCCATTTACATTCAGTGTTATTATTGAAATATGTGGGTTTAGAGTCTTTGTGTCTTTTGTAGGGTTCATGTTTGAGGTGGTGTCTCTGGAATCTTTGTTCCTTGCAACCTTTCCTTCAGAGCATCCCCCTCAGGATTTCTTGTAGGGCTGGCTTCGTGGTGACAAATTCTTTCAATTTCTGTTTGTTTGGAAAGGTTTTTATCTCTCCTTCTAGTTTGAATGACAGGCTTGCTGGATAGAGGATTCTTGGCTGCATATTTTTACTGTTCATCACATTGAAGATCTCTTGCCATTCCTTTCTGGCCTGCCACGTTTCAGTAGATAGGTCTGTCAGCACTCTGATGGGTTTCCCTTTGTATGTGAGGGCCCTTTTCTCCCTAGCTGCTTTCAAAATTCTCTCTTTGTCCTTGTATTTTGCCATTTTTACGATGATATGTCGTGCAGAAGATCGATTCAAGTTACGTCTGAGGGGAGTCCTCTGAGCCTCTTGTATTTCCACATTGACTTCCTTCCCCAGGTCGGGGAAGTTCTCTGCTATAATTTGTTCCAGGACTCCTTCAGCACCTTTCCCTCTCTCTTCCTCTTCTGGGATTCCTATGATACGGATATTGTTGCGTTTGACCGTATCGCTGAGCTCTCGAATTCTTCTTTCCTGTTCCTGGATCAGTTTGTCTCTTTTTTTGTCAGCTTCTTGTTTTTCTATAATGGTGTCTTCTAAATCACTTATTCTCCTTTCTGCCTCTTCAATCCGTGCATTGGAGGCCTCTAATTTATTATGTATCTCATTTATCGCATTTTTAATTCTTCATGCCTATTTTTATTTTCCATTCTGTCTGTAGCCATAGTTTCCTTGATGTCGCCTATGTTTTTTTCAAGCCCTGCTATTAATTTCACCATTATTATTCTAAAATCTTGTTCACTTATGCTGCTGATATCTGTTTTGAGCAGTTCATTAGCTGTCATTTCTTCTTGGAGTTTCTTTGGAGGAGAGCTCTTTCGTTTTGTCATTTTAGTTAGCTTTCTGGCTCTTGTTGGTTTTAAAGACCTGTTATGCTCTCTGTTTCTATGAGCACTGCTATATCCAAGAAACTCTTTGACTTTCCAGGGCCTATCCTTTCAGAGATTGTTTTTGAATGGTATCCCTCGGTCACTCTTGTTGGGACCTTAGTTATTTTATTTTCCTATTCGTAGTGATATTTGGGACTCTTCACCTTGTGTACTCTAGCTTGTTTCTTGAGGTAGCCCTGGAAAAGAAAACAGACAGACAGACACACAGGGAGCAGGAGCACACAAACGCACAGGCTGATTCAACTAACATGCAAAGTGAGAGGGAAAACGAAAAAGTTAATAGAAAAGACGGAGGAGGGAGGGCGAATAATAGGGAGCATAAAATACATAAAAGGGTCAAAAAGGGGAAAAGAAAAGGAAAAAAGAAGAAAACCGATGGACAAAGAACGGTTTAAAGCATATACCTGGATTTCCCAGCTACAGTTAAATAGCCGTGTGTATGCAGTGCTGGTTGAAGAGCATAGAGAAAAAGAGAGAAGGCAGGGTGAGACAAGGTAGATTTGGAAATAGAATGAACAGGCAGAAGGGATAAGAAACTTTTTTCAAAGAGGTAAAGGGTAGAATGTGGTTGGATAGGTGAGAGAAGGATGCTGGAATTATCCAGAGAAACTATATAGTCTAATTACTCCTGAGAGAAATAGCTGAAAAAGTCGGTAGGTGTAGAATTTACATTTACAGAATGGACTTGTGATTGTTTAAGCAAGCTGGCGACCAGAGTTAATCAGGTCAGTGTTTTGGGGAAAAAAGCGAGAAAAGAGAAAAAAGAAGAAAAAAAAGAGAAAAGAAAGGGGAAAAAAAAAAGAAAGAAGAAAAAAGAAAAAAAAAGGAAAAAGAAAAAAAAAAAAAAAAAAAAGGGAGGAGGGCACCTCTCAGGCAGGGATGGGCGTGGCGTGATCCGATGCCTCAGGCGGGGGTTCTGCCTTGGCGATTGTGGGAAGGAGAGTGACGGTGCTCCAGTCCCTTCTTGAACCCCGCGCTGCAGCTCGCTTTTTTTTTTTTTTTTTTGGCGTGTCAACTCCCCGTTCCGGGGACGCAGCCGAAGTTGGTTGCACTCTTCAACCCAGGCCAGTTCCAATCTCCAAATCCCAGCCCGCGCCCCGCTGAAGTTGCCTTAGACACAGCTTCCCAGACAACCCCCTCGGGCAATTCCAGGCTCCCTGCTGAGCTCTGGGGGCGGAGTCAGGATCGCTGCTTTCTTCTCTGGTCGGCTCTGGTGCGCATGCGCGGGGGCTTGCCTGCAGCGTCCGCGTAGCCTGAGCCCGCTGGAGTGAGGAAAACCGGGTCTCTCTATGGCTCGTCACCCGAAACACGAACTCACAGGCAAATTTCCCAGTTTTTAGCTCTTTGCCTTCCCTCTCGAGTTCCAGCCAGCCAGGAGCGCGGACGCCCGGTGTCTGCGCGTCTCCTTCAGGGGTCCCAGCCGCCCTGGAGCTACAATGGCGGCAGGCGCGCCGCCGCTGGAGTGAGGAAAACCGGGTCTCTCTATGGCTCGTCACCCGAAACACGAACTCACAGGCAAATTTCCAGTTTTTAGCTTTTTGCCTTCCCTCTCGAGTTCCAGCCAGCCAGGAGCGCGGATGCCCGGTGTCTGCGCGTCTCTTTCAGGGATCCCAGCCGCCCTGGAGCTACAATGGCGGCTGGCACGCCCGCGCCGCTTTAAAACCCCAACCTCCAGGAGCGGCACAAAGAAGCAGTTTGTGTGCTCAGCCTCCCCCAGGACCAGTTGTCGCGAGGGGACCTGGTGTGCAGATATTTGGCAAGTACGGTCTTTCTATGCACCGAGCGGAGATTTTTCTGTCTCGGACTCTCTCCTTTTCCCCTCTCACTCCCCGTAGAGGGTAGAGGGGGATCGCCTCCCACCCTGGAGGCTCCGATCCCGGCCCGATTTTACCTTCCCCGGTTCGCACTCACGTTAGAAGGCTTTCTCAGTGGATTCTGCGTCCTTTTTCTCCCAGTCTCTCAGGTTTTGTATGGTTCCCAATGGCTTCAGATCTTTTCTGTGTGATGTATGGGCGCGAGTGCAAGTACGGAGCTCCTTACTTCTCCGCCATCTTGCCTCCCTCCCACTTAAACCATTTCTGACCTTTTTGAAAGTTTTCCTTGAAATTACGGTCTGAAAGATCAGTTCTTCATGTACAACAAAGATTGCATTCATCGTCCAATTTTTCTGGCTCCATGTTACGATTCCTAACATCTAGCATAGTATTTCTTCCTTTGCATCTAATGTTTCTCTCAATTTTCCTGTAGCACATTTTGTAGATGTGAATCTGCCTTTCAGGATTTGGTTCACGGCTTTACTTAATCTATACACGTTTAGGCACTTTAGTGGTTTTTATTTTTTATAAAATTGAGTTTTCCCAAATTTTTTTGAAGTTTAAAGACTTACAAACTGAACCAGCTTTATGTTTTTGCAGTTAGCTTCATCTATAATAAATTTTTCCATCTACCATTTTATCTCGTATGAAATTTATTTTCTAGTCAGTAGTTCTGCCAGTTAAATGCAGCTTGAATTGGACAAAAGCCTGTTTGCTATTATTTGATTCCTCTTAAACATAGAGAATTTTTTTTTTTTTTTTTTTTTTTTTTTTTTTTTTTTAATTTCAAGGTTGCTCTTTTTTCCCTGGTAGGGAATGGAGGTGGCCCAAGACAATCATCTGGTTAGATTGTTGCCTGATGAATTTTTTGATTTGAGGGGTAAACAATTTAGCTCTGACACTTCTCATCCCCTCCCTTATTTTACAGTTAAGAAGTCAAGGGTCAGAGAGGTCTTCTGATTTGCATGGGATCACAGAGATAGGACTGGATTTCAGGTCTCTTGACATCCAGGACACTTTTAGGGGAAATCTTCCAGGTTGAATATACTTTCCATTGAGGAGAAGCTGGCTTTTTGTTACTATGGTAATGGAGGGCATTCGGAATTTTTTGACAAGTTTACCCCCTACCTGTACTACAAGGAAGAAAAAACCATTGAGCTGATCTTTATGGTGATTCAAAACACTTTAGATAGATCCTGTCACATGCTTTATAAGTTCCTAATTGATTGTGTGGAATTAAGTTATTGGGCAGAGAACCAACTAATGGAAACACATTGATGAAATCATATTTGAGGGACATTAATGGAACTTAAAATAAAACTGAAATGGCGTTATGGATTTTTCACTCAAACTGTTTATGAACATTTATTGCCAGTAAATTATATTGTGTCAAAAGAAGGAATCAGTAGGTATGGCTTTAATAGAAACCTTTTTGAAAGAATAAAACTGAGAATAATTTATTATCTAAGAACAGATAGAGGATGGGAGAATTCACCCTGATGGATGGCTGTCCACTCTGCGGCTTCTGGGAGAGTGAAAGATGGTGTGGGAATCAGAAGCCTGATAGGGGACTTGGAAAGAAATGGTGTTTTTGGAGAGTATTAATATCTCATCTCACTGTGCATGTGAATCTCTTCTAGAAGAGAGGTGATGGGAGATTTAAAATGCAAATGTTACTTGAAGGTATAAATATTGGTATTTGTTCAGATCTCGTAAAAAGATGAGCAGGTAGAGAAAGATTTAATATACTGAAAGAGACAGTCTAGAATAGTGATCACAGACATCGGTTCCAGAGCCAAAAGATGAGAGTTCAAGTTCTGACACCCCCTTTTCATTGTGCAAGCATAGGAAAGTATCCTGACTTCCCTGAGTGTCAGAGTCCACATCCATCACAACAGACATGCATAGTCCCTACCTCACAGGATTATTCTGATTATCAAAGTAAAACAATTTCTATAGTTTCTAGTTCATAGTACGTTCTTTAAAAATGTTGTTTTTTAAGAGTCATAGAGGACCTGGACAAGAGGAAGAAAACATGGGAATCATAAATATTTTAGTGCTACAGGCAATATCCTATTGACCATCATCTGCTGATATCTATGTGCCAGAGATCTTATTCAATCTCCCAAGACCCCTAGGAGATAAAGTTACTATTAATATCCCTTCTTTTCAGGGAAGAAAACTGAGCATCATAGAGATTGGGTTTCATGCCCAAGGACACTCAGATAATGAGAAATTGTGGTACATTCCCCTGAGAAGTCATATCTATGAGTCTGTTTTTCCAGTATGGATGGCACATATGGGCCCCTGTGGCAAATGCATCAAAAACAAAATTGGAGGGCATCTGGTTGGATGGTGGGAGCTAAGGGATTCTTAGTGAGTGTCTTACCCTTTACCTTGATCCCATATCCAGAGCCCATCCATCACCTACATCCTCTGTGAGAGCCCAGACCAGTGGGCCATTTTATGGGTGCCACATTCTCCTGGCATTCTGAAAACTAGGCACTAGGGTATAGTGGCTAAAAGTAGGGCCTGGAATCAGATGCCTGCATATGAATCTCAGCTCCAGCACTCACTAGCTGTGTGACTGTGGGCCCCATGTTTTTTAGCCCCAGTTGTCTCGTAGGATAAGTAGTTGTCTTGGTCTGGGGAAGAAACTACAGGCCTTTGATCTCATTTTATTTTAAAGTGATATTGTATTTAGCCCAAATAATATTTTTTTATTAACATACCTCTTGTATTTTAAGAGGCACAGTTAAAATAAATTGGACTTTGGATATTCGTTAAAAATGTAATGTGATGCATGAGGAGTTTTATGACAGTAAGTTAGTACTCCTATGGACAGTAAGTGGGTGGTAGTACCAATTGGAAATAAGTCCAGTAGAAGCCTTGGGAACCTCAAATTGAATTTGTCTGTATTCTGTGTATGACCTTTTTCCTGCTCACACAGAGCCTAAGATCTTATTGAAGAGATAGATGAATATCCGCAAGGCAAATAAAAATCCCAGGTAGTGTGTGTGCTCAGCAGCAAATTAGTGTTACAGTTGTTTTACAAATATTTATTGAGAGCCTCCACTGTGCTGGGCAATTTGGATACAATGGAGAATAAGACACAGTCCTCCAAGACACAAGCAAATGTGAGTATAGGTCTGGGAAAGCTGCGGACCTAAGCTCAGGTGTGCAAAGGAGACCATGGTCATTCCACAAACATATAGTGAGCACCCATAATCTATTGGATGACTTTATATAACCTTTTTTATTCCCCCTTGGAATTGCTTTAAACGGGTGATGGAGCTAGAGGCCACCGCCTGCGGTATAGTACTTCCTGCTTGAGCTTAGTACAGCCAGATGTTAAGAAGTGGCAAATGAGGTTTTGTCAGTGTATCTGACAAATGGAGAAACAGACACAGCACGAAGTTTGAATAAAACAAAGAATATGGTGCCCGCTTTTGAGGTTCATTTTACATAAGAAAATTGGATTATTCATTCTTGGACAACTGGACTGAATAATTGTGTATATCCTTACATATGCACATAGTTTGCAGAGTCATAAGAAATAAGTATTCTTGGGCTTCAAAAGGCCTTATAAAATGATAGGAGGAAGCATGAGATATTAGTGAAACATAAAGCCTCACAGAATGTTACTACCAGTTCAGGTAATGAGGGTTGTCTGTGAGCAGTACTAATTGCTCTATGGGTAAGTCAGACAATTAAGGCTGATTTTAAGGGAGGTAATGCTCTTTCTCTTGCAGTTTTCACAGATTTCTTAGTGGAGGAAAGGGAGATATGAGCTGGTACTAAAGAGTCTACACAGTGTAGGGGCGCCTGGGTGGCTTAGTCGGTTAAGCGTCCGACTTTCGCTTAGGTCATGATCTCGCGGTTCGTGGGTTCGAGCCCCGCATCAGGCTCTGTGCTGACTGCCAGCTCAGAGCCTGGAGCCTATTTCAGAGTCTGTATCTCCCCCTCTCTCTGACCCTCCCCTGCTCACGCTGTATCTCTCTCTCCTAGAAATAAATAAAAATATTTAAAAAAAAAAGAGTCTACACAGTGTATATAGAAACAGAAATGATTATCCTAGCCTTAATCAGGTATATAATTGTTCCTTTTAATCGTTAAAAGAAAAAAAAGGTTCCAATGGCTAAGAACTAAGCATCTCTAAGAAATGGAAAAGGAAAGGATTTCAAAGGAAACCCCTGTTAACTGCAGTAGTGAAAGATGGGAGTTGCTCAAGAACAGGTTTGAGATGGTACTAAGAGGTGGCTAAGGCACTTTAGAGCCACATCCCAATGGGTCACTCATTGTCTCATGATTTCTCCTAGCCTGTTTTACCCACCAGGCACCCTCTACAGTATCTTCGGTATAGGTGCTCCTCAAAAGATCACAAAAATCTTGGAGATGTGAAATGCATGCTCTGCAAAACAACATTTAATATAGGTGTAACAAAAACCACACTATAGTCTGTAATCCAGCCCATCTTATTCAGTTATCTTGTTAGTCAGGGTTCTTCAGAGAAATAGAGCCCATGTGAATATATATATATAGGAAGAACGTCATTGTAAGAAATTGGTTCGAGTCATTACAGAAGCTAGGAAGTCCCACCATCTGCTGTCTGTAAGATGGAGACCCAGGAAGGCTGATGGTATAATTCTGAATGAGTCCCAAGGCTGACTAAAGAACCAGTGCAATCAATGGTGTAGTCTTACTTGTATTGAAAAGATTCAATATTTTTCCAGTTGCTACAAAAGTAAAAAAAAACCAGTTCATCTTCCTAGACTTATTACTGTGCTAAGGTAAACCTGGATTTGTAATATCAGTGGTAATGGAAGAATTCTAGACATGATAGAAATGCAAGAGGATTCTAGAGACTCACACATGCATACACGATACTCTTCTGCCCCTTTTTGTGGCATCAAAGAACTACACCACAAAAATGTATAAAAATCAACACCTTTACTTCAGAGTACAGGATACTGCCTAGCTAAGTTTAATTGAAAAACTAATATCCAGTGCAATTGTCTGTGATAAACTAAGGCGTAAATGAATTGAAAACACTTTGGGAGCAGATAAATCAGATAATCACCACCTTTATGGCTGGAAAGGTTCAGCTGGTGATGACAAGTTGTAAAGATAAATGCTTGTAGCAAAGTCGAGAGCTAAATACCTAGATTGGGTTGGGGATCAATGTTAAATAATACTCAAAGTGTGAAAGCACTGAACTTTGAATGATCTCTCACAGTGTTCTGTTTTGTTCAACTTTTCAAGATAATAGTGTAGAACTTTACAGAAAAATGCTTTGCTGAATTTTATTAGGTGAATGGTTTACAGTGTTAGAGTGTTCTCCACCACGCACCCATTGCTCAGATGTTGTATGTGTTCCGTAATTGTGCCCCACGCTGCAATAAGAAGGCTTCAGCTGCTGTTTTTCAAAAACATTTCCAGTTGGGTGACTATTAACCGTTGATGAGACACAAGAGTTAGATCATGCCATTTCTAGGCATCTTTTTTTTTTTTTATGTTAACGTATTTGCCTCATGGCCTCACTCTGATCTCAGCAAGAAGCCTTTCAAAAGAAGCTCCTTGTTTTTTCACAGGCTGTTTGCATAATTCGGTGCTCCCCTCTCTAAAGATAGGGTGCTCAAGCCAATGGCAAAATGTGTGCTTTGGGTTGTGGGAAGGATTCACTACATTTAGCTCCACTCATTGTGCTGATCATGCCCCCAGGTGACACGCAAAGTCTCCAACCTCTGTTTGCTTTTTTCTTTTGTTTACAGGAGCGGAGGGCACAGTGTTCCCTAAATCTATAGAGACACCTAATGTCAGGGCAGACCCCTTCAAGGAACTAAGGTAAACTTCCAACTATGCTTTGCATTGATTAGTGGCTATTTCCTTTGTCTGAGCAACTGGCTGATGGTCCAGTTTGAGTATAAGGAATGTAACGGCGTCACAACATGAATATACAAACTGGGAGAGATTAGGAAGGACATGAAGATAAGCTACAGCCAAGGAAAAATTTTCCCTGAGAACTTAAGAAGATTGAGGGTTTGGAGAAAGAGGTTGCCAGCCTTGTAATTAGGAGAGGCAGGATTCATTCATTTGCACTGCTTGTTTCCTGCCATATTTTGTGGAACCAAACACCTAACCAGTTACAGAACTAGTCAGTAATTGGTGCCAATCAGCCCAAAGAGAAGTGGGATCTAAAAGAAACGAGACTCTAATACAGTATAGATTTTTGTTTGTGTGCTACAGTCTCCCCATTACTTGGAGCGTTGTGGTACTGAACTACTTTCTGTGGATATTCCCTGTGCTGGTGCTAATCTTCAAATAGCTATAATTGTGTTGCCTTTAGCCGAAAAAGACTGAGATACTGTATACTTACCACCAACAACTGAGGAAACAAAAAAGAACAATAGGTATACATACAAATAAATAGACAGAGATAGATATAACCTAAAAACCATTACAGCCACCAAAGGACTATCCCTGGCTCCAAAAATGAAACCCATAAAAATAATATGTTGACGCAAATATAACATTAATTTTTACCATATACTTTTGATGCAGGTAGGCTGGGACCCAGAAGGGACTCCCACAGGACCGGCCAACACAGTCCTGGGCTTCATGTAGGCTAGAAATCAAATACAATCAGGAGAAAGTGAAAGCATAATTTATTGACTAGCATGAGTGACAGACAGAAAATAGCAGATGGAATGTCTGGGATATTTGGAAAGGAAAGGAGGAATGCTGGAAAAGGGTCTGAGGTATGTGTTCCTCCAGGAATCCAGAGTAGGGGGTGATCAATGGCGAGTATTGGGTGACCAATAGGTATTATTCCATAAGTCACTGAAGGTAGGGGGTGTTGATGCCAGTGTAGGCTGAGGTTTGTTGGAAGATAATATCCTGGAACATGTTTGGGTTGTGGCTCTTCTTAGATATTATCAGCTGTTGGACCTAGAACAAAACTCAAAGAAAGATTAGCTTTCTTGCTTCTACTGGAAGTGGGAACATAGCTTCTTTGGCTTATTCAGAAATGGGGCCTAGAAGAAAAATAGCAGAGATGGAGCTTTTCTAAAATGGAGTCTCTTCCACTTCCCTATCTCACTTATAGCCATGAGGAATTCAGTGAATGCTGGCTTTCTTCATGTCTTGTAGTTCTTATAACATAAGTCATCATAAATAATATTGAATGTTTCATGGTAGACATCAAACATAAGCAAATGTGTTTGTATTATACAAGCCATATCTACTCTTTCAAAATGCAGCCCCGAGATCTCTGTCTTGCTAAAACAGCAACAGCCATGTTGGAGTTTGTATTTCCCTAAACAGAAACACATTCTCAGTAAGTGGGGAATATATCTCCTCATTACAGAATGCCTAGCATTCATGCAAATCTTGTAAGGCTTTATGACTATAGGGAGATAAATTGGGCCAAAGGAAGAAGATAACTGGTGAAGAAAGAGAACATTTTCTTCACTAAATCCCATATACCTTGGGCTGTATTTTTAACATTACATGCTACCTTGCAAGACTTTAGTTTTTCCTAGAATAGTCACTTCCATCCCAGGGCTTCTACCTTCCAGAAGTTACCTGTCATCTAGATCCTTTGTTTCATCTTAGGCACTAAAGCTGGAATTTTTTCAGCAACTCCACCCAAGGAAACCTATGTTTTAGGACTCTGAGAGCATCCTCATTCTCTGAAAGTGCAGTGAATCCTCGTGTTTGTGATGTAAGAGCTCTTTTGAGACAAGCTACTGTGTGGCCTGTTTCCCTTTTCACAGACCTCTTTAGGAGCAGGATTCTTTTTAACACAACTAGTCAGTAATTAGCGCTGATCAGTCCAAAGAAAGGTGCTACCTAGAAGAAGCTGACCTCTAAATATAATCCACTATTTCCTCCCCTCCCCCATGGAACAAGTGTCCCATTACCTAGAAGGCATGGAAAATATGCGAGTCAAGAATTCAGGCTAACTTTGCTTTATTTTTTAAATTTTTTTTGAAAATCCATTTCTGTTTTTTTTCTTTCATAGTTTATTGTCAAGTTGGTTTTCATATAACCCCCAGTGCAGGCTAACTTTGCTTTAAATAGAAAATAAACCTGTGATTGAACACAAACCCAGCCTATACCAAACAGATAAAAAGCCAGTTCTCCAAGCATCAGCCCACTTTAGAGATCCATACTCTGAAAATTTTAGAGCACAGCCATTGCTCATATAGTGCAGTACACTATGGTCCGCTGTTGACGCCTGTGGAAAACCCTGGGAACTTGCTTTAAAAAAAATAATCTCCAGAATTTACAAGTGAATCTCCTGAGTCTGAGTGCCACAAAATAAGGACTTTGCTGGTTGCTTCATTTCCATTGTTTGTTTTAAAGTTGTAGGCATATTCTGCAGAAACCAGAAATAAAATTTTCTTGTAAGACACATGAAAAGGCTTTCATATGTCATTCTACAACTGGAATGTAGAATGTTTGCCCCTATTCAAATTGTGTTGATGGTTGATAGCCTGAATACAGTCAGGGCTTAGAATGTAATAATTGGACTCTTCATCCTTACAATTTTTTTTATTTTAATGGTGCTTTGTAGGAGAATCTGAACAATTGAAAGATAATGAAATATAGCTGATGAATTAGCCCAGACCTTTGGGCTAATGGATCTGTGGATGTTTCACCTTTCTCATCTGATGGTACCACATTTTACTCTGTGCTATTAAACAGTATTGACCTTGGATATTGAGTAAATAGGTAATGAATTGATGACAAAGTGTTCAGGCCTCTGGCTTTACAGTTGGATCAGGTTTACTGATCCAGCGCATTTGTGCTGGGATGTCTTCTCATCTTAGGAAAGTAGAATGATCTAAGGGAGATCCCTGGATCTGTGCCAGCAGGTAGCACTGGCGAACTGAGTGAACTGTTGGGTGAGGCAGAAGTGGTCCACTACTCAGGACCAGCACAACTGAGGGGAAGAATATGGAGGTAGGGGTCAGTTACCTACAGCAAACACACTATATAGCCTTGGGCTAATCCTGGAGCCCTCATATCTATAAAAAGCCAGGTCCCTTCAGGCTCCAAACAACTAATCCCTTTATATTATTTTACTTTTTTATTATAAAATAATTTTAGATTAACAGAACAGTTGCAGGGCACCTGAGTGGCTCAGTTGCTAAGCATTGGACTCTTGATTCTGGCTCAGATCATCATCTTGCCGTTTGTGGGATGGAGCCCCATGTCACATTCTCTCTCTCTCTTCTCTCTTCTCTCTTCTCTTCTCTTCTCTTCTCTTCTCTTCTCTTCTCTTCTCTTCTCTTCTCTCTCTCTTTCTCTGCCTAAATCCATGTCCTTCACTTACCCTAAATATCAAACATGGAAAAAAAGCATTTATTTTAGAGACCTCCTCTGTTGAGATAACTTGTTTCCTCCAATGTCAGTTTGGATTTTGAAAGGGGTTTTTTGTTTGTTCTTTCATTGTTTTTTTTTTGTTGTTGTTGTTGTTTGTTTGCTTGCTTGTTAATGAGAAGCAGATGTTAGGCCTCTAGCACATCTTTCTAGAAGATCTTAATCCTCTGCCTAAAGAGTGGTCGCTCCTCTCTGCTAGGGTTTCGGTTCACTGCTTTCCTTCTCAGAGTTACTATACTTACTGTATTCACATTGTTTACTTAATATGTTTGTAAATAATCCAGAGTTGAGTTGAAAAATCACGAAAGAGGGTTGTTTCTCTCCTGACAAATAATGACTGTTAACAAAGGTCTGAGCCCAGTATCCAATTTGGGTGGTTTGTTGACCTTGCCCCTGCAGGACAATTCTGAAATAATGACATGTTGCTCTAGATTCAACACTCCACTGAAAAACAATCTACCAAGCATTATGCCTGTCTCTTGAAATAAGAAAAGCTAACTTGAAATAAGAACTGGATTTTAATACATTCATGATCTGAAATTCACAATCTGATTATATTAAATGTTCACTTGTTCATTTTTTTTTCCTGGTGTCTGTATATAAAGACAATTGGAAAATTCCCTGATCTCAAGCTGTGCATGATCTGAGACAGGAAATAGGCCATTTAGTTTTGCATATGTATTTTCTGTAAGAACAGAAGCTACCTTTGAATGCCTACCTTGTTCTAAGGATTCTTTTTTCAACTGTGAAGCTCTCTGTAAGATTCTGATCCTAAAGGAACAGGAAACAGGCTGTGAGATCTTATTTCCCAGACGTATGCCAGGGCAAATGTAAAAAATTGGAGAAGGTTACCTAGACCACTGAACGCATAGAGGCAATTCTGTTCCTCTAGATATCACTAAAAGCTTGGAAGGAGCCACAAAATAGCAAAAAACCAAAAGATCTTTACAAAAGAATTTTTCATCAACTAATGTGCAGACGTGCTATTACTCTACATGCAGTTATGATAAGGGTGGTGACCTGATTTCCATTTCATCATAAATCAGTAACTATTTGCCAGGTTTTTTAGAATTTTTTTTGACACTAGGAGTCAAGGTATGTGCTAAATATCTGGGATATGGAGATAAATGACCACTCAAGTAGTTTATAGTTAAGGGGAATAAGATAGATATGTAACCCAAATACAAGGTAATATGATAAGTGATAGAATAGATGTATAAACAAAGTCAGAGGACACATGGAGGAATGACACACAGAGAATTCTACCTGAGAGGGTTAGGTATGGCTGTCCAAAGGAAGGGATATTTTAGTCGCACGATGAAAGAAAAAAGTCGGTAAGTAGGACTCAGGATCTAAAAAGCATGGTTCTCTAGGTCCACTTAACGTAAAGCCAAATAGGCCAATGTATTTCTGTAGTTTCCAAGAATATTATCATTTCATTTCTAAAAATGAGGTTCTATAATTTCCTTATGACAATTGGGTTCTTTATAAATCATGTGAAGGCAATCTCAAATATGATCACAGAGGACTTTAGTGACTGTTATAAGTTTCAAAGTTTAGTACATAACATAATTCAGAACTCTGAGTGTTATTAATATCAAACCCATTCTACAGCCTCAAATAAACAGGCATTTCTTTGTTACTGTGGTGTTTTTCCCCACAACATTACCAGAGTTTTAATAATAAAGCAGAAAGATTCAAAATGCATCTGTTACTCCCAGTATGCACTTGAGTATTCTGTAGGATCTTTTCTTAATAGTTAGATACTAATCTAAACTCTTTTGGGAATGTTTGAGATTTAAAGTCTTTATACATCATAGGAAAACAAGGATTAGATGGAGCTTCCAAGTTGACAAAAATGAATTTATTTCTTTAATTTTATTTTAAAACAGCTACAACGAACTGAATATTTATTTGTCTGGGAGTGATTTATAAATTTAAGCCACCAGAACAGTCTGTTAAAGCATCAGAGTTCTGTTCATTAGATACTCAGTAATTGTTCTCTCTTCTCTTGTCCCCCTCAAAAGTCATACACACATATATGTATGTGTGTGTGTATATATATGTATGTATATATATACACATATTATATATGCATATGTATTATTTTATACACATATAACATTTTTGTATATATACATATATGAACATACATATGTATTTATGCAGAGAGAGGAGGGGGAGCCTATATATTATGCTTCTTATAACCTATAGGTACATGGTATACTGGACAATACCATTGTGAGAGAAATTCTTAAATTTTCTCCTTTTTAAACATTTTGCAGACATGTTCTATAATTTTCTTTATCTCCCCTCTCCTCTAACCTCCAATTCCATGTACTTAGATGAAGTTTTTCAGTGTTGTTTGACATGTATGAAATTCATAATTGTTCATAGAACAGGAATATTGAAGTGATTCAAAGGAGAAATGAAAATGTACAATGGCCAGATAATGTCATAGATACTCAGGGGCCTTACAGAGCAGAAGAATCATGACACAATGTCCATGGTGATCAAGACTCATGCTTTGAAGGTGTCCTGCACTGGATTTGAGTTTGGCCCCAAAGCCTATCTGCTTTGTGAACTTGGGCAAGTCTCCCAAGCTATCCTCACCCAGTGCCTAAAACATGCGAAAAGTTCAGTGAACATTAATTCAACAAATGTAGTTACTGGGAGGGACAAGCAAGTCATCTTCATGGGGCTCCAGCCCTCAGACAGGAGTCCCCAAAGTTTTCAATTTCATCAACCAGTAAAAAGTTTCTGTGAAACCTCGGTGACTAACAATTCTTTCTCAGATAAGGACACAACCACAAAGCTTTTGTGTTCCTCCATCTACTGTTGACTAAGACATAGCCTTAGAATGAAAGCCCCATAAACTGCATACTTGTAACAATATTAGCGTAACACTGTAGAGGCTCCATTTTTTCATTTCAACAAAGATGCTAGTGACTGTGTCACAACTTTTCACCTATCCTGCAGTGCCCTCCCAGAAAAAAAAAAAAATGAATATGTGAAAGCTACAGGCTAGAGTTTAAAGAAGTACATCTGATGTTAAGGTTGCCCTGTTTGAAAACCCGAAGTAATACATCTTGCTCATCTTTCAAGACCATATATGTTCCTTTTCTCCCTCCCTCTCTTCTTCCTACATTCCAGACTCCTATCATCTTTCCATGTTTTTTCATTAATACCTAAACATAGTTTGAATTTATCTACATATTTCTTTTTTCCCTTATCCCCAGCCTTTTTTCTAGGTGCCCTTTTCACCATGGTTCTCTTAGTATATAGGGGAAACAAAAGGGTAAAGGAAAAGGGATGCTGCCATATTTGAGGTATTTCCATCTTTCCCTTTGCCGTACTTATCTAAAGCTTTTGTTTTACAAATGTGATAGAGATTATATTTTAAAGCTACCAGACTTACGTGTTCTTCAGACATCTCCTCTATACGGTATAGTTCTACCATTGGAGGCCAAGGAAGGGTAAATGGAAGATAACATCATAGGGGAAAAGGTGTATAGGGCATAGAGGAATTCCCACTCAGACAGAAAGAGGAAGTTGAAAAGCCATCTTTTCTGATCTCTGGTGAATTGTAGTAAGAAAATAGGAAATGCAGGGAAAGCAAGTGGAAAAATATATAGTCTGATGACCTTTGTTCTTTGATTGATGGAAAGGAGAAACCAATTAGATTCCAAGGAATGTCAGAAGCAGAGGATCATTGTGAATTTTCATTTGGGACTCTAGGAAGAAACCAGTTTGTAGAGCTGGTTGGTCTCACAATCCTCTGGGTTGTCATGTGGCGAGGGGACTTGGGTCAGCACTGTCACATCTCCGCCAGCTCCTGGGGGTTGGCGATGCCAGGGCAGAAAGGAATCCATGTGGTATCCTGTTGAGCCATGCAGACGGATGACTAATGGGGCAGACTAATGACTCTTGGGCCCTGCAGTGGGACCGTGGGCTCCAAAGCAGTGGAAAACATACCCAGACCTCAGGGCTTGCAAACACCATTCACCCTTCACTCAGTGAGCATTAAATGAGTCCAGTGAGAAATAACCAGAATTCACCCTGTGAGGACTTTAGTGTCGGCTGCTAGCCTCATGTCAGTCAGGACATCTTCTGGAATCTGAACTGTCTTTGTTCCCATGTTCCTTGTGTTCCACAAGATCACATAAGCCCCTTCCTCCCCATACCCATTATGATATCATAAAGCGCGAGAAGAAAATTGAAAGGCTGTTTATCCTAATGGGAAACTTAAAACTTCTTAATCACACAGAAGATACCACAATAAGTGTAATTTTTTCAAAAGTGTAATCCATAAGGATAATAAATTTGAGAGAACAGTTAACTCAGATAAGAATAATAAAGAAATGCCATGTGCTATCACTGATGAACCCAATTTGTAAATCGGGCAGCCTGCAATACAAGCTATTGTGTCAGTCACAATATCTTAGCTGACTACCAGGCTTCAGAAGCCATGAGTCTTCCCCTCTGTGACTTGTAGGGACCCCGGGTATGATCAAAAGGGGAAAAAAATGCTTTCAGAATCCATCATCAGGTTCCTGCTATTAGTGATTCTGTTTCTCTATAAGTCTTGAACTGGCACTGACTGAAACCCATATTCCCCAAAAGAGCTCCTAGGTTTATAATCTCTTAAACCAACAAAGTACTGAAGGAAATGCCTTAATAACCAAAACATTTACATGCCTCTTTCAAAATGATTACTCGACTATCTCTGAAAGCTAAAGCCATCAGCCATGTGCAACGAGGTACCTGAGTACCTATGTGATTGTCCCTTAATGTTTAGCCCATTTTCATCTGAAACCACAAAAGCCAATATGACACATGATTATCATTATCTAGGACCAGTGGTTTTTACTTAAAAATTAAAATTATATCCTTTAACTTAATTTTTAACATAAGGGTTTAAAATGTGAAAAAAAATTATTCAAAAGATTAACTCATGGTGAGGGGATGGGGGCTATGAAATGACACTTTTGTCCATTTTGTCAGGGCAGGTATGAGATCCTAAATTAAGTGCTAACCTCTCAGCCTTTTAGAACAGAATGGGCATGAGTGTAGTTTTGCAAAATTCCTGAGTTGGGACTACTTGTGCCTCAAAAGGAGAACTATGACTTTATTATTGTTTTTATCTTGATTAAAATGTCAGCAGCTGCCATTTATTATGTAAAGTGTGTGGGGTAGATTGTTCTATTATTCTTGAAAAACACACAATTGCTTTTTGAATCTCCATTTTTTTCCCCCTCAGTAGGATGGCCCTGCTGGGTGCATAGACAGAAAATCTTGCTTAATTACACCCTTCGTGATTTTGGCTCGAAGCCAGCCTTGTTTTATTCCAATTATAACCTTTTCAAAACAAAGAGTAATGGGAGTTGAAAGGAACAAGCTGACAACAGTTTTTTACCTGAAATAAGTTGAGAACTAGAAGTGAATTATAATTAAAAAAAAAAATCACCCAATGGATGTCATTTTGTTTCTTACTCCAGAATTTTCCATGGATTGTTAGAATATAATATAAATGAGACCAAGACCATCAGATCTCACAGAGAATTCTATAACCTCGCTGGACTCCCTGGCCATAGACTATGTACCAACTTGGGTCAAATGTCAGTCCCTTGTTTGCTATCCTTTGGTGGCTCTCACCGACTTGAAGGTAAAATTTCAAACCAGAGTACTTATAGGTACCCTTCAAGTGGTTGATGTGGTCCTGGCTTCTCATCTCCAATCACCCTTGCCCCGCTTCCAACCTTTCTTACTTTTTTTAAAATAATTTATTGTCAAGTTAATTAGCATACAATGTATACAGTGTGCTCTTGGCTTCAGTAGATTCCCAAGATTCATCATTTACATACAAAACCCAGTGCTCATCCTAACAGGTGGCCTCCTCAATGCACACTACCCATTTTCCCCACCTCCCCGCAAACCCCACCCCACTGTCAACCTTCAGCTTGTCCTCTATATTTAAGAGTCTCTTACAGTTTGCCTCCCTCTTGGTTTGAAACTTATTTTTCCTTCCCTTCCGCTATGGTCTTCTGTTAAATTTCTCAAATTCCACATTTTGTTTCTCCCTTTTTTCTCTTCCTCTGTGTTGCCCATTCCTCCCATTGAACTTTTCATTCCTGCTCTCTCATTTCAGTTTCTAAACATACTTAACCTCTACAGCTGTTCCCTCCTGTAGCACCCTGTATTAATTTCACAGATGTACTATCCTCTCTTTACTGTTTGATTATATTCATGATGATTTCAAATTTCTCCTGTTCTCACTTTTTAAAATTACGATTCAGATCACTGTCTTTTTGATCGGGACTTTTTCATGCCTGGTGAGTCTCAGATGTCTGTTTATTTTTGAGGGTGAAACACTAAGAATCTTTTGGGAAGTTTTGTGTGCATGAATGGAGCTTATTGGATATTGGGCTTGGAAGTAAGTAGCATGGTCAGGCTGGGATTTTTAGGTGAGTGATTCCAAATGTGAGAATCTATATGCCTTATTTTCTCTTTGGCTGGTCAGTTTCCCCAGGCCACTGATTAGTGTCCTAATTCCTTGCTGGGAATAAAGCTGGTGGCCAGTATGTTCAGGTGGAGCCTATAAGGCGTCATCCTTTAAAAGGCAGATTTTCATTTAATTCCCTGTTTGCAGTATAGCACTGCTTAGCTGTCCTTGTCTCACAGAACTCAGGTCTTCCATAGTGAGTGCCCTGGTCTGTTTGGGCTGTATAATAGAATATCGTAGATTGGATAGCTTATAAACAAGAAATTTATTTTTTACCACTCTGGAGGCTGGGAAATCCACGATCAAGGTGCTGGCATGTTCCTATTGAGGGCCTGCTTCCTGGTTCATAGACAGCCATCTTCTTTCTGTGTGCTCACATGGCCAAAGTGGCTAGGGAGCTCTGGGCTCTCTAAGGGCACTACTTTCAGTCGTGAGGGCTTCACCTAATCACCTCCCAAAGGCCCCACTTCCTGTTACCATCACAGTAAGGATTAGTATCTCACATATGAATTTGGGGGGAGGGGACACAAACATTTAGTCCATAATGGTAAGGGTGGCCTGGGTACATAGAGTAGAGAAACATCTAGTCTGAGAATTTCCCATGGAGACTTCAACCAGTCTTCCTGAAAGCAGTTCCCCCAGGCTCTCAATCACAGTGATGCTGGTGAGTTTCCATGCCTGCACCTTGCAGGGATTATGTAGTTTGATTTCAATTTTGGCTTGGTCTTCCCCAAACGCACAGGCTCTTAGCTTTCAGTCTTCTTTCATCTGCTAGAGAAGTCACTACTCTTTGCTTTTCAACTCCCAAACCTTGATCAACATCTTTCTTCTACCCGTGTTGCTTTTCTTTTCCTTGTGGGGGTGTGCCTTTAGGGGGGTCCTTTTCCAGTCTTTTCCAGTCAGTGCATTAGTGTTTCAGAAGGAGCAGAGGCAGACCTATGCTGAATTCAGTCAGAACTCCATGTGCTTCAGCCCCTGGACCTTCTCTTTGTTTCCTCTAGTGTGCTCTGTTGCCTTCACTTAGAGCCTTGTTCTTCCCTCGTCTTGAACATTCTTCTGTACTTTCTGTCTACGTAATCCTGTTTCAACTCTCAGCTTAAACCGCACTTCCTACGAAACACTTTGGGGCACACCCCCTGGCTCATATGACCCGCCTGTTACAAATACACTTAAGCCCCATACACTTCTTCCTTTTTGGATTCACACTGGCTGAGGTGTCTTCCATGTTTGCCGTTGCCCACACCCACCAAGGGATTTAGGCTCGATGGATCATTACAGATGTATTCTCCCCAAAAGTATGTGCTCAGCCAGCACAAACATGAGTAATTGCCTCCTTCGCATTTGTTTGCAAAGGAGAGCCATCAAAGTCTCCTGGATTTTGTCTAAGCGCTTATTATCCCATGCTTTTCTTTCTTCTGTCCACATGAAGTCATTTCCAAAAGAGAATAATTCAGTCCTCTTTCTCTTACAAGCAGTGTCAAAACTTTCGATTCCATTTCACCCCTGGTTGTACAGTCATCGCACTCCGGCAGAGTCGTGCTTAACTGGAAGCCTCTGGCCTGCAGTTTCTATTCATTTTCTCAACCATGGTTATTATCATTCAGAGAGGAATGTGAAGTCCTCTTTTGCCCAGTTTTGCATGTCATCGTCACTTCCTGTTCACAAGGGGGAAATGAGTTTCCAGGTCTTCGAGGTGTTATGGGGGTTTTTTGTTGTTTTTTGTTGTTGTTTTTTCAAAAATACAACCTGGGTCATTAATGATTATTTTCCTGAGCTCAGGCACACTCACTCCAGAATAATACCACAGAGCCATTTGAATCCTGTGACAGTACAGGCACCTTACCCCTAACCTTGAATAGAACATCGATGCTAATAAATTCAGGGTCTTAAAAATGTGAATTATAGTCATTTCACACTTCGTGGCAGCTTCATGCTGAAGAAATAGCTTAAAGCTTAATTATAATGCTTGTCCCTTCATTAAGTGCAGATGACATTCCTCAGATAGATTTTTGCAATGACATCTGAGGGAAGGAGTTCAGAAACTTATTAGTTATTCATGATGGAGAATATTGACTGTGTACTGATTAAAGGAAAGTGTTGACACCCTTCTTAACATGATGCATCTGTCTGTTAGTTTATGGTTCTCCCTGTGGTCCTCACGGAAAGCTCTTTGGGAAATGAAGAAAATACCCTTCAGCCTCTGAGTGCAAATGTGTATAGAAAATGTGCTTGATGAGTGGGATTAAAATGGAGAGCAGGAGGCCTCGGGCCTCTGATTACCTACCCCCGCAAATGACTGAGCGACGTTTTGAGGACCATTTGTGAGGCACAACGATAATGGATTGGACATGTCCCCCTCTCCGTGCTTGAGGAGCTATTACAATACATTCAGCACATTAGTGGCTCATTCCCAAGCTAGAAGTCAGTTCTTACAGAAGGATGCATGGGGAGTTTTGTCTCCTGTAATATGATAATACTATAGCTTGAGTCATGCGGTGACTAAGTGAACAGGTAAAGGCACAATCTTCCTCTCTTTGCCACAGGGTGTGATATTCTTACAAAAAGAGAATTTTGCTATTTTAATGATGTGAGATGTCTAAGGAATGAGAGCATTAGAACCCAAAGTAAGGAATCCCAACATAAGAAAGCAGTTTCTGGGGCACCTGGGTGGCTCAGTCAGTTAGGCGGCTGACTTCAGCTCAGGTCATGATCTCAGGGTTCGTGGATTTGAGCCCTGCATTGGGCTCTGTGCTGACAGCTCAGAGCCTGTTTCGGATCCTGTGTCTCCCTCTCTCTCTGCCCCTCCCATGCTCATGCTCTGTCTCTCTCTGTCTCAAAAATAAATAAATTCCCAAAAAAAGCAGTTTCTAATCATCCAAAGTGGTAAATTGTCTCCCTTGATTGTCATGAGCTTCCCATCACTGAGAAACTCAACGTAAGCAGGAGACCATCAGACCAAGACTATTATAGAGGTGTGTCATGCATCAAAAGGAGGGAAGATTTTAACTAAATGACCTTTCAGATTTGCCTTGACATCAAGATTCTAAGACTCAGCCTTCAAAGTACTGCTCATAGATGTGATTTTACAAGGGACCTCTCATTACATTTAAATTCCTTTTAAAAGCTGTACTCAGTGAGCTAACCTTGAAGGACACAGTCTGTGACCATCATTGACTGATTCTATTTTTCCTTGCACCATGGGTGTTTGGAGAACAATTCAAAGCCTTCAAATTCTTGTGGTGCTTTGTAAATGTCAAAGTATTTTCATAAATACTCCCTCAGAAACAACCTAAAGTAGTACAAGAGGGATTGGCTTCATCCCCTTGTACTGATGAGGAGACTGAGGGGTTCATGTACACCACCCCTCTGTTTAGCATAAGAAAAATGTTACTTTCTCAGAGCTCAGGAGTATTTTGAAGTTTTAGTCTGTGGGCGGAATCTTTCATATTGGCAGCAGTACAGAGTAAAGGTGCAGGGCAGACTCAGAGTCAGACTACTAGACCCTCGATTCTGTGTCATCCACCACCTGCTAGGATATGCCTCTGAACAGGGTTTTAAAACCTCTTTCTATGTCAGTTCCCTCATTTGTGAACAAGGGGATGAGAACAGCACCAATTCAGAAAGGCTTGTGAGAAAGAAATACCATGCTGTATACGAACAACTTCAAGCATTACCTAGAATGTAGGACTCAAATGCTATTTTCCACTGCTTTGTTGTTGAAGCAACAGATTATTACTCATTCTTGATTATGGCCAAGGGACTTGTCCCAGTGATTGGGGTAATTTTGCTCAATCATTTGCCTCCCATTGATAATGGTCAGCAATGGGTTCATAGCCTGTTTTATACAAACCAATATAATCAAAACAACAATAAAACAAAGTATGAGGCAATCCAATTAACAAATATTCATAGTGGACTTTAACCTAGCTTTTGAAATTTTCTTACAGTAAAGGCATTTGCCATTTGTATTAAGGCAGGAGAGAGGCAAACCTTGTCCTAAGGAAAGTGAAACACACCTTGCACTATATAGACATGATGAAGTGGTAAATGTTGTGGTTCTGCATGAAAAGCTGAAGGTTTTAAGCACTCATATATGCAAATAGCTTTTCAACTTTTTCTGAATTTCATTGCAATATGGGAAGGATGGAGGTGGAAACATTGCTTAAAAAAGAGAAACAAATTAGCTCATTAGTATCAACACGTTTCAAAATCCAGTAACTCTAACACTATCCTGACCAAAATACTGCCCCTCCTAGCTTCTTCAGCCATTTCTAGAAAGGAGACAGAAGCTTTGACCAGCTTCCCTCGGGGGACAAACCAAACAGAAAATCCCAGAAATAAGAAACCTCATCTGAGTACCTTTCATCCTGGTTGTCAACTGCCACCAGAAATCAATGGCTTTCTCATAACCCCAGCCCGAGAATGAAATTACACATGAAATCCTAATGAGATTTCTTTTAAAATTTTTCACCTTGACTCTTTTGTACCATCCTAGAGCTCACCCATTTATTTTTACATACATTCATAAAGGTTTTGATCCTCCATTAAATTGCACTCTTATGAGTTACAGTGTTTTCTTCCCCCGAAGGCCAGAATGGGAACCTATTTTTCACTTTGGCTTACATGGATTTTTATCTAATAACCATAGGTTGCTGTCACTGAACACTTGCTCCTTACCTGCAACCTATTACCAGGCCAGATGAACCTGCAAGACAGAGTGAGTGCTATGGTTTTGCTAGGCAAATGAATTCTCTTTGGTAATAATAGTTAGACACCACTATGGTCATAAAAAGCGAACCTCAGCATTAGTTTTCAAAGTGCTGCCATCACTTGACCAGACACTACTAATGAGGTTGAAACACTGTCTTCATGTACTCTCTGCATTAGCACCTAAGACAGAGCCTGAGACCTCAAGATAAGCTAAGCAATGCTGATCATTTGGTTCACCAACACTCCCATGTTGCAATGGAAAAAACTTAATAAGATCTGGGGACACGGTCTATAAAGTAGGACATTGGGAAGCAGGCATAGAGCACCATTTGACAAGTTGAACCCATTCAAGAGTCTTTGAGATGACATTGGCTGCCCGAATCTGGACACTGTACTGGGCAGGGTTCCAGCTGGTGTTACTGAACTAGACACGTAAATATAATCTAAATGAATGTATTCCTTCTACAAATATTTGAATACATGCTGTGCACTGGACCTAGATGCTAGGGATACAGTGATGACCCCCGGTGGGTATGGTCTTTGCCCTCATGGAGTTTATTGTCTAGAAGGGGAGACTTTGAATACCCAGGCACAGTGTCAGCATTTATGGAAAACATCCTGTGCCTAGAACCAGCTTGTGTGTCTCATTTACTCTTCACATTAGAAGAAGCACCTCTGGGAAGAAGCCCCATGATCTTCCCTGTTTTATGGGTCAGGAGCCAGAAACTCATAGAAGTTCAGGGAAAGGAATCGTCTCAGGGAACAAAAGAAGTTTCGATATCCATATTTCACTTCTTATGCCTTCCATTGCATTTATTTAGAAAGGCTTTCAGATTTTCTAATCAGAAAAAGTAACGTGACAGCAAAAAAAGCTGAAGGCCATTGCCTCACTGATAATCTGCTACAAGGGTAATATCTGTTATAAACGCATCCTCACCATGGAAAAAAATGTGGGAAGACACAGATCAACAAAATTTACTTTTCAGTCACAGCCTACTAACCCTTGGGCCTTTATCTGGGAATGGAGATTTTTTAGAGCTAACCAGAAAGCATAAAGCACCAGTCTTCATGGCCTTTTGTTTCATGTCGTCATTATTATTTTGTTCACTTATTTATTCTTGGTCTGCCTTACTGGATTGTAAACTCTAAACCAGTGATCCTCAACCTTTGCTTCATATTCAAACCACCTGAGAAGTTTAAAAAGTAGCCCTGACTCCTAGTCACCATCCCAGGACACTTAAGTCAGAATCTCTAAAGGTGCCGCTTAAGCCTTAGTATTGGTTAGAGCGTGCCTGGAGATTCCAGAGGGTAGCCAAGGTTGAGCACTGAGTTTTAAGAGGACAGGTCTTGTGTTACATGCCCCCATCACTGTCCACGCTCTGAGTATTATGAACACTGAAACAGTGCCTAGCACATGAGTAGATACTCAGTAAATGTTTGCTGAATAAGTGAGTAGGTGGAGAGGTGGATGGATGGGTGAGTGAGTGAGTGAGTGAGTGAGTGAAGGAACTAATGATTATAACAATTACTGGAGTGGAGTAAGTTCATAGAATAACTACGACCAGATAATAGTTTACAGTTGACCTTATAATAGTTCGGGTTCCACATACGACTGTGGTAAAAAGGTTTTAGATAGGTATATGAACAAGTATAGAGTAAACTGCAGTGTTCACACCATCTAGAAGGGGAATTTACTCTGCCTTCCTTAATACCACATTAATCTCCAGTCTTGGCACACTCCCATTTTGACAGTGCAGGCAGCCGTTACACCAGAGGTAATGGTTCATTATTATTTCTTCAGTGAATTATGTTTGTCTGAAGGAAGCAAAGATAACAAAGAGGAAATTATAGTTTGTGTGGGGTGATATGAATGCTTGTAAACTGAGCAGTGAAAGGGAAATGTATGCAAGCAGTTGAGAATTCTATCTCTGTCCTCCAAAGGCAAAAACAAAACAAAACAAAACAAAACAAAACAAAATAAAAAAGATGTTCAGAGGGAGCAGTTTATGCCCTCTTCACAATTTTTTTTTAAATATTTTTTTTTTATTTATTTCTAGGAGAGAGACAGCATGAGCAGGGGAGGGTCAGAGAGAGAGGGAGTCACAGACTGAAACAGGCTCCAGGCTCTGGAGCTGGCAGTCAGCACAGAGCCCGACGCGGGGCTCGAACCCACGAACCGCGAGATCATGACCTAAGCGAAAGTCGGACGCTTAACCGACCAAGCCACCCAGGCGCCCCCCTCTTCACAATTTTAATTGAGGGTGGGAGAAAGACACTGAAGTATCTTCCGCACCTGGGCAACCCACAATTTTCTCGTTACAGCCTTGATTACCCCCCTGGATAATTTTGTGGAATGCCAGTACCACATTGGGCATATCAGTTTTTCTCCCTCCTCTTCTTCATGTAACATTTCAAGCAAGTATGTGTATATAGTAGACAGCAGTGGAGAAAGTAACATTTGTATGGATTTCTGTTGGTATACCTAGTACTGCTTTGTCACTATTTTATTTGGATGTCTGCTGAAATTATCCTGCCCTCTAATATCTACCTACAAAGTGATTGATGCAAAACTCTTTTTGACAGGGTGAGCAAACTGTAATGTCTGTCCTAATGTCCTCTGTCAAGTTTCCTGATGACCTCTGATCACCTCTGATTTTGAACTTCTATTCTGTGAATATATTTGGTGTAAGACTGAGTACCACCAACAGACCACACATCACTTTTGTGCAGAATAGAAAAAGGAACCCCTTCCTCCAACATCTGTCAGAAATTTGTCATAATATGGTGATTGTTTTATGGATAAGACAGTTGTTTGCCATTTACTGGAAAAATATAAGTGCACAAATACTACTATGCCTAGGATTTGAATCACCCGTGCACACACGCCTGCACACATGTCACCCTTGAGCAGCGCGTGAACTACACACCATGAACTCTGAAAGGGAATCTCATTATCCTGCTCAAGTTGTCTGTGTCATAACACATTGATTTAAACTTGGATCTCTGCATTTTTCATTTAATTTCCACCAAAAATACCTCACAAGTGACTCTGGTGTGTACAGATTAGTAAAGTTTTAAGAAAGCAAAATGAACTGAAATTCAGTAGTACATGAATATTCTTATTCCCAAAAGTCCCCAGGTCATATCTCCTGGTCCCTCTGTCTTCTCTGGTGGTCTTTCCTTCTTTTTGCTCTCCCTACTGGCTACTCCCCCATCCCCCAACTATCTGGATTCTGTCTGATGCCTATCAGTTTAGTCATACTCTTGGTAACTCACTTTCCTATAGACCTGTGCCCATAGAGACTTGTGTTCCCCTCAAGCATCATATCAAAATAATTTCCCAAACAAAGAAAATTCCTTCCCTAAGATAAATTCTGGAGCAAGCACTAAGAACTTTTTTTAATCTTGCCACACATATTTAATCTGGAATTAGGAACTAGCTGTTCCATATGCAGCTGGTTTCTCCTAAGTAAACATTCTGTAGGTTGTATGTAGGGAGGAGCCCTTCAGGGAGGAGAATTAATTCATAAGAGTTGAAGATACAAATGGCCCATGGCAGTTATGAGGTCCAGTGCTTTCATGTTATGAGAGGAAGTCTAGCTCTAAAAAGAGGAGTGGCCTGCCTCAAGCCCCACAGCTAAGTGGGGTGGTTAGCACTGGAAACACAGTATCCTGATTCCCAGGGCTGGATTCTTTTCTGTACTAGACTACCTCTAACAATTTTTAATCTGTACTTTACATTCTGCTCACATGCCAGCCTGGCATCATAAGTATTAGAATCTTGACACAAGACTCAGACAGTCCTAAGTCTACCTCTTAACAACCAGGGATTGAATCCTCCCTGGCTTTCTGTCTTCCCATTTCCAAAATGGGTGTGCTGATACCATTAAGTAAGAAAATCCAGGTTGAAGTGTACTCTCTAGGTTTCAGAAGACTTTTATAGGTTTAGAGTCCTATACGTCATTCAGTCAACTAAATAAGCATATATTACGAATGCTTAAATAATTGGAGTACAAAGATGAATAAATCATCATCCCCAACTCAATGAATACATCACCTACTAAATGTTAGTCTTATAACAGGCTTATGTAAAAGGTACAGAAACAACACAGATGGTCAGACATGTCTCCTGGGTCTCAAAGATGAGTAGGAATTCACCAGAAAGAGGTGAGAGCCATTCAGCAGGGAGAGATAGTAGCATGTGGTACAGCATGGAAACATGAAAGCACATGCATAGTATGGGAGAAGCGCAACGACAATGTCAAGAGCATTTGGGACAGGGAGCAGCAGGAGGTAGTGCTGGAGGGGTTCGTTAGGGATTGATGATGGAAAGAATTGAATGCCATGGTAATCAATTTGAACTTTAACCTATAGATGATGGAGGAGAGCAAACATAATCATAAAATAAAAGAAGCACTACCATATTAATCACTGCAGTGATGTTTTTAATGTTTGACTGTTATCCATGTTCTTGATTTATTTCTCAATTTGGGATTACTGGTGAAAAATATTCTAGTTTGAAGCTGTCCACCTAAAAATGGATTGCCTCAAATAAAGTAGCCAAACCAAATGCTGTCATGAAGGTGAAAATATAATCTCAGCAGGCTTTCATTTAATTGAGGGCTTGTGTAATGAAAGAGTTCACTGTAGCTAAAGCAACATGTTCCCTGCCATTGGATTTAATGAAAACCTGCTTAAAGTATATATAAAAAGGGTGAAATGCTAGGTGCATTTTCTATCTGGTACATTTCCTAGGACTTTACTTACTGAGGATCAAATATGACACATGTTACTGGTTTATTCGAGGATGTGTAATTTTAAAAAGGGAAAAGATAATTGTGGGATGCCAGTCAAAAACAGATGTCAAAAACAGACTCAGCACCACATTTATAATGGTGTGAAACACCTAAGTAGTAAATTTGTAGATCTCTTCTCATTGAGAAATAAAATGTTACGTTTTCTCACAGGATGTGACAGGCACATGAAGATTTCTAAAATAAAATTTTGGAAGGCATCTGGACAAGTGCACTTGTCAAATAGCTTCTAATATGGGCAGGTAGCAAGAAAAAATTCTTTAGAAAACATTTACACTGGAATAGTAAAAGAGAAACAAAAAAACCATTGACTTTTGCTTTACCCCTCTCTTCCAAAATCTAACTGCATAAGTGCATAAATCTTTTCAGCTTCTGCCACAAAGGCTTTATCTTCAGGCTGTACTATAGTTGCTTTAGAGTTTTAACACAGTGACCAAGATATGGACATAGAACATTGAAGAAGTAGGCAGAAAACTAATTGGAAATGGAGGAAGAAACCAGCATGTGCAGCTCTAAAGAGAGACAGAGGACATCATCTGATCAGTAGGAGTTGGGTTCTCTGTGGCTTTGAGGTACTAGGGGTCCAGGGCTGGGAGAAGCTTAGTTTTACCCTCCGTAGCGCTTAATGGCTAGGCACAGTATCAGCACCCAGGGTCTCAAAAGTACTGACACAGAATGTGTATACACACACACACACACACACACACACACACACACACACACACACACACACACACACACACTACACGGTGGATTAACAGGTGCTTAAAGTCCTTCCCTTCCCTGTGCATCCATCTCCCGGCACACATTTACATGGGTTTAACTTAGAATTCCCAAGAAGGCAAAAGGTATTAAAACAATTAACATATTTCAGTGCAGGAGATAATTGCCAAAAACAGTGATCAAATATAGAAAGAAAAGGCAATATTCCACTTGTGTTTCTCTGATAACAAGGAGTGGCAGCATCTGAGTGAACGACAGTCAAGCATAAGTCTCCAAAGAACTTATGCCCAGTATGTAGAGATGTTTACATCTAATGGAACCACAAGAGACTATAGGAAATATCAGAATATCTTCATTTTGTAAGGTTTTATTTAGTTGATAAGTTTTGTGAGCTCATGAAATGGACACAGATCTTCCCATCAGTGACTCCATAGATTCCCTTCCTTTTGCTTTAAATTCCATGCTAAGCTTAAACATCATCTCCTTATACTCTACCCCATATCCTAAGCTTTTAGAGCCCCCGACAGTTCTCTTCCATAGCATTTACTTCTATTTCATATTGCCCATTCATTTTTAGGCATGTTTTATTCACCTTTGTATCCGTGGTGAGCCAGACCATGAAAGCAGGGCAACTTTCTCTTTTTATCAACAGTGTCTAACACATAGTAGTTATTTAATAAATAGTTGTTGAATGCAAGATAAACAAATGAGAATAAAGCAGAGCCACCTGGTATGGTTAACCCTAAGAAAGGAGAAGGAGATGGGTAATCCTGTAGACACAATTAAATTTTGCTATATTATAGAACCTCACACACTTCCTTGTACCTGACATAGGTCCAAATGTCTTTACTCAACCAAAAAGCCAAGTCCCTGAGAATTTAATTAACAAGAACAGCAAAGCCAGCACTTACAAAGTACCAAAACATCTGCACAGTTTTCTCAACCTTGAACTCCTATAGACTAGAGTCATGACTCTGGTTCAGACATGCAGTCACACTAGTCATGTGATCTTCAGCAAATCACATAACCACTTGGACACCTTATCTGTAAAAGAAAAATGAGATTCATTTCATAAGGCCTGTGTGAGGTTTGGTATACAAACCATAGTGCTAGTACAGACATTTAAAATAATAAAATAACAAATTATAACTCACTTGTTTACCAGTTGATTTTCTCCTGCCAAAATGCTAAGTTCATAACTCAGGGACAAACTTCTTGTTGTTTACTCCTCTGCACTTAAGCATGGGGCCCAGCACACAGTAGGTCATTAATTAACATTGGACAGATGGATGGATGAGTGGGGGGTTAGGTGGATGAATGAATGAGTAAATGCATAAATTCCCAGGTAAGACATTATGAACTGCTAAACTATGTACTAGAGTGATTGACATTAGAGTACTAGTTAAAACACTAGTTAGAGCACTTTATGGTCTGCAATAGACCTCAGACCATCAAGGGTGAGCACAAGAAAAGGTGAGGTGAAATGATGAAGTAAGAATGCTTTGACAAGAAAAAAAAAAAAACATAGCATGGTAGGCTTCCACATCCATGTGGTAATGGTGGATACTTTTGATGGAGACTTAATAGTATTTCATGCCCTGACCTATTTTGCTTTCCTGCTCTATGGACTCCAGAAATGGTGAATTCTTTCCAGACTCTCAAATTCCTTTTCTTCCCACTTGGTCTTTGAATGGTCTTCTGCCTAGAATACTTTGGTGTTTTGCCTGGAACCCTTCCTGATCCTTGTTCTTTGAGTCTGAGTTTAGACATTTTTTCCTCCTGTACAGCTTTTATGAACCCTCAAACTGTTTCCAATCTTTAACACAATCATAGCAATTATTCTTCTGTGTTGTGTGTAGGCTAAAAAGAGACACAGATAGTCCATGCCTCATTTACAGTAACCATATTCAAGGACATATTAGTGATATTCATTGAATGAATGACATTGTTCTAAGATGAAAAGCCTAAAAGAATTATCAGAATGTCGCTAGAGGGGCGTCCGACTTTGGCTCATGTCATGATCTCGTGGTTTGTGGGTTTGAGCCCCATGTTGAGCTCTGTGCTGACAGCTCATAGCCTGGAACCTGCTCCAATTATCTGTCTCCCTCTCTCTCTGCCCCTCCCCAACTCATATTCATATTCATTCTCTCTCTCTCTCTCTCTCTCTCTCTCTCTCTCTCTCTCTCTCTCTCTCTCTCTCTCAGAGGCATGTTCCTAGAGAAATAAGGTTAGGGGTGGTTGGGGCTTAAAGTGGAACAATTTCAGATTTTAGCCTTCTTTGAAGGAACAGAGAGTGAGATGAATAAAAATGCCCAGTAAGCAATAGAACAGAAGGCAGAAGAGCAAAGACAGGGCTGCAGTGGATGACATCTCCAGAGAAGAACAAAGAGTGAAAGAGACATATATACACTTGAGAACTAGAGGGAAGAAAAGGAACTGACAAGGTAGTTATATTACAGAAGCCAAGAAAGAAAAAACGTTTCTCAAAGGAGTTGACATGGCCAAACCATGCAAGTGGAATTTTAAAAAGCCATCAAACTGAAGGGCATGTGCTAAAGGAATTGGATGCTGAAATGGGGACAAGCAGTCTGGACACCGGAGCAAGGAGAAGGGTAGGAAGAGAACTGGAAGGGGCTACTTGGCCAAGGGCAGCTGTTATGGAGACAAGGTAGACTCCCATCTGTCAACAGTAATGAACATGGAAAGATGGAAGATGGTAGAGAGAATACACCAAGGAAGGGAAGTGTGAGCTAGAAATTCACTGGTATTATTCTGTCTCTGAATCTTCTCTATTCCTTATGTTCCTTCCTTTCAGGAAAGCAGAGTTGGGCATGTTGTCATAGAGGATGCTTTTGTGGTTTCCCAGACATTTGACGAATTATGCTCTGGAGTGGTTGGAAAGGGAAAGACCACCAGCACTCCGTTATGAACATCTCCATACTTTGTTGTATAGCTCCTAGGAATTTCAGTATCTCCATGTCCACCGAACTGCCAGCTTGCTTGTGTGCTATCTTGGAACCCTTCCTGATTTCTTTGTGCAAGCATGCCTTGTCAAGAAGTTTATAGTACAGTTGGGAAGACAACAGGGATATTGTCATTTGGTTTAGTGTCTTGGCAGAGTAACCAATTTCCACATTCACTACTTAACTAATGTTTACTGAAGTGAAATCAAGCTGGGCTAATGTTCTTTTATGCCATGGTGCTTGACTTCCACATTCTTTTTTCCAAGTGGGTGAAAAACCCTTTAGAAAGGAGATTTACTCTTCCACGAATTATTAAGAATAGTGGCTAATCTACACTGAGCACTGTACAAAACACTTCATTTATATTTAATGCTCAGAGCAATGCCAAAAGGTACTATTTTTATCCCCATTTTATTGATAAGAAACTGAGACCTAGGGAGGTTAAGGAACTTATTAATCCAAGGTGGTCCTGTAAGTAAATGGCCCAGCTGCCATTTGAATTTAGTCTTATCTGAGTCCAAAGATTGGTAGGCTAGTCTATCCCTTATTTGGTCAACTATTCTCTCATCTCCCTAAGACACATACCCAGGAAGGTCAGGATTATGGTAATGTGCAGGGGAACTCTTCTCGTACCTTTGTCCTCATTTGCCCTCCAGCCCTGGTAGAAGCCAGGTTTTCTGGTGTATTTAGCATGGACACTGCCTCATTTGTCAATAGAACCCTGAGAGTGTCTCTAGACAGGCTCGTATCTTATACACCAGGGGTCCTCAGCTCTCTTCCTCCTTAAACAGGATCCCTGCTGAACACAGAACAGCCCCTATTACTGGCACTGAGCTCACCCAGTTGCTAACGAGTTTATGTCCAGGGGACAAAGCTCTACCTGATTATTCATTTTGCTTTAGATCCGGCGAGCAATATAAGCATGGTGCTTCAAGGTTAACCAATTTGGTTAACTCCTCTGAGTAACTGGGGATGGCTCTACTTAAATCTCTGATCATCTTTGCTTTAGGAAATTTTATAGGCAAAGGCAAAGCCACAAGGGAATTTGATCTTAAGGATTTCCCAGGGCCAGTCCTTAAAACTGACCATTTCTTCTTCTCATTGTGAACCTCTGTCAGGATTTAAAAGCTGTGGCTGTGATTTATTAATGTGTCTGATTCCTTCTGGGGGCAGTCCCATTTTTAAAGATCTCCCATGCTCCAAGCAGCTCTTTGCAGTGACAGTCCATCAGAGGCACCTGTTCTGGCAATCAGCAGCTCCAGATGTGCTCGCGCCTCACCAGACAATGCAACAATCTCCTCGGAGTTGGCAGACAGAGGAATAAGGATTTAGAGAAATACATTACTGTGACAAAGTGAAAAGGCAGGTTAACAGAAAAGGCAGGGATGACCAGAGGGTGAAGAACATGGAGACAAAATTTCAGGAAACTAAGCCACATGATGGTAGCACTTTATATGCTATAGCATTTTGACATGCCCCCACCCCCTGCCTAGCAAGAGGAGTAGGCATTTGAGCAAAGTGGGGGGAGGGGGAGGGGATGGTTCTCAAGGAGTGTGAAATGGTCTTAGGTCTGGATTGAGGCAATCTGGAAATCCGTAGGATTAGAAGGACAGGCATTCAAGTGCAACAAACTCCCCTTGCTTCCCATCTTATCATTCCATGTTACTTTCTTTTCCTCTTTAAAAACCATTTAGAAAGGATCATGAAACAGAACAAAGAAAAAGGAGGTGGTGAGTTGTTTATTGGAGGTAGAAACTTCAACTTGTGCTGGCATTATGTCCCTGAACCGAATAGCTATCTGAGGCCCTCTTTCCTCAACTTTGAATGGACCCAAAATGTCACTGTTATCAAAGTTGCACATTGAAGAAGGCAGAAATAATATGTCTGGTAAAACAGGAAGCCCCAGCCAGGAAAATATATAACACTTCCATTCACTGACCCTCCTTTCCCTCTGCATCAGTGTCTGTCATAAATCGCTATTTGCTGACAGGTTGTGCCGATATGAACTCAAGGCTGGTTCCAGCACAAGAGAAATGTGCTATTCACTTAGTGCCAGTGACTGTAGGTCCTACCCATCCCAAGCTGATCACCATTTTGCTGCCGAATAGAGAGAAGAAAGGTGACGGCCATCATCATTACGAGACCAATTCGCAATTACGTGCCTCAGCACATTAGGGACCAGAAGAGAGAGATTCAGCCACTATAGAAACCATGAGAAAATCTGCTGACATCTACTGCCAGCCCCTTCCCGACACCCCCAACACGCACCCACATGCACACATGCACTCACCATGTCAATTCAGTACAGGAAGAGCTACCTGAAATTCAAGGCATTTCAGCCTTGAATCCTGTTAATAATTATTTTAAAACATTTGCTCTTTTTAGCACAACTCTGGCACATATAGATATTTGGTATTTATTTTTTTTTAATGTTTATCTCAGAGAGAGAGAGAGAGAGAGAGAGAGAGAGAGAGAGAGAACTAGGAGGAGGAGGAGGAGAGAGAGGGAGACACAGAATCTGAAGCAGGCTCCAGGCTCTGAACTGTCAGTACAGAGCCTGACCCAGGGCTCAAACTCAAGAACTATAAGATCATGACCTGAGCCAAAGTCAGACACTCAACCCACTGAGCCACTCAGGTGCCCCAGGTACTTGGTATTTAAATCTTTATTGAGTGATAGCTCTCCTCAGGCTTCTTTGGGGGCAAATGACACACATTTATGGATCACCTTCTATATGCAAAGTACTAGGCAATTCCCAAAACTTGAAATCTCAGCCTCTGTACTGAGGAAAGAAATTGTTTAGAAAGAGCAGTAGCCATACCAGAAAGGAAAAGGAGGAGGGACACGCAGGATATTCAGAAAGCTCAGACAAGGCAAGAAAACTTGGGGGTAGAATTGTGGGAAGGGCGGCATTCTAGTTGGTCATGAAAATGGGTGAAATTTGGCTCTCCAAGTAGAAAGCACAACCCTGCTTCATAAGAGAAGATGGAGAGTGAAATGAGAATTTGAAAGGCACATGGATGACCTCGCCATTCACACTGAGAATGTGGGGTGTCTTCCTCTCTGCTGGCAGTCGGATGATGTCACTGAAGCTGTCTTTGGGCAAGCATACTCCAGTTTGATGTGTAGGAGAGGTTCTGAGTAGAGAAACCACAGGCAGGAAATAGGGTGGGAAGACAATTCAAAACTCAAGACAAAAAAAATCATTCAAATCAGTCCTGTGTCTTAAGCACGGAAATAGTCATCAGTGAAAGCCTATGTTTATCCAAATAACCAGAACTATCTGATTGATAGAGGCACCAAACACTTGCTGCTTTTTATGGCATCTTGGAGAAGCCAACTGGAAGTGGAATTTGGCTCATGGTGAGGGAGCTAAGGAACAGAGAATTTAGGTAAATTACCTGAAGTCATAGAGCTAGTAAAGGTTAGAGCTGAGATTCAAACCCAGACATCCTGGCTTGAGTCCTTGCTCTTAATCAACACACTGTTTAATAACTGTTACTTAAAAGTTGTGATCAAAACAGATAATGCTTGAACAACAGTGGAAATAGACAGAAGGAATGAATGGGAGACTGTATAAAGAATATGGCAACTCCTGGAAGACAAGTACGGATGGAGGAGGGAAAACTAAAGGGTGACTCCAAGCATATGAGCCTTGCAACTGGAAGTTTTTCTGGAAAATTAAGAGAGATGGAAAGGGGGTGGCCAAAAATGAGCTTGAGCTTGTACATTGGTGAGTTGTTTAAATAAAGATGTACAGCAGGCAGACTTGTATGAACACCACTCAGATCTGAAAGCCATCTGCTTATTCATGACAGTTGGTGCCACAAGAATGGAAGTTATTGTCAGGAAAACAATTATAAATAGAAGACTAGCCAAGTCGTTAGTCAATGCCTACTTTTAAGAAAAAGAAGAGCCCACAATAGAGATAGGAAGGAATTTCAGAAGCACAGGAAGGAAAAAAATAACTGGTTTCAAGTGGAAGTAATGCCAAGGAAAATGAATATCACAAATGATACACTACATTTGGCAACTTGAAGCTCAGTTATATGGGGAAAAAGAGGATGAATGATAAAGTCAGAAGGTTAAGGAGATGGCAGGATACTATACTCTTTGAAGGTCAAAATGGGACCCAGGTTGCCATCATGGACAAACAAGAACTGTATTGTCTACCAGGTCCATGTGGCTATTTAAGTAAAATTACGTAAATTCAGCTCCTCCTCCCCCCTGGGTACATAAAGTGCTTAGTTAGCTACATGTGGCTACTGTGCTGGACCACAGAGACATGGCCATTTCCATTATTGCAGGCAGTCCTGCTGTACAGACCTGAACTGAAAGAAGGGACAGGACACTATTTCTGGGAAAGCTCAGAAGGCCACATGTTCTGTGTCACAGTTAACCAAGCATCCCAACATAGCGTAAAAGCTGCCACAGTAAATATATGGACCAACGGGTATGCCTGTGTTCTGGTAAAACGTTACTTTTGGACAGTGATACCTGAATTTCAGGATTTTTACAGCATGAACTATGACTCTTCTTTTGATTTCGTTTTAACCATTGAAAAATGTGAAAGCCATTATTTGCTTGTATCCCATACAAACACAGGTGTTGGGTCAGGTTTAGCCAGTGAGCTGCAGTGTACCATCCTCTCGATGAGAACACTGTGGATCTCAGTAAGAGAGGCAGCACGTGCCTGAGCATGGACATGCCTTGGCTGGACAAGAATGAAGTATAAAATAAATCCATATCAGCACTGAGTTTCCTCTGGTTTTCATCATCCAAATGGATAATGCAAGCCAGATAAAAACACACATCAAAATTTCATAAGCTGTGTTAGAATATAAAAAGGGAGATTTTAATAATGATGAAAAGGAAATTTTGATGTGTGTAGTTCATATTTTATGCTGGAGTCTCAACTTGTGACTACCTAACCAGATGTGGTGCCATATAGGAATCATATTAGGTGTTCAGTGTAAAAAAAACAATATCTAGCCCAATATCTTGAAATATCAGTATTTACAATCCTAACCACTAATCATGTCAACACTCAACAAGGTCTTCAGAAAAGAAAAGAAAATCCAGTTAAGTACACTAATGACCTTTCTTATTAGCTGCTGGTAACAAAGAGCTTTATTTTATTCTACCAACTGTCATTAATTGACAGTAGCTGCCTAGAGCGCGGAGATTGGGAGTGTCATGATTGACTCTTAATGTCTGCCATGGGTGAGGGAGTAGGGACATGTGGCAAAAGTATTTGCCATTCCCGTGTGAGCACTGAGATACAGGGGTCGAAGAGATTAGATTCTGAAATATTCAAAGATCTGACTCTACTGTACATGAGCTAATTTGTTTGCCCTTTAGTACAGATTTTAAATATATACAGAAGAGAGAATGCTATAATGAGCCCCTATGTACCTATCACTCAGCTTCAGCAATCAACTCATAGCCAATCTGTACTTCACTTCCCCACCCCCATGTTATATAGGAACAAATCACAGACATCATAGTATTCAACAGCTATTTTTTGACCACTTTCGAATCCACCTCACCTGCTTCTATTGTTATATGGGAAGTGCTTTTAGAGTGTTCATTACTGTGTAGTGTGTAATGGTAAGACAAAATCAGACTCAGCTGCTTTTGAAAGGGTTAAAAATTGTTGATTAAAAAGAAACTTGAGTGGACTGCGCTGTGGTCTAATAACCCTCACATGTTCAGAGCCCTGATTTACCATGTGTGTACTTCTAAGTACACTGAAACCTCAGGCTCAGCTAGCAGTTACCCTGTACCAACCATGTGCCAAACACCATGATCAGCCTAGTCCCCTCCTTTCGTCCAGAGGCACACAAGCAGGTTGAGGCACAGGTATGCTAAGTGAGGGCTCTGAGCCCAGTCAGCCAGAGGAGAGGCTATTAAAGGAATAATTTATTGGTTTAATGAAACATGGCTTCCAGTACATCTAAGCTTCTTCTACCTTACCCAACATAACTCTCATGTTCCCTTTGGTAGATTTGACTTTTTCTACTCAAGTTATCTTTGAAACCCCAATCCAGTAGCTACACAAAATTTGGATGCATCTGACAAAAACCATGAAGAGAAATGTGGAGGGGAACATGTGGATTCAGAGCTAATATTTATGACCATGGAAATAAGGAAGGCAGGAGATCTTGTTACATGTTCTGACTGCCTGGAGAAAAAGAAACCGGTGCATCCTACATCCCCAGACTTGAGCAAAGAAAATTGCGTGGCTCTCTCTCTGCCCTTCTCTGCCACTGTGGTGTATGCAATTGACTGTTCCTTGCTGTGTCTCCTCGCAAAACTTTGAATGATCCAGTGATTCCTGGCCAAGAAACAAGAGTACAATCATCCCATTCCCCAGTGGATTCTGATGAGATCTGGTGATAAAATTAGGTACAATCCCAAGAGGAAGTGCTGGAGAAGAACAAAGCTGGGTCTACAAGGTCTTACACATGAGATGCCACACATATTTATGCTGCATGAAGGTCACATGCTCCTATCATGTCACTCTCTGAACACCACTACTACCTGAACAAGAAATGTTTTCCTGGGGAAATGATTTTTCTCTGTTACTATGCTGCTACACCAGTAGGCTGGTTCTATAATACATGTATGAAACCTTTGGTTTGGAGGGAGAAAAAAAGAAGTGTATGGATCTGGCCTCAAAACCATCTTGAGGTTCTTCCACAGTAGTTTTCATCTCTGTTTTGAGAAATGGGTAGGAGGATGGAAAAGAGAGTGAGAAAATAACCTCAACTTCAAGACTATTTGGAGGCTGTTACACATTTACATTGAATAATCAAACTGTTGGGGACATCAAGGCATCTGCCAGCCCAATGTAGTAATGACAAGAAAATGGTATAGAGGCTGGAGCTCCTAGCCCTGACTGGCTGGTCACCCCAGTGTGGTCACTTCTCTGTGCTCTTATTTCTTGTCGGGAAAATCAGAAGGATAGGCTATCAGAAATTGCAAAATTTTAATGAGGTATAATTAACATATACCATTATATTAGTTTCAAGTGTACAACATAATGACTCAGTATTTGTAATATAGTGCAAAACGATCACCACAGTAAGTCTAGTTGACGTCTGTGACCCTACACAGCTACAAATTATGTTTCTTGTGATGAGAACTTTTCAGATCTACTCTCTTAGCAACTTTTAAATACACAGCGCAGTATTATTAACTGTAGTCACCATGCTGTACATTACATCCCCATGACTTGCTTATTTTAAGAGATTGCAGTTCATAGCCTGGAAATGTTTGGCTTAACCTATGCATTACGGGGAGTTTTTTCTATGGTTTTCAGAATTTAAGGTGGCTGCCAGTATTTGAAGATTGAGAAGTTTCACATCTTTTCTGGACTCTCATTCTAACATGGCAAGACTTGGGGAATCTCTAAATAGAGCTGCTGCCTTCAGAAAGGATGCGTGGTCTCATATATTCCAGTCCCCACCACTCCTTATTATATTCCCAACAATGAGGCTGAGGTCCAGCTGCCATTTATCACTGTACTCGCAGTGACTTCTCTCACGTTCCCTGCCTCATCCCCGGAGACATTTGCAATTATAACCTAGACTTTATGAACTCTAAGGTCTCAGAGGTTCTACGGTTGTCTGGTAAAATAGAACACAGCTAAGGTTGCAATATGTTGTCTAATTAAAGTTTTCCAGCAGTGGGAGCTTTTGTGTCCAAACTTCAGGGCTCACCTTTTCACCCAAGTCACTGTCATTTTCAGAGGAAGTGCTGACTCCTGGATCTGGGAATTTAGGTGAGCATGGTGGAGTCCTGTATTCTGTTTAATTATATCTCCCCTGCTTTTGCTTTGCCTTGGTCTTCAGCCATTCACTGTGAAGATTTCTTTAACTTCTTGAGTACTAATATTCAAATCCAAACTACAGCCAACTAGGGTGTTCTGACCCCTTGCTTTACCATCTTCTGTGCCTCCAGTCTATAATTTTCCAGAATTTCTCTGAAATATCATTTGCTTTTCACACTCACCCTGTGAGAGAGACAGGGTATGGATCACTCAACTGGTTTTACAAAAGTGAGGTGAAAATAGCATGTTCTTAAAAGAGATTTTTACATATTGGCCTTTTCCCTTAAAATCGGACTGATACATTGTTTTTAAAGCGGTCCCCTAAAGACAAAAATAAAAACGTGTTTATTTAATTAAAACATCATTCTCCAAGGCCTAAAAGACTTCCAGGCTGCACTATTCTCCCTCCCCACTGAGACGTAATTGAAGATTGATATGATACATTTTATTAATTAGGCCCGTCTGCTTTTCCCACAGAGAAAAAGGGAATGCGTCATCTTTTTTTGCCAGCTGATTTGAATAAAAATCCGTTTGGATTTAGCCTTTTCATGCTGGTGCTACACCAAAGGGCCAGGCTGTGAAATGGGAAACATTTACCTTTATTTCCTTCTCTAGAAGAAAATTTGAATTTTTGTGGCAAAAATGTATTCTTTCTCAGAGCACTGAGGAAATGAGTACTGCACAGGGTCCTGTATTCTCTTCCTGATTGACAGCAAACCAATCCCGAGAAGTTGAGGGAGATCTTTGGAAGGAATACAAATGGCAGGGTGCTTTCACAGGGCACTGCTGTGTGTGTGTGTGTGTGTGTGTGTGTGTGTGTGTGTGTGTGTGTGTGTGTGTGTGTGTGTGTTGGTTAATTTTCAGTGTTAATTAGTGGGCCATGGCACCCAGATATTTGGTCAAACATTAGTCTAGATGTTTTTGTGATGATATATTTTTAGATGAGATTAACATTTAAATCAGTAGACTTTGAATAAAGCAAAACGTGAGTGAGCTTCATCTAATCAGTCAAAGGCCTTAATAGAAAAAGATGGACCTGGAGCGCCTGGGTGGCTCAGTCGGTTAAGCGCCCGACTTTGGCCCAGGTCATGATCCCACGGTTCGTAGGTTCGAGCCCCGCGTCGGGCTCTGTGCTGACAGCTAGCTCAGAGCCTGGAGCCTGCTTCAGATTCTGTGTCTCCCTCTCTCTCTGACCCTCCCCTGCTCACGCTGTCTCGCTCTCTCAGAAATAAATAAAACATTTAAAAAAAAGGAAAGAAAAAGATGGACCTTCCCAGAAAAAGATAGAATTCGTCCAGCAGACTGCCTTGGACTCAGATGGCAACTCTTCTCCAACCTGCCAGCCTACCCTGTAGAATTTGGACTTCATAACTTCATGAGCCAATTCCTAAACACATACACACATAGATACACACATCCTATTGGTTCTTTTCTCCCAAGAAACCTAACGGCCAATACGGTGCATGTGTGTTATGTGTGTTATATCCACAAGCAATTAAGATTCTAACCAGGAGTCAGCAAACATTTTCTATAAAGGGCAAAAGAGTAAATATTTTAGGTTTTGAGGGCCATTGGATCTCTGTTGCAACTACTCAGCTCTGTTATAGCTCAAAAACAGTCATAGACAATTTGAAAACAAATCAGCATGACTGTGTTCTAATAAAACTTTATTTGTAACAACAGCGTAAGTCAGAAATGGTCTGCCATAGTTTGCAGAGCTCCCATCTACTCTAGAGGGTTTGTATAACATAACAATTTTAACAATTGTTGAGTGATAGATAAAATATTTAGAACTCATTATATACCCAAGCATTTTATGGTATGTAATGTGTATACATTTCAACCACAACTCAAATATACAAATATATAAGATACAGAATCCTTATTTTTCTGTAGCAACTTAATATATAATTTTAGCTCTCATTCTACCATAGGACAACAGAGTGACAGAACTTAAACTACCAGCTGGGTCACCCAGAATAATTTCCTTAGGGCTTATCCTGTACAAAGGGAGCATGTCCATATGATATCTTCATCCTGCTTATATCCAGTGTGATGTCCATTGTCTCATCTGATTCCTGGTCATCACAGATCATTAATGAGATATCCTGAGTTCTTGTCTGCAAGGCTCCATCGTGCCCAAAGATGCTTTCTGCTATCTGCATGTCTATCTTGATAATTGTTCTGTTCTTGCATCACACGGGGGTAGATAAAACTCCTTAAGACAGTTTCTGGTCTTACTTTCTGAATACACCAGTTAGTTAATCTTATCCAGAATTCTGCCCCTTCTAGGTTCTTTCCAACTTTGGCATATACTGGATACCATTAACTTTTCTCTTTTTTTCCCCTCTTCTGTAGACTCAGCTCATGGAACAGGGTGTAGAAACTGGTTAATGCCTAACTTCACCCCCTGCCTCTGTCTTTCATCCCTCCCCAAGTGTGGTCACCTTTTTTCTGGTCCAGAAATGAGGAAAGCTCACTCTTCCTCATCATGTCTTGAGACATTTCCAGTACCCTCCCTACTAATATTTTCAAACCCAAAAGGCACCAAAACACTCCTGTTTCCTCTGTTTTCCCTCATGGTATATCTTTTCTGAGACTGAGCAAAATAAGCTAAGCCTGGCTCCTAGATGAGAGGAATGGCCGTAGTGAGAAAGAAATTACCCAGATAAAAACACAGGTAAATGTTTGACAATACTGTCCTGTCACATTCAGTCCTCACAACACCCAGAGTAAAATGACTAACTTTACCTGTTTTATAGAACTAGAAACTAGAACTGAGAGAAACTGGGCCATTTGCTGACATAGTACACATAAGATTCAAAAGAAGGTCATCCTGACTACAAAGTCAGGATTCTGAACCTTCAGTGGATTATGTTAATCCTGTATTTCCACAAGACATTCTGCTGTTGAAGTGGACTACAATCTGTAGAATCACAATTAGGTTGTGAGTCAATATCAAAAGAAAATGAGCAATACAGATTAGTCTCTTGGTGGGAGAGAAGTGGCATAGGGCTACAAGTTTATAGAAGCAGAGATGACTGTGAGGTAGGGTAAAGCTTTTATAAAGAAATGGTAGTTAAGTTCAGTCTTGAAGGATTTGAACTAATAGGGTTTAGTTGACAGGGACGTCTAAATTATGAGGAGGAATTTGGTATCTTCCTGCCTTGGAGGAAGATGTCTAATCCATGGCCATTAGTATGTGTCTAGTCGCTTACAATGAGCCACTAGTTTTAGTCACCAGCATCTATCCAAGGGACCTGAAACACTGATGCTTTCTTCAACCATGAGACCTCTAAGTAATACCAATCAGTTCTTCACTATATATCCCCTCCTTGGGGTGCTTAGGAAATTTTAAGATGCTCTTTTCCTTGAGGCTATATGGAACTGTTGTGTGGCCAGGAAAGGGGGAGATTATTTCCCTGGTTAGACCATTTGGTCACTGCTACACAGACACCAGAAAGATCAGGAATTTCTCATTGAGATCTTTAGTTTACTCTAGCACTCTCTGTAAAACTAAGCAATGGTTAATTTTGTTTTGGAAGCCTTCCCCAAGGCCTATGTGGAGTTCTACTTGGCTGACCCTATGTGCATTGGTCCAACATCCTGGAGCACTGGGCCATAGGCAAGATCTAAACTTTGCATATGTGTTCCTTGCAAATACCTGTGTTTTGACAGGTATTTGTTCAGTTGTTTGGGGTAGGACAACTGTCCTTATGCAGGCTTGGAGTTTCCAAACTCCCGCTTACAATTCCATGTTTCTTGCTTAACAAACAGACCAACAAACAAAAGACAAACCCCTTTCTCCAAAGATCAGTTTCTGTAAAGAAATACCTCTGCTTTCACAAGCCTACTTTAGAGCTAAAAATGAAGCATCTGACTCATTTTTCTAGGGTCTCTTACAGTCCTTCTTTCCCCTGCCCCCTACCCTCCATGCACATATACACACATGCAGGCTTCACCACCACAGAAGGCATAGAAAGACATTCTTGATTCCATAAGTTGGGTTTCTGGCTGTTTGTTTTCTGGACAACAGATGGCAATTGACAGTCATGCCTTTTTTACTTCTGAAGGTCACTTGCATGTTTAAAAACTGATTGCCTTAGAGGATGACAGCTAAGGAGGATGGGATTTCTTTTTGGAATGATGAAAATGTTCTAAAAGTGATTATGGTGATGGTTGTACAATTCAGTAAATATAATAAAAGTCATTGAATTGGACACTTTAAGTCAACAACTCATGGTATGTGAATTATATCTCAATATAGCTGTTTTCTTTATCAGATTTTTCTAAAAGAAGAAAAGAAATGACCTAGCTCTCTAGGACCTTTGACTGTGTGTCTGAGGAGATGCATGGAAACTACTAGGATGTATGCTGTGCCCAAATCCCTGCACTTTGTTGTCTTCCTCTCATCTTTCCTAAACTGTGAAACTCTCTACGCGTCCCTTATCCTTTCCCCTAAATCTCATGTGTATGTACTTAACCTAGAGTATTCAAACTCATCCTTTGGGAAACAACTTAGAGATGAGCCATTTCTATGAAGTTTTCCTTGATCAGCTAAATGTGAATCAAGAGCCCCTGCCATGTACTTATATTATATCATGAAATCTCCCTAACACATCCTGTTTCATACTTTGGCACAATTGCTTCCTCACTAGACAGTGACCTTTGTAAGAGCAAGACTCATTTTCCTCATGTCCCACTATTATATCCTCAGGGCCCAGAACAGTGCCTAGAAGATCGTCCAGAGTGAGTGGGTAGATGATGGATGGATGGATGGATGGATGGATGGATGGATGGATGGATGGATGACCTAACTACTAATATGCAGTTTAGGGTTTTACTTACATGGAATAAGAACTGATGGAAGTGACAAAGAATATTGGTTTCCCACTTAAGTGAGAAAAAAGAGGTAAGGATGTTAGTATTCAGATTGGTCATTTTGTTTTTTCAGAATCCTAATTTTTTTGAGTGGTGTGTAATGAAGACTTACTCTGGAGATAGCGGCTCATCCACATTTGCTATTATAATTGACCTAACTCTGCTGTCCTGCTGTTCTCCCCGCTTGTTTATAAATTAGAGAACATCTTTCAACTTGGTGGGGGAGCTGCATACTCGTACAGAACAGTAAGATGGCAGTACATGTAGGACCATTTAGAGACATCGTTGTAGCTCAAATGGGGTGCCCCACGTTTTCTTTCGAGGCATAACATCGCTCACCAACTCACCAGGACAGGACCAAACAGAATGAGAGCTTATTTGCAGGACTGACAATTTTTAAGCAGGCTTGAAGCAAGGATACCATGTTGAAAAAATGAAGAATTCTCTTAATTTCCTTATGCTCCCTTCCTTCCCATCTTTTCCTTCCCTTGTGACACCTACAATGGTCTAATAGGGCCACCAACTCAGTATCCCAAAACCAGCTTCAAAAATATGTCCGTGTTCTACCACAATGTATCCGTTGGAAGGCACTCCAGAGGGTTCCCGGTCCAACTTGCTACTTAATGAAAGAATGCCTTGCACAGTGTTCTGAACAGATGGTATTCAGTTTGTTCTTTGTGCATCTCTAGTGATGATTACGCATTCCTGCAGGAGACAACTGATTTCCCTGTTGGATGATGGCATAGAAAGTTCATTTCAGAGGGGCAGCGTCTTAAAGCACACAGATCTGGAGACATACCAGCCTTAGAGGCATGGCTCTGCTCCTGACCAGCTGGGTATCCTCAGGGAAGTTACTTAACCTCTCTAGGCCTTGTTTTTCTAACTATACAAAAGAGGGAATCAATTATATCTAACTCATTATATTATGAGAATTAAATGAGAAAAGATATGCAAAGTACTCAGTGTGTTGCCTGGCATATAGCAAATATCCAATAAATAGTAACCTAAAAATCAAACCCAAAAAAATTTCTCAAAAGGTTCTAAGACTAATAGTTGCATATAACAGCCAAGACCAGAATAAGCTACAGCTACCACGATCGTCAAAGTCATGCCAGTATCTTACTCTAACATAAATGACATCCCATAATTATACCTGGATTTGAAATGAAGGACTCTGAGCTCATTCTGAATTAAAGAAACTTAGGAATGAGGAATTACTAAGCACAGACAGCTACACATGGGAAATTGCTTGACACTTGTTGAGGGAGGGAGGTGGGGAGAGAGAAAGAGATACAAAGAGAGAGAGAGAATCATGACATAGATACTCCATTTTCTTAAGAAAAAGTGGAACAGAAAAATGAAAGCTTTTTAAAGTTTCTGTCTGTGTCCCTGGGTCATCTTGCTTGCCAAATTCTGTTCCTACTATACCAGCTAGTGAGTACCATTACACAACACAAAATCAAACAAATCAATCCGCTTGAGAGAAAAGGCCATTTCTTTTATCAGCAGTCCCTGCATGCAGAGTTTGATGACTTCAATTGTGATTTCGGGTTGGGTTTGTTTTTTTCTATTGCTAAACTTTAAATTACCTAGCTCATCAAGGTGGTAATTGGAATCTCTGCCTGATCTCTAAAAGCAATTGGCTTCTTCTTCTCAAACAAAAGACCATTGTTCTTGATTTTTCTGAATTATCTTGCATTATAATCAAGAGTTATCCTTACAAGCAAGAGGGCCAAGGGTTAAGGCCTAGCTCTCAGTTCAGCAAACCAAGAAAGGAATAAGGTTTTGATGAAAAATGAGTTAGCACCGGAACCTGTTTCTTCAAAGTAGCTATGTGCTACAGTGGACAGAGCTCTTGGGAAATAGGTGAGAGTACTTAGGTTGCCACGTACTTCTCAGCATTTCCCTCAATGGCATTGATCCAGATCTCAGTCAGAGTCACCTACCTAACTTAAAGCACATCTTGTGCATGTGGGCTGAACATAAGATTGACATGCATTGGGCTTCCCAATAACCGAAGAGTGAGGGCCACAAAGGTTTTTGAAGAACCATGAGGATATTACTTTCTGGTCACCAACTTTTCATCTTGTTGCATCACTGGCTCCAACTGAAAAAACCATTTGGGTCTGATTCTTTTGGATGGAGCCATTTTCAAGTTCAGGGAAAAGATGAAGGCTTTTCTATTCTTTTTCTTTTCTTTTCTGTTTTCTTTCTTTCCAATGGAAGAAACCCATGTGTTCTTTTCTTTGAATGAATTAAGCCAATTCCTAGAACAATTGTAATGCTGGTTTTATTTCTCCCTAACTCTGAGCTTTGGAGCCCATTATTCCCTTACCTGGCATACCTGGAGTTCCACTCGTTGATTCTCTTTATCACGATAGCTTCTACTTATCCTGCAGCACCACCCAATCCTGGACTGCCCCCAGCATCTTAGTTCTGTACCTTCCAGGTAGTCTGTGCTGTTACCTTGCGACCTACTTGGTTGCCCACCTGTCCCCAGTAGACTGCGTGCCCCACTTTTGTACCCTCAGGTTCATGGCACTTAATAACTTTCCAATAATGGTTTTGTTGAGTACCTTTGATATCAAGCTACTCTAATTGAGGTATTTTTTTCACTCAACACATATTTATGGAGTTATTGTACCTAAGGAATAGAAAATTATAAGGGAATGAGGTTTCAAAATCAGCAGAACTGAGAAACAAGTTATATTTTAAAAATATCCTTAGAAAATCTCTTCAGTTGTACCTATAGTACATGGCTTTATGTGTTCACACCTGTGCAATAATTTTAATGCGCTCAAGGCTTTGATATCCACTGAGTAAAAAGAAGGAACAAAAGACTATCTAAATACACATATCTGGGCAACCAAACTATTCAGCATGTAAGTAACTATTAAATTCCTAAAGGTGAATCAGTGAGTGAAACTTCCATGCTCACCTGAGGAGTTATTTTTAATTTTAAGTCTCTGTAGTCTTAAGACACATAAGGATATTTAAGAATTAAATGATACAGTAATTACAAAAACACATAGCATCGGTCCTAGTACTACATGAATGCTCAATAAATGTTTCCTCAACTCAATTTATGGATTGAAACAGTTTGGAAAAGTTATACAAATGAAGGTAGCCTCTTGCTTCTTGGTCATTCTTACTGTGGCTTTATTGGTTTACCACTATTAGTCCTGGGCCTCAGCACCCTGAAGCCCAAGAAGCAGAGAGGTTGGTTCTAATGACAGTACTTATGTTGGATGCATGAATCATGTGACTGCACTGATGTAACCAAGCTTTGTGCCAGCCATGGAGGCAAGATTGGTGACTGAGACAGATGTATCCTTGGCCTTGGGAAACTCTAGGTTATGGACAAAAGACATAGGTTGAATAAATACTTACAAGGAGTGTCTTTTATGGAAAATGGAAGTCAGAATAGCAGAGAACCCTCTTCTAATCTAGTCTCTGTAATTGAAGACTTCCTTGAGGAAGTAGCATTAAGAGCATTAGTAATTAGCCAAGGCACTGTGGGAGGCAGGATTTTTTTTTTTTTTTTAAGATTTTATTAAGTAATCTCTACATCCAACATGGGGCTTGAACTCACAACCCTGAGATCAAGAGTCACATACATGCTCCACCCACTGAGCCAGCTGGGAGCCCCTCATCATCCTTCCTTTTATTTTTTTTTATTTTTTATTTTTTATTTTTTTTTTTACAAATAGTTTACTGTCAAATTAGTTTCCACATACCACCCAGTGCTCATCCCCACAAGTGCCCTCCTCCATGCCCACCCCTCCTCCCCTCCACATCCACCAGTCCTCAGTTTTTGTCAGCATTCAAGAGTCTCTCATGGTTTGCCTCTCCCCCTTTCCCCCACCATTTCCGCCCTTCTTCTCCCCCTTGGTCCTCTGTTAAGCTCCTCCTAATCCTCCTATACGTGCACACATATGATATTTGTCTTTCTCTGCCTGACTTATTTCGCTCAGCATCACACCCTCAAGGTCCCTCCATGTGGCTACACATGGCCAGATTTCATTGTTTCTCATTGCCATGTAGTATTCCATGGTATAGATAAACTACATCTTCTTGATCCATTCATCTGTTGATGGACACTTAGGCTCTTTCCAGGTTTTAGCTATTGTGGAGAGTGCTGCTATGAACATTGGGGTACATGTGCTCCTATGCATCAACATTTCTGTACCCTAGCAGTGCTATTGCTGGGTCATAGGGGAGTTCTATTGTTAGTTTCCTTAGGAACCTCCACACTGTTTTCCAGAGGGGCTGTACCAGTTTACATTCCCACCAACAGTGTAGGAGGCTGCCCGTTTCTCCACATCCTCGCCAGCATCTAGAGTTCTCTGATTGCTCATTTTAGCCACTCTGACTGGCGTGAGGTGGTATCTCAGTGTGGTTTTGATTTGTATTTCCCTGATGAGAAGCGATGCTGAGCATCGTTTCATGTGTCTGTTGGCCATCTGGATGTCCTCTTTGGAGAAGTGTCTGTTCATATCTTCTGCCCATTTCTTCACTAAGTTGTTTGTTTTTCGGGCGTATAGTTTGGTGAGTTCCTTATAGATTCTGGATATTAACCCTTTATCTGATATGTCATTTGCAACTATCTTTTCCCATTCCGTTGGTTGCCTATTACTTTTCTGGGTTGTTTCCTTGGCTGTGCAGAAGCTTTTAATCTTGATGAGGTCCCAATCATTTATTTTTGCTCTTGATTCCCTTGCTTTTGGGGATGTGTCAAGTAAGAAGTTGCTGCGGTGGAGGCCAAGGAGGTTGTTTCCTGCTTTCTCCTCTAGGGTGTTGATAGTTTCCTGTCTCACGTTCAGGTCCTTTATCCATTTTGAGTTTATTTTTGTGCATGGTGTGAGAAAATGATCTAGTTTCATTCTTCTGCATGTTGCTGTCCAGTTCTTGTGGGAGGTAGAATTTAATTGGGGAGTGGAGGAAGATCTAGAGAAAACAGGGAGCATGAAGAAATGAAAAAGTCCGTTCTGGTTGGAATGTTGAAGGTGGCCTCTCCCACCCTGTCATGAGTGCCTTACTAAACCCCATCCTTAGTTAGTCTAATGATTTGCCTACCTTCTGTCTTCACTGAGGCAGCAGAAAATAGCTAGAGACAAAATATACAGTCATAGTAACGAGTCTTTCTCTAAGGTCACAAGCCCTAACCTCAAGTGGATTGTAAGTACAGTCCAGAAATCCTCCAACTTGTCTTCAGTCCATTCCCTGTCATAGTCCCCTAGTGAATTAGTTCATATATCTTTTTCTCCAAACCTTCAACATACACCTCTCTATACCTCCCTCTCTTCTGATGTTTTTGTTTCCTTTTATCCTGGAAAAAAATTAGATGCAATAAAAAGAACTTCCACACATTCCATCCACATCTACCTGGTATATCATCTTCCTTCCTTCATTTTCCAGGATAAACTGTCTGTGATTCTCTCCAAAGCATCCCCTCCACTCCTGCAATGCATCCCATTTCCCTTGCACCATTTCAGAGATATTAACCCAACAGTTGACTATCATCTCCTCATCTGCATCTTCAACTTTTATTCTCTCATTTCTTAGCAAAGAAAAACAAAATCAAAAGAAACCATCTCTTAACTTCCATACTACTCCTGAATACCAACTTATTTCTTATCCCCCCCGCCATAGGAAAATTCCTTGAAAGCATTGCCATTTTTTCTTGATTCACAATAGTAGGCTCTCTCGACCACTCCAGAGCACACTTTCCACATGCATCAGTGACCATCAACAGAGGTGACTTTGCTTTGGAACTAGTAAAGCTTATACTTCGCTGATCCTCATTTCCACAAGACCTTTTGAGGAGCTATACCTAGGTTCCAAGAGCTAAAGCCCTATGCATAAGTCCAAGAGTCCTCAAATTCTATTTGCTTTGGATCCTGAAAAACCTGGATCCACCCCCTCACTTCCACATTGCCATATTAATGGTCAGTGTATTTAGTCCTTTTCTTACTAAATCAGTCAGCAGCATTTGACATGGTATGGCTCCCTCATTCTTAAAGATTTCCTTGCTTCAGGTGCTCCTTCTCTAGGTTCCCCTCCTATTTTGCTGACCTCTTCCTCTCAATGTCTTTGGCTATTTCTCCTCATCTCGCTGTCCTCTAATGTTCCCCAGGAATCAATCCAGGTCATTATATTCATTACCTTGATGGTTTCATCCAGTTTCATGGTTTTAAATGTTACCTCTTTTCCGACAACTCTCAATTATTTACTTCTAGTACAGACATTTCCCCTACACTCCAGATTTTGTGCCTAAGTAGTTACTTGCTTTCCCTGTTGGGTGTCTGATAGATATGTCAAATGCCAACTTTCAACTCCTGATTTTTTCCACCAGCATGAACTCTTATGGTCTGTCCTGTAAGTAGAAATTCCTTTCTTCCAGTTGCTTGAACCACAGTAAGAAACAAACACGGAAAACATCTTTTTTTCATGCTTTACATACAGTTTATCAGAAAAATCCTGTTGCTTCTCTTGAAAATAATGTCCAGCATCTGACCATTGCCCATCATTTTCACCACTACTCCTTCCCCATGCTGCCATTATCTCCTGTCTGGATTATTTTTTTTAATGTTTATTTATATTTGAGAGGTGGGGGTTGGGAATGAGCTGGGGTGGGTCAGAGAGATAAAGGGGAGAGAGAATCCCAGCAGAATCCATACTGCCAGCACAGATCCTGACACGACTCAAATCCACAACTCACAAACCATGCTACCATGACCTGAGCCGAAAACCAAGAGTCAGATGCTTAACCTGCTGAGCCACCCAGTTGCCCCTTTCCTGGATTATTATAATAGTCTGGTAACTCATTCTCCTGCTTGATACAGTTGACTGTTTATATTTTCAACATTTCAACCAAAGTCAGATTGTATCCCTTCTTTGCCCCAAAATCATCAAATTAAGGTGTGGCAGGGTACTCAGGGAAGACCGGCTAGTGAAAGGCTCCATTAATGATTTTAAAGAAGTAAGTAGCCTCTGAGGAGATTTAAAAGGGTACTTAACAAACAGTTTCATTTAAAATGATGTTTTGATAATACATTCAGAACCAGAAGAACAGAGTCACAGGATTTCTAGCACCCTCTAGAATTTGAGAAGCTAGAGATATGCAGGAACTAATATTGTTAGTTAATTAATAACATAATATTGTCATTATGTTTACAAAGTTAGCTAAAAATGATAGCTTTTGCATGTGTTGGCTATGTTTGTTTTTAAACAAGGTGTAAAATAGATTCACTCTCTCCTAATTATTTATACTTTTACAAAATGTAAAATCAAACAAAAAAATTCACATAGAACCAATTCAACCTTTTCTTTTTTCCTTTCCTTTTTTTTCCTTTTCTTTTTTCTTTTCCTTTTTTTTTTAAGATTATATTAAGTCTTTGTGTTTGAGTCTTAGAAACTTAATGAGCATGTGCCTTTGTTTGCCTTACTTATGAACAAGGCATATTCAGGTAAATGTCTTCTCAGCTGAAATCGCCTGATCCTTCTCTGGCCCTAGATGCACTTGTGTTGGGTGTTATATAATAGTATGAGTAGTAAAATGTGGATATACACTTCAACTCTTGTGTAAAACAGTGTTTAAGGACTAGATAACTAAAATTTACTATATTCAAGCCAATAGGCCCTCTTCCTGGGTTAATTTTCCACTTCTAAAGGTACAGACCTGTATTTCTGGGCCTCTCAACAACTCATTTCTCAGTAAAACTTCATTTTCTCCATGAACTCTTTTATCCTTTTACCATAAATTCTACATAGGCATCAAGTTAACATTCCAGCAAATACGTGGTTATCTTCTCTTCCTAAGTCCTCCCCAAAAAATCTCAGGGAGAAATGTGTTGAAACTCAACCTAGTGAAATCAAACCCAAAAGAGTCTAACTTTGTTTGGAAAATTATTCTCAATAAAAAAGCAGTATATTTTTTGCTTTTTATTCTTCAAGATGCCTCAGAGTCAAATTGGCATTGTATACATTCCCTTTCTGAGATGGTAGAAGTTCTATTTGAGAGGGAGTTAAATATCTAAAATTTAATAAAGTCATACTTGAATCTTTGAATTTAGTTTTTCTGTTATTTCTGCTACTATTGGTGAGAGGCAGTTCTCATGGGTATCCTGTGTTGCTGTATGTCTTGTGTTTAGCTTTTGATTCCAGACTGTCCTCTCAAGAAAGTTCATAAGGTGAACAAACAGCTTTAGGAAATAGATAACCTCCTCCAGAACAGAGAGCAGCCATGCTTACTCTCCAGTATAATAACCATATCTCTCTCCAGAGCAAAGCACAAGCAAATTATTGCCCATTAGAAAAGATTTGGATTTCCTAAGCTCAGGGTTCCCCTCCCTGTAACATAAACTACTGCCTTTGCAGACATCCATCTCAGCCCATCTATATTACCCCACATCCATGGGATTTGGGTCAAGGAAAATTGACACTGGCATGATGATGGCTTGTGCTGTTTTCTGTTCCATACGTAAGAGAGTCCTTTGTCTATGATCTAAGAATCTTATGTCTTCCATGAAACTGTAGCAGGCTATTTTATTAGCTTGCAATTAGGGTGAAATCTCAGATTATAGTTATTGACAGCTGTGGAAAAGATACTTTTAAATAATTTTTAAAAGGAAAAATACTTCTTGAAAATCTATAGTGGGCAATTCTGGAACATGAAACATATGTCTCTAAGTTTACCCAGACGTCTTTGTTTTACTTTCATCAAACTATCTCTTCTTCCTGGAATTTCTTGCCTTCTACATATTTACCCAAGTCATTGAACAGCTGGCATTTGGGAAGTTTTGTGAATAGGATTACTTCTTAATATACATTTAATAGCCAATGGCTTATGCTACAACTTTGATAGCATTGTTTACTGTGCTAGGCATCAATTTTAATAAAGAATATTAATACATTCCCTTGTTCAACCATTTATTACATACCTAATTTGTGCTAGGTGCAACATTGGATCTTGAGGATACAGAAATAGGGAATTCTTGGTACTATAAAGCATAGAGTTAAATGAATATAAAATAATGAGGTAAAGATGAGACAGAAGTGAGGTTTCCACAAACTATGGCTTTGTACTGCTTTTATGAGTTGCATAGAATGATTTAGTACCCTGTGATTCTGACCCACCATCCCTTCTTGGATCATTATCATATACAGGAGGGGAATGAACTGTGCCTACCAGAAGGACAAATGCATTGGTAAGAATTTTAGTTGCAAGTGGAACTAACTGAAACTGACTTTTAAAAGGATGCTGGGGTGCCTGGTGGCTCAGTTAGTTAAGCATCCATCTTTGGCTCAGATCATGATCCAGTGGTTTTGTGAGTTTGAGCCATGTATGGGGCTTTCTGTTGTCAGCACAGAGCCCACTTTGAATCCTCTGGGGTTTTACTTCTCTCTCTCTGTCCCTCCCCCCAACTCGTATTCTCTCTCACTCTCTTAAAAATAAACAAACATTGAAATTCTATTTCTCTTCTAAAAAAATAAAATAAAAGGATGGTAGGGTATAGGAGGATAATAATTGGCTCACATAACTGAAAAGTCCAGAGAATATTATGTTTCAGACATATTTCTGGATCCAGGTACGCAAATGATGTAACCGACACTCCACTTAACTCTTTCCATTTTTGAGCTATTTTTCCCCTGTCAGCTATTTTTCCCTTATGTTCCATTCTCAGGGAGGCTGTACTGTGGTTCTCTCAAGATGCCTCCCAGGCTTTCATCCCACCCTTTCATTCACTCCAGAAGAAGGAAGAATCTTTTCTCAACAGTTCTAATAAAAATGCTGAAATTAAACCCCCACAGCCTGACTTGGACCACATGCTTATTCCTGAAGCAATAATGAATAGCCAAGAGTATACAATACTCAGATTGGCTAGGTATGGGTCATGTGATTCTTTCTGGGTTGGAGGTAAAGATATAGCCATCCCGATCTTATTGTCTGAATATACGTAAGGGGTGGATACTCAAATAAATTCTGGTCACTATAACTAGATGAAAAGAGGCACACAGAAACAACAAATGTCTATTGTCTATCTAAAGGTCTTTTTTTTTTCCTTTAAAATGTTCAAATATAGAAACTGTAAACATTTCTTGAAATCACCAAATATTTATAATAGGAAAGTAGGTTACTCGAGTCTGTTAGTAAAGCAGGTATCAATTAAACAATGATTGACAAAATAAAGAACAGTATCTTCAACTTTATATTGCTATCAATGTTGGTCTAAATTGTACAACATCATTCAAATATTGTGGAAGCTAGCTGCACATTTCCCCACATTTTATTAGTTTTTCAATGCAGCTAATAATAGCCCTAGGAAGCCTATGTAGTTACCCTTCAGGTATGAACATTCACCTGGTGGTAACTTGCCTGGATTAAAAAAATTCTGAAGTACTAGCCTCAAAATCATACCAGCTACTTTCTCTCTGTTAACATCAACCCAAAGAACCAAATCTGATATGAAAATTTGAGACTACTGGAAGAAAATAAATGACATTTTAGTTCTTTCTTCAAAATCTTTAATTTATAATAATCCATGCATAGTAATGATTCAGCAAACTTTTATTAAAAACTTCAACCTATCACATGCTGTTGTAGGCATCCTTAATATGATAGTCAATCAAAGTAGGTACTTCTTTTTTCACAAGTGCTAACTTATAAGTCAAGCCACCTTCGTCTCACAGTAATTTTACAGGTAGGTATGTTGCTATAAAGATCTACTTGTGATAGTAGAAATAAGAATATGTATGGTAAATTGTATTATTGTAAGAAATATTTGCTACCCTTCCCTGGAGGAGATTTGCACTGCCCTGTCCATGTCAGGAATGACATGATTTGCTTTGACCAATGAAGTATGAATAAACTTGAAGAGCCATTGGTTTTGCCATATTCTCTCTTCCTTTCTGCTATGATATCAGCACATCATATTTGTGAGCCATTAAAATTCTGGGTCCTTGTTATTGCAGCATACCTTAACCTAAACCATCTGATAACAAATCCACAGATTAAAAGGATATTGTATCAGCTTAAATGTGATGACTGTTTTTATCTAGAAATCAAAACAATCTTGTTAGCACCCCCCACACCTGAAAGTCAGAGAGCTAGAGTCTATACTAATTAGGAAGAACTCAATATTTTGAGTGTTGGCAATGAGCTGTGTGTGACTAGTTTGCATCGATTCTGCCTAGGCTTTGCCTATCTCTCAAAGAAGATGAGTTTCTTTGTCATGACTCTGTGATCACAGGTATTGAATAGTCCCTTATTAATTTACTTTAAACTACTCTAATATCTGATTTTGTGTCTTAGCCAGTCCTTTAATAATGATGTGACTTAGATCTTGCCCTTCACCACTATTTTGTAGTATCTTATTTTTATTCGTGGTGAGTTCAAATATGTTTACTAAAATACTCCAGTCAAGCTGGTGCAATCATACTCAATTTTGTAAGAAATTCTAAAGTCACAGTCACTTGAAGGATATATTTAAGCCCTTTTTTCTCCCATTTCTATGGAGGATGCAGTGGTATAATATATTATCTATCTTTGGGTATAAAATCTCAAATTGTATGTATCTATAGCAGGTACAATTCCAACCTGGAATAAAAAACCAAATAAACTTTTTTTTTCATCAGTGTAGAACATCTGTTTTTTGATAGCATAGATCTATTATTTAATTCAGTGTGTAACTATCTTCCATCCTTCTCTGATTATATATCTCAATTTCAGTCAAAGTAGTAATATCATAACAAGACTTCTGGGTAGTGGCACTTGAATCCTTGTCATTCTGCACATACACTGACATCTGCCAAGATGCCTTTTTTTCTGCAGAACCTCATTGGTTCTGGCAGTATCTTATGGCATCCCTCTAATCCTGACCCCTGGACTTTGCACTCCATCCATTCTCTGTGTGGCTTTCCTACTGCACTTACATGGTGGAAAAAAATCTTGCTCCTTCTGGTGCCCTGCTCAGAGGCACACTGAAATGCTCTCACTCTGTCCGTTGGACCATTAGGCAACCATTTCTTCTTGGGTTCTTGACACTTTGCTAGCTTGACACTTGGGTGCTTGACACTTTTCTCCTGGGAAAAGGATGAGAGTACATTTCTTTCTGTTCTCAGAGTCTCCAAACTTAACTGGAGGTTTCAGTGGTCTGCCTCTTCCTGCACTTGAACTTTTTGGGACATGAAACAAGTATGGGGGCCCATTCTCATAAATTCCTCATTGTCTAAACTTTCTTCTTATGACTCACCCTTTTCTTCCTTCATGTGAGAGAGTGTTGACCAAGTTTGATTTTATGTTACTTTGCTCAACTGTTCTTTAAGAATCCATTGTTAATAGCCTGACCTAGCCCTTTTGATATCCAAAAGACAAGAATTTGACTATCCCATTACGTGTATACCGTGGTGTCATTTCTTACTTGAAATAGTTTGAATAGAATACAATACCTATTACCTGAATAGGGAGAAGAGTTACAGAATAACAGGAAGTATGTTCCGAAAAAGCACTATCATTATTATATCCAGATACCATTCTATCACCAATACACATGTAAAAATATATATGTAGTCGTAAATAAAACACAAACTTTGGGCTCTTGGTAGAGTGTTTTTTGATCATAGGCTAGACATTTTTTAGGAAAATTAATATTTGTTTTCACTTGTTTTTCCATATGTCCTATCTGCAGACTAGGGTGCTGTTTAAGGTGTAAGTCTATACCAACGAGCACATCATGAAACACATTGGTTTCATGCCTCTTCACTAAAATTATTTCCTTCGCCTCACATCCTCTTCATTCATTGTAACTATTACTCTCAGTTAAGAATGCCTGAATGTACTCAAATTTTGCACATTTTAGGGCATGATCAGATCTGATAGCATGCCCACCTTTTCCCTTTTAAAAAGAAAAGTTTCATGGCTATCCTAGATAACAGGCCCTTGAGCTAACACAAAACAACAAAACCAAATTAAACACAATCAAATGAATGTGGAGTATTTGTTCCTTGTTTGTGAATATTTTATATTTACCTTTCAAAAGAAACAAGTATTCCTTTCCTTTTATGGATGATCTTAACATGAGAATTCTGAGCTAGATTGTTGGACAAAACCGTTAATGATGTAGATTGAATCAATATGATAAACAATCAGGACAGGGAGACCACGAAATTAGGTTCACATGTCATTTCCCCCTCAAATGAGAATGGTTTTGTACTTGAAAAAGCATTTAATTAAGGGCCTAAAAGGGATTCTAAGATTTTCTCTGTCATTAATAAGGCAATTCATTTAATTTCTCTGTGCTGTTATTTTCATCAACGCTAGTAGAATGAATAGCACTGTCGGTGTTTCCCAAAGTGTAGAAAGCAACCACTCGTGTCACTGGAGATCATGTTAAGTAGTATGTTAAAATAATAGAGTAGCAAAGCCATTCCGTTTTCAACTCAACCATCCTAATTAAAGAAAATATGGAGTCTTGTCAGTGCTAGTTTTGAAGTAACTTGGTGTGATGTCTACTTCTTTAAAAATTGAATTATAGTTCACACACAATGTTACATTAGTTTCAGATGTACATCGTAGGGATTCGACAAGTCTACATATTATGCTCACCACAAGTAGGTACCACTTGCCACCATACATCGCTATTACAATAACATTGACTATATTCCTTATGCTGCACCTTTCATCCCCATGATTTAATCATTCCTTAACCCCAAGTTTGTATCTCCCACTCCCCTTCACCCATTTTACCCACTCCTACCCCTCTGGCAGTCATCAACAGTTTGTTCTATTGGTGGGTCTTTTCTGCTTTGGTGTTTTTTTGTGTTTTTTTTTTTTTTTTTTTTGTAGGTTCCACATATAAGTGGAATTATATGGTATTTATCTTTCTCTGACTTACTTCACTTAGCATAACACCCTCTTAGTATAACGTAGAGGTCCATCCACTGTCACAAATGGCAAGGTCTCATTCTTTTTGTATGGCTGATTAATATTTCCTTATATATGTCTACTTTTTAAACAAAAAGGTCTTTAAACTTAGAAGTTATCAGTATGTGATAGTTTCTAGATAAAATATTATTGTGTTTTTATTGTATTAATTCTTTGGTTATCGTCTTTGGGACTAAGAATATTGATTTACCATTAATGGTAGTAGAACAGAGTAGCCTTTTAAAACTGAAGAAAAGTATTCATTAAAAAATTAATAAGGAGGGGTGCCTGGGTGGCTCAGTTGGTTAAGCATCTGACTACGGCTCAGCTCATGATATCGTGGTTCATGAGTTTGAGGCCCATGTCATGCTTTGGGCTCACATATCAGAGCCTGGAGTCTGCTTCAGATTCTGTGTTTCCCTCTCTCTCTCTCTTTGCCCCTCCCCTGTTCTCTCTCTCTCTCTCTCTCAAAAAAAAAATAAACATTAAAAATTTAAAAATAATAAGTAAATATTAGGTCAGGTAGAATGTACATGAATAAACTCTTGGCACTACTGGCTGAGAAAACTAAAAGTACTTCTCAAAGAGTCTAATTTTATGTTTTGTTCTATCCTGGTTTGGGTCAAGGTGAAAGACAACATGGTATAAGCTGGTTTCTCTCCCTTCCGCCTATAGATCAAAGTACAACATAGTAAAAATAATCTTCTGAATATAAGCAAGACATGTCTTCTAGAACATCAGCCTTACTTGAAGATTATAGCAGCCGGATACACACACACACACACACACACACACACACACACACATACACAAATCTATAAATGTATTCAGGAACTAATGCTAAATTTGCATTAATTTGCAGAATAAAGTGCTGGTCTTCGAATGCATTTCTGGCTTGTTTTTGTATAGGCAGAATTGAGCAGATAGGAAAGTCATCAGAGTTGATTAGTTAGCATACAATAAGGAATGTCCCTAAATTATCAGGTCATCAAGACCACTTGATGAAGGAAAAAAAAAAAAAACCCTGGAAGAGTTTGGCATTGCAGAGTATTTTCGTTGTGAATACAGAAATGAACTAGTCACAAATATACTTTGATATTTGGTGAAAAGAAACAGAAGTTTCAGTAAGTTGAGTTTTCCTATCTCCCCACTCCCTCAGGCACATGGCAATGAATCTCCTCTCCCTGCAAGCAGTATTGTAGTGAAAAAAATCTACCTGCGTGTGACGTATGTACCAATTACGTCACATAATTGGTGACACAAATACATCACAGGGAAAGAGTAACTTGAAGCCTCACCAGCTCTACCTTGGGAGAAAATCTGGAAAGAGGCAGAGTGGGAAGGGGTTTGTCCTGAAGACAGAGATTGAGAAGACTCAGGTCTTGGGGGAGAGAATTCAGAGTAGTATGAAAAGGATTCAAAGGATCTTGTGTATTTGAAAGCTTTGGGGGAACTGGGCTTTTCTTCACCTGAGCCACAGCTTGTATAAACAATGGATTACGTTCTTGCACACCTATTATTTCTCCCCTTTTTCACCCATCAGCATCACAGTGAGGGAAGAAACTTTGAGTTTGGAAAGAGCAGAAATCCATTCTGTTGGTGATCGGTGTTACATGCACAAGCTGGAGCAATTGAACCTTCCTATCACTTTTATTATTTCCCCCTACTCTAGGGAGTCAGGAGGGGAGACAGCATGAAAAGCAGACTACATCACCCTGCCAACCATTAGGGACTTTTGACAGTAGAGTTTAAGAGGCACAGAGAAAGGATCCAGGTTTTCCCCTCTGAAAGCCCTCCAGTTGCATTGCAGCTATGGCATTTGGGGCAAGTGTGTTTGCTTCTTTTTTTTTTTTTTTTTTTAATGAGTTTGAACTATATTTTTTAATTTTGAGAATTGGTGGCATAGGACTCATTTATTTAAACCAAAGTGTGCTTGCTTCTTAAGAAGCCCGCTTTTCCTTGTCAGTCTTCTCCATCAGGAATTGCAGGAAGTAATCTGGTAATCTGGGCCTGATGAACAGGAAGGGCCTGGGATATTTAGATACTTCTCTTTGGCCCTCTATCACTGGCTTCCTGAGTAATGGTAGAAAAAGCGAGGAAACTTACCTTTTTTTTTTTTCCAGAAGATACGCATATTTCTCTACAGACCAAGTTGCGATAGAGAACAAATGCTCAGTAAATACTCAGTGAATAACTGAATACCATTGCCAATTTTTTTTTAATGTTTTATTTATTTCTGAGAGAGAGACAGTGTGAGCAGGGGATGGTCAGAGAGAGAGGGAGATACAGAATCTGAAGCAGGCTCCAGGCTCTGAGCTAGCTGTCAGCACAGAGCCCGACCCAGGGCTCGAACCCACGAACCGTGAGATCATGACCTGAGCCAAAGTTGGTCGCTTAACCGACTGAGCCACGCAGGTGCCCCGCCAATTGTTTACTGTTGGAAAAACAAGGCAAAGTATTGTAGGAGTTCTAGAATGTCCTACTTTAGTAATCACCACTAAGACAATACAGTTGGCTTCCTGCCAAGTTAACATTAAGTTCCTGCAAATGTATCTTTCCATATCTCCCTCACAGAGCAGTCAGAGATAAGAGGGAAAATGAAGCTTGGGGGAAAAATATAAATTTTGATGCAAGCAGCTCTGGCTGCCATCAGCATCAACATAAGTGCTTTTTAATCCTCTGTATTTTGCCAGAGGATGACCCTCTCTGTTAGGAGTGGTAATTGCTGAACTTTACTTCTTGCTGTGACTTCAGGGAAAGGTTGTCCCTAGGCCCTGACCTGATTTTGCTTAGTGAGAGATCCCTGGGAGCTACTATGTTAGCTTTAATCCAGTATATGCACTTTTTTTTTTATCAGGTTTTATATTTTAATGACTTCCCAAAACTCCCCAAAGTGAAATACATCAAAAATACAAATCTCTGCAGAGGTCTCATAGCCTAATAGTCTGGCCAGTTATTGCAAAAGATGGTAACTCTACAGGCTCAGCAGATCTTTAAGAAACATTTAAGATGAGCTGTTGGTACGCAGGCATGCTACGGGAATCAGATGAGATAGTCATGATTGTATCAATTCATATTGATAAATTAAAGTTTACTTTTTCCAGCAGAGGTAATGTTCCCACTTACCTATTCCAGTCAACTTTCTTATTAGGTAAAAAGGCATCAGATGCAATTATTAGAAACTAGACGGACTAAGGTTATGGGAGGAAAATATTATAAGCTTACTGAGTTTCTCACAGAATCCAAAAGCCAGCATCCAATTTCTTAGGAAACACTGGAGCCAGGGTCTGGCTCTGCTCTCCCACAGGGCATAATGAGCCCCTGTCTTGGTGGTGGGCACTAAGCCTTGTTCTCTTCCCTGCTTTTGCGCATGCTCTTCCCTTCGGTTGGCATGCCCTTTCCTGGGCTCCTTCAGATAGGCGCTTTTTTTTTTCCAGAATAGCTCTGTTTTCCAGTTGGTCTCTATCCTCTCATTATTTCTTTCGTAGCACTTAAAATAATGAGAAATGAGCTGGTTTGTTTCTTACTCCCCAAACTTGAAGGTAAGCTTCATGAACACCTTGTTTACCACTATATCCCCATCACCTAAACATTGCCTCCCACATAGTACTCACTAAACATTGCCTGAAGTACTATATAAATATAGGCGTAGTTGCAGTTAAGGGTAATCAGGCAATTAAAACAGACCATTGTGAGCTAGGAGACACTACTTCAAATGTCTACTACCGCTTGGCTACCTTAATCAATTTCTAGTATTTTCTTAACTAAGCAGGAGGATGTGCATCACACACTGATTGATCCTAACTAATCTTTGCACTGATCCCACATCAGCTCAAGAAGCTAAATATTGTGCCATTCACAGGAGAAGAGGGTGTGGTTTCAGAATCATGTCAAATAAATGTTCCAGTTATACTTAGTTCCAACACAAACTAAGGGAATCTCAAGCCAAAAGCAAGATATCAATATTTATAGTCAATTTATATTATTCACAGATTCCAAATTTGTTAATTTGCCTACTCATTGAAATGACTTCCTGAAACTCCCCAAAGTGAAATACATCAAAAATATGTATCCCCCAATACATACCAAAAAAAAATACAAAAAAATTGTAACCCCAAAATCAATATTTCCTGTTGTTTTTATGGTCGATCATGGACATGGGCAGAATGGTGACAAATTTGAGTCACCCAAGGTTCTATTCCCAGTTGAGATTTAACAGAACAACTCTGCCTTATTGTCTCAGCTCTCATGCTATAAGCAAGTATCCTTTTGGTGGCTTATTTACTGACACTCTTTTTGTGTCATTTAAAATGGCACCCAGGCATAGCGTTGAACTGCTCTCTGGTGTGCCTCAGCAGAAGAAGGCTGTGCTGTGCCTTATGGAGAAAATATGTGTGTTAATAAGCTTCATCAGACAGGAGTTACAGTGCTTCTCATGAGTTCACTGCGAATGAATTAACAATATGCATATTAAATGTCTTTAAACATAAAACAGTGTTATTGATCAGTTGACAAAAATGTTACAGCCAGAGAGAGACTTGCAAGAACCTAACCTGTATTTCCCCTAAGAGCAACAGTTCAGTATTTGCCCCTTCCATGTTCAGAGTGACTTTCTAGAACATAACTATAGTGAATAATGAGAACAGACTATATGTATTAATTTAGTGAGACTTCAAGGGATTTTTATACCTATTATATCATATCACATAGATGATATAGTAAGTATACATAGACATATATAGACAATTATCTATAGATACATGGAGACGTATATATAGATATATACTTATACAGTGACTAATATATACTTACACAGACATATGTAGACATATATATGTCTATGTATACTCACTGTGTGTATACGTGTATGTACATACAAACATAAATACATCTAGATGTTTGCTTGAAGCACATTTTTGGTGTTTTTTTCCCCAAAACAATCCATTCAGAACACAAATCTTTGATGAAGAATGTGCATCCTTTCAATAAATCATTTTTTTTTTATCACTTGCCTAAATTCATCTCAGGTCATTGGTGTCAGGCTTGTGAGAACTATATATACATCAGTGAATACTTGGGGCTGAACATCCCTGCTATTCTGCTCACTGGAGAAAAAGAGCTTGTATTTCTTATAGTTCACTGTTGACAGGCCTGGGAAAGGGCTCACTGAGCTGTGACAGTTGACATTTGGTACATAGCCACTCAGCCTTCATGGTAGTGAAGTGCCGTGAAAGCATGTTACATTCTTCCTAACATGTCTGGTCAGTCATCATATTGCCTGTCATTTGTCTTGGACTGAAAATTAAGCAATAATGGAAAGGGTAGGCAGGAGATAGATAAGGTGAATAATGTAGATTAAATTCAATGGAATTATTACAAATTGACTGACTCTAGACTAAATGGAAAGGACAGGAGATTAGAGCCTTGAAGACTTGTGATGCTCATCAGCAAAGGGCAGTCTGGCTGATTGAGTCGAACTTTGCGCTCAGTGAGGATTATGCAAGGGGACAACTGGAGAGAGAGGTGGGCCCGTCACACTGGCACAGTTAGGATTTACAAATTGTCTCTTTCGTGGGCCAGATTTGGCTTGCTCATCATGCTGCCTTCTCCCGATCCTCAGTGACTGATCCATGTTCCCACGTCGCCGTCGGTCCGGCCTCTTTCGACAAACATTTCCTTGGAGTGGTGAGGAGAGCCAGGCAAGGTCAAACTTTGGGGACATGGTAGAGTGGAAAGTTTGAGTGTTTGGACCGTGGTGCAGGAGTGCCAGGGTTTGAGTTACAGCTTCACCCATTGAATATGTTGTCTTAGGCCAGTTTGTTAACCTGTCAGGGCCTCACTCTCCGAGACTGTAGAGCACAGATAACACTAGTACCCACCTCATAAGGCCATTTTGAGGATTAAATGAGCTAATCCGCATATCGGAGTTTAGCACAGTGCCTGGCATAGATTGAGTACTTGTCTGAGAAACAGAAGGCTGGCCGCTGTGCAAAGATATCCTTAGCAGAGAAAGAGTGGTACAAGATGAGGTAGGTGAGCCAAATCCTACAGGGCCTCACAGATAGCCAAGGTGAGGATTTTAAATCTAATTCTTAAGTGCATTTAGGAAGCCTATGCATGGATTTAAGTAGGACACTGACCACGTTTAGAGGAAAACAATGTTCTAAATATAATTTCTGCAATATATTTTTTCTTTTAACTAGAAAAATTTTCAGCACAGTCTCAGTATTTTAATTTCCTTCAGTGCACATTGGCTTCTGAGCTACTATCCCCTATAGTGCTCCCAAATAGTCTGTCATAAAATTCTGCTGGGACTTACTAACCTTATCTGACGTTGACGCTGCAAGTACTTCTGTAGGTATCTGTAGATACTGTGTAGACTGCTGTCAATGGTGTGCCTACCCGTGTCAGGCTCACGTGCATGATTTTATTCAAACCTCACTCCTACCTTCCCAGGTCTTATTATTCTCCTTTCCATGGATGAGCAACCGAGGCTTGAAATCCCACAGCTAGGGTTCCAAGGCGGGTGTTCTGCTCCAGGGCTCACTGGCTTCTCACGCTTTTCCAGAGGCAACTTGGAGAGAAGGCCCCGAAGTTAGAGAAGCTCTCTTAGCTCTGCCTCGCACCTCTGTGCCTCAGTTTCCCTGTTTGAAAATGGGAATAACAGCACCATTCCACAGACTCGTTGTGAGGAATTGCTGTGGTTGTTAATACAAAGTGGCCAGCATGGCGCTGGACAGAGAGCAAGCACTCCACGCCTGTTCCGTCACTCTCTTTACTTTGTTCTGTCTCTCGTCTACCCAGGGGTTCTCAGCATCTGGTCAACTGAAGTAGTAGAATGTTTTGTTTCCTTAAAAGGTTACCATTAACCAGTTCCCCTGTTGTCTGAGACAGTGTGTCATGTGTGAGGAAGGCACAGCCCATCGCTCTGCGACAGGCTGCTCCCGATATTCCTGTGGCCGTCTCTTCCCACCCTCAGTGGAAGTTGAACAGGGAAGCTCCATGTGTACATGTTCACGATGCTAAGCCCCAATTCCTCCTAAACTAGTTTTCTCCAAATTATGCTTTTTAATTAAACCTTTCAAGGTTTAATTAGGAAATGACATGAGTCATCTTTGTTTCTGAAAATGTATTTGTGGTTTGGCTAATTATGTAGTGAGATTTAATATGGTTTCTCTTCATGTGTGAAATTAATACACTGAATATTTTAAAAGGAAAACATCTGAAGCATTTTACCTGGGCTTTACGTTGACAGCAAATATATAGTTCAAAGGGGTCTCACCGGAAGCAATGCTGGGAAATGCTGGGCTGGCTTTCGACGGCCATTATAGGTGGGATGTCTCTGAGATCCGCCCTTGGTCTCTGAACCAGTACCTCTGATTGTGTGGGCTTTAATGGTGCCTCATTGCTAAGAGATCAAATCTGAGTTCCTCACTGACATAACTGAACTCCAATTCTATCTCCCTCCAACTTCATGTAGACTGTTCTCCAGGTGTCTCATACTCTGTCATTTCCCAAACTGCCTCTCTCCTTTATGCCTCAGTGGCTCTGTACGTGGTGTGCCCTTCACTGCCGGGCCTTATCCCATCTCTTCCTGATATATTCCTCTGCGTGTATATTAACCCTGTCTTTTTCTGTATTCTGATGCTTTTTTTAATATCAAGGGGCCTTGCTGGGAGGGACCACCCCTCCAGGGGTTAGCTGATTCTTAAGGATAGCACACAATTCACCCGCCTGCAGGCACACCTATCCTGTGCAAACCAACCAACCCAGAGTCTACACTACCACCCCCCCCCCACACACACACACACCTTCTTTGTAAGGCTTTCACACTCTGGACCACTCTTTCCTGGCCATATCACCCCAGGGCCAGATACTCAACAGCTAGGGACAGTGCCTGTACCCTAGAGTCTGCTACAGTTATTCAAGCTAGCTAAGCCTACCCCACCTAGACCATTCCTTCCCAGGAAAACCACACGAAAGGCTCTTGCCCCCTGTGTGACCCTTATGCTAACCCACGTGGCCCTCCTTCATGGCATGCCTCGTGTTTCTAGGGCTCTATGACTAAAACTCTTCCTTCCTGTCATTTCTGTGTTTCCACAACTGATTAAAACAGCATGCATCAGAGTGCAGCTCAAAAGGTGTTTTTTTTCTTGTGACACCTGCCCCTTGCAAATGTGGTTACTTCTGTGCAAACATGTCTGTTCCTTAACGTGACTGAGCTTTCCTAGGTCCCATGTCCTATTCGTCTCAACTTTCAACACCTAGGACAAGACCCAGGATAATTTTGTGCCTAGTACGTGTGAGGGGGATGTAGATGAATCGCAAATAATGCAGCCTTTCCATCCAAGTCCAGCAGTAGCAGAGGAGTCAGAAAACAGTTCAGTATATGTGCTGCCCTGTTGTTTTCCCTCCTGCATTGACCAGGGCACTGCAGCTTCATGGCTACGAGCACAGGCTTGGAATCCAGTGTGGATCCTCCAATCCCAGTTCTGCCATCCTAGCCACGTGGCTTCGGACAAGATATTTCTGCTCTATTTGCTTTGGTTTTCTCATCTATAAAATAAGGGCAATAATAGCATCTATCTCCAAGTGCTAGAAAGAGTAAAAGAAGGAAGGGCCCAATTTTTTTAATGTTTATTTTTGAGACAGAGAAACATTGGGGGGGGCGGGCAGAGAGAGAGGGTGACACAGAATCTGAAGGAGGCCCCATGCTCTGAGCTGTGGGCACAGAGCCCAATGGAGGCTCAAACTCAGGAACTGGGAGATTGTGACCTGAGCCAAAGTCAGACACTTCACAGACTGAGCCACCCACGTGCCCCAAACCACTCCAAGTCTCTTTACAAACTTTTGCCTCAGCCTGTAACATTGTTTTCTGCCTCCTGAGCTCTCCTTACCCTTGATCCATCCCAACTCAAGAGCCACTCCTTCAGGGAACCCTTCTGTCTGCCCTAATTGGAGAACAATTTCCCAAGCTTAGATTTCTTTTTCCCAAACATGCACTTCTCCTCAGTGGTATCTTCTGTGATAATTCTTCACTGACAGTAGTGACTTTTGAATAATATGTATCTTTCCTATCAGACTGTGTGTGAGTCGAGGTTCTCCAGAGAAACTATACCAGCTGGATGTACATGGATGCATGCATAGGAGCAGTGTTCTTAGCGATTGGTTCACACAGTTGTAAGGGCTTCACAGTTTCAAAATCTGCAGGGTAGACCAGCAGGCAGGAGACCCGGGGGAATTGTCGTTAGCATCCAAAGGCAGTCTGCTGGCAGAATTCCCTCTTCTCCTGGGGCGATCAGTGATTTTCCATTGAGGCCACTGACTGAGGGCAGTCTACTGGTAGGTGAACCTAAAAATATGAGAGCAGGTGTCAGCCAAATAGTGCTACCTGTTGCAGTATGAGTGAAGATACGGCAGAGTGCTGTAGGACCTTAATGCCCAAGCAGGGGTAGATGGTGATTTTCTTTACAATTGAAACTTTTAGCAGTATTAAGATGCATATGGATAGGAGAGCTCCAGAGTCCAGGATTTTACGACAAAAGGAGAGATCTCACAACATCCACCAGGCAAAGCTATCCCCATCAGGTCTCTCTCTCAGAGAGGTGGGGTGTGGGGAATGGATGGATGGATACAACCAGTGAGGAGACCTGTTTAACATAGACCCTGGGCACAGAGGACAAGGACAGTCAAAGGAACATTTTGCTATCTCTAAGCCTTTGTTTCCAAACCCCAAATTAGACTTTAATAAATGGAACTGGGTCACAAGAACCCTTATTCACCTCCACATTAGAAGGTACCCTTTGATTCCTTTTTTCCAGAGTTCTATTTGGAAAGAAACACTTTCCAAGGGAAGGGGGAAAGGGGTCAGATGTGTTACTGCTTGAGCCACACTGACTCCACGCATTTCGCTTCCTGCCCTGGTTAGCCCAGAAGCATCATTCCCCAACTTCTCTGTGAGAGGGAACGAGGGGAGGCAGAACTTGGAGCTCTCACATTTATATTCATTACTTTTATCAAAGCCTTTCAATGAACAGTCACTGAGCATTAATTCAACAGATATTTATTGAACATCATGTGGCAAGTAGAAGCTACAGACCATAAAACTAATAAACAGATGTCAGGTAAGTAATAGGAAAAAATAGGATAAGCAGGGTGGCGAGCGCTGGGGGGGAGAATCCTATTGTGAGAGGTGGTCAGGGAAGCCCGCTACTCCCCTGAGCATTTTGAGGCACCGGAAGTAAGGAACAAGCCCTATGTATATTGTTGGTCCAGGCAGAGAAAATGGCGTCCACAGGCGCTTGTTGTTGCATGATTTGTATGTTTAGGGAACAGTGGGTAACTGAGGCAGCTAGCATGGAGTGAGCACAGGGAAGACTGTTCAGAGAGGAAGATGGAAGGTAGCTGAGGCCAGGGCAGGGGAGGCTTTCTGGATGGTTGTGTAAACTGGAGCTTTTACTCAAGCTCACATGGTTACCACCTGTGGATTTTCAGCCATGCAGTGAAATGAGGGCTGCTAAGAATTGAAGGCAATCCAGCAAAGGGCTGTATTCTCCTAAAGAGAGGTTTATTTTCTAATTCACTCTAAGGTAACTTTGGCTCTTAAGGCTGCCATTCCAAAGACTGTTTTGGCCCACATATGCTACCTTTAAAATTTTTGGGGGGTGCCTGGGTGGCTTTGTCGGTTAAGCGTCCGACTTTCGCTTAGGTCATGATCTCGCCGTTCGTGGGTTTGAGCCCCGCATCGAGCTCTGTGCTGACTGCCAGCTCAGAGCCTGAAGCCTATTTCAGAGTCTGTGTCTCCCTCTCTCTCTGATCCTCCCCTGCTCACGCTGTCTCTCTCTCTCCTAGAAATAAATAAAAATATTTTTTAAAAAAATTGGGCTTTTGTGAGGAGAAATGATTGTGAAGGGCTGGGGAAAAAGTACGGAAACCAGGTAAAGAGGCTCTTTCAAAATCCAGTGAGAATAAGAGGCACCTGGGTAGCTCAGTCAGCTAAGCATCCCACTCTGGATTTCGGCTCAGGTCATGATCTCACAGTTCGGGGGTTCAAGCCCTATGTCAGGCTCTGGGCTAATAGCTCAGAACCTGCTTGGGATTCTGTCTCTTTCTCTCAAAATGAGAAAACTTTTAAAAACAACACAGGGAAGATAAGATGATGACACAGCTGGAGTAGTAGTGCTAGGCATTTTGGGAAGAGCTGGGATTCTGAATATATATTGAAAGCAGAGAGAAGCAGCATAGTAGTGTGTAAGACAAAGAAAGGAACTATGATGATTGATTAGAGGCTAGGGGAACAGCAATAAGGAGTATTAGTTGAATGTGTTATGTTTGAGATAGCTGTGGAATCCAGAGTAGAGGCCTAGGCTGGAGATGTTGCTGTGGAAGTTAAAATCACCTAGGTAGCAGGTCTTGAGATCAGAGAGAGGAGGAGAAACTGCCGGTGAGGTAAAAAAATAATTAATAGAGCCATCCTAGGAGCCAAGTGTTGGAATATTCAAGAACGAGGGAGGGGGCCACCTGGGTGGCTCAGTCGGTTGAGCGTCCGACTTTAGCTGGGGTCATGATCTCACAGTTCGTGGGTTTGAGCCCTGCATCGGGCTCTGTGCTGACAGCTAGCTCAGAGCCTGGAGCCTGCTTCAGAATCTGTATCTCCCTCTCTCTCTCTCTGACCCTCTCCTGCTCTCTCTCTCTCTCAGAAATAAAAACATTTAAAAAAAATTTTTTTTAAAAAGGAGGGAGGACCAATGTCAAACAATGCTGAGAGATTGACTAATGAGACTGATACTGGACCATTGGCTTTGTCTTTGTAATAGAAATGGAATGAGCATCAATAATCAAATATTTTAGGATTTTTGATATTGAAGAGAAGTTAAGCAGCAAGTCTCTATGCTTATGAAAATAATGCAAGAGAAAAAGGAAAATTTAGGTTATAGAGAAGGAGAGAGAATAGCAAGATGATTTACTTAAGTAGGGGACAGGTCTAGAAGTTAAGGTCACAGTTTAACCCTGGGAGCATGGAGATATTCCCAGAGTACAGATGCAGGTTAGATTGTTGTCTTTTTCTTAGTGAAATAGGAAGCAAAGTCATTAGCAAAGAAGACATGACTCACTTTCTCTTTTGATCCCTGTATCTCCCATGCTGGATTCCTAGAGAACAGGAGCCATTAATCACAGAAGTAATAGGCATCTGAAAAATGGAAGTAATGGATCCCAGAAGCAATGATTATTTTGAGAATGCCTGTATAATCCTTATAGATTTGAGTACACTATAGCTTGTTCCTAGAGTAGAATCACATTGGACAGGCAAGGGTAATTGAGAAGGAATTCCGGCCCACTCTGCTAAAATGAGCAAATCAGAGAACTCTAGATGCTGCCAAGGATGTGGAGAAACGGGCCCCCTCCTGCACTGTTGGTGGGAATGCAAACTGGTGCAGCCCCTCTGGAAAACAGTGTGGAGGTTCCTCAGGAAACTAACACTAGAACTCCCCTATGACCCAGCAATAGCACTGCTAGGAATTTACCCAAGGGATACAGGAGTGCTGGTGCATAGGGACACATGTACCCCAATGTTCACTGCAGCACTCTCAACAATAGCCAAGTCATGGAAAGAGCCTAAGTGTCCATCAGCGGATGAATGGATCAAGAAGATGTGGTTTATCTATACCATGGACTACTACATGGCAATGAGAAAGAATGAAATCTGGCCATGTGTAGCAACATGGATGGACCTGGGGTGTTATGCTGAGCAACATAAGTCAGGCAGAGAAGGACAAATATCATATGTTTGCACGTATAGGAGGATTAGGAGGAACTTAGCTGAGGAACAAGGGGGAGAAGGAGGGGGGAAATGGTGGGGAAAGAGGTGGCAAACCATGAGAGACTCTTGAATGCGGACAAAAACTGAGGACTGATGGATATGGGGGGGAGGGGGGAGATGGGCATTGAGGAGGGCACTTGTTGGGATGAGCACTGAGTGTTATGTGGAAACCAACTTGACAAGAAACTATTTGTAAGGAAAAAAAAAAGGAATTCCATAATGGGGAATGGGTCTCACCATCACACATTGTCGCCCCCATGAGGCAGCTCTTCAGAACCTATTTCCGACCCACTCTGCTAACCCTGCAGTCCACAGGGTAGCCAATCCTTCTGCAGTCCTCTGTGTCTGGTTTTTATCAAGTAAGACAAATTCTGTTGGGGAAGGAAACAGGACAGAGGAGAGAATCTGAGCAGGCAAGTCCAAGTTTATTTTTGGACAGACTCAGGGAGGAGGGAAAGCTGTGAACACTCACACATTAATACGTTTTGTCCTGTCACAACTATAATCAAAGCCCTGATAACAGTGTTGTCATAAAATCTATACAGCCACTACTCCGGGCTTGGGGTTGACTCTTTCCTGGGCTACAGGCTCAGAATTCACCACAATAAATTCTTCTGTGGCTGTTCAGCTCCCCTTATCAGACTGCGTTTTACTACCTCCTCCCAAGCTTAAAATGCAACATGTACTTTATACCAAATATAGAATCTCAGGGAAGGAAGCTTGGAGGTCGTCTTATCCAACGTTACATCCAGCTCTGGAATTATTCTTGTCTGTTCCCTGACAACTAGCCATTCGGACTTTATAAACAAACTCGGCTGTAGGCCTCGCCGCATCATGAGGCAGCCCATTCCATTTATGGAATGTTTTATGTTACAACAAACTAAATCTCTCCCTTCTTCTTCTTCTAACCCTTGATTCTCTGACTAACCTCCAGCGCTACATGGAACAAACTGTCCCCTTTTGGCAGAGGACCAGCTATCTTTTTTTCGCCCATCCTTGCTCACTAAATGTCCAGTCAGCTTCTGAATCAAATATGTCCACATTCACAGTAAAAGGTTTTTGCATAGTCCTTACCTGCTAGCAAATTAAACATTAAAGAAAGAGAATATACCTACTTTGAGTGGAGTTCCAAGTAGCCCTTTGCTTAGAGAGGATTAAAAGCTCCCTTAATGCCAGTACTGTCAAATCTAATAGAAAGATTAGAGCTGAATGAAATTATATTTTGAAACCCTGTATCTCTCCAGACTTCTACAAGATATGAAAGAGAAGGCACACCATGATTATCTGAAACTGAGAGGCAAAATTAGGGAGGAAGTCTTTCACATCCCATTGAACCCTAATCTCATCCCTCCTATACATTCTTCTTCCTTCATGTATTTATCTAGTGCCTGAAGACTCCTATATTTGAGCTAGATATTAGGGTTGCAACCTTGAGCATCTTTCTTCACTTTTCCTGTTCCACAAATGTTGATTTTGGACCAACAAGTTCCTAACACCATCCTCCCAATGGGATATAATAGTAAATAAAATCATTGGATAGAAATCTTTCCCTTTTTGTACCTAATGTTCTAGTAAGGGGGGAAAAACATAATTGTATAGTCCCATAAATGTATGTAAAATTGTAGTAGTTGCAAACACTATGACAAAAAGATTCAAAATGCTACATGAGTATGTCCAAGGGGACTGAGCCAGTCACATGATTAGGGAGGCCTCTCAACGATGTGCAGGAGAAGGTCTCTGGCAGAGGAGTGCAAGTCTGCAAGCAGTCTGGGGAAGGGAGCATGGCATATATGAGAGCTGGAAGGGAGGTGGTGTGGAAGATCAAGGTCATAAGTGAAGTATCCAGATAATGCAGGGATCCGTGGACCATATTAAGAATTTCCATCTTTAACTTACAAGCAGTGAAGATCCACTGAAAGTGTTTCAAGCTAGGTGTGTGTGTGTGTGTGTGTGTATAACATGATCTAGTTTCTGTTTAGAAGTGATCACTCTCCTTGAAGTGTAGAGAATGGATTGGAGGGGACCATGGTCCAGATAGAGTTAGGAAACTATACAGTAGTCCACAGGAAAGATTTTAGTGACTTGGAGCAGGATGATAGCAACAGGTGCCATGTGACTTGACTACGGAAGTCTAGAGGGAACAAGACAATTGTAGTAATCCCTCACCAGGCCTATCACCTGAACCCCTTTGCCAGTCATCTATCATAGAAGTTAACCTACTGCAGGGCACTGACCACTGTTACTGAACTGACTGTAATGCTCATCTAGGATGCTTCACCTCTGTTATTTATGTAACTCTGGATAGGGGAGCAGAATGGAACGGTAGCATAATAAAGTATCATAACTGGATGGTGATAGGGCTTTCTAAAAGCCTTTTTCAAATATGTAAATTAATTCTGCTAGAGTCTTAGACTGATAATATTTAGAGGATATAAGTATTTAAGTCCCCATTTTGGGGCTTTCTACACACTGGTAGCACCTCACATGCCAAAGAGAAAACCACAGCCACTAGCCCAAGCCCATTCTCTAGGGGAATCTGAAGAGACCTGAGAAATCTCTCTTCTCAAATATCCTCCAGCTTGAGATCTCACAGAGAACTTAGCTGAGAATGTCTCTTTTGTGCATATCACAATAAGATGTAACTTTTTTAAGATTCGTATGCTAGAGTGCTCATTTTTACCACTTTCACACAGTGTCCTGCAGGACTTCTGCAGTGTCAGGAGTGGACCCTAGAAGGTGACTAAGAGGGGTGATACCACTCACTGGGATAGTGAGCGCTGTAAGAGAACCCGAGTTGGGAAGGAAGTGCTATGCTTAAGCTGGGGACGTGTTGAATCTGGATGTCTGAGATTAAACACAATAAGGAAAGTGAGTTCTAAAGAATGATAGGCTATCTCAGGAGAGGGTCAAGCTTGATTGAAGGGAACTACATATTGGAGGCAGTATATTACAAAACCACTTATCCAAGGAAGACTACAGACAAATAGAGGGCCTTTAAAACCACAGGGACACCTGCTTAAAGTGTGTTAGCATAGAACCAATTGGTTATAAAGAAACAAGTCTACTGAAGGCAGGTTATGGAAACATTAAAAAGAAACAGGAGTATCAGATACAAAACGCCTAACAGATTCCATAAATAGGAAGTGGGTCGCTTATCTAGAAGTAAGGAACTCATCCCTTTCTCTGTATATGACACAAACTGGCCCACCCCGTTCCAAATACCTTGGTGCAGGGTATTTTCACATGGCCCATGGCAGAGATTGTGGGAGCAGACATAGGCAGACCCGACCAACAGAATATGTCTGCAACACAATGTAACTAATCTCCATCTTTGAAGGAAAAAAAAAACCTTTCTGCTTTATAATCAACTCTTAATTATCTTGATGGTTATTAATTTGCATATCCATATCTCTCCTTGGTTAATTATTAATCTTACACTTTCTGTCTACTCTGTTTGCTAACTGTCACTGACCTGGCATCTAATAAAACCCAATACTTGGTCTTGAGATTTGCTTTTCAAATTTTAGTCCTCTCCCAAGAGTTTTTAGCTTCTCAATTGTATTTATGTCCATGTTTGATTTGCTTTTCTAAGCGTTATCTCCACACACAGTACATCTTGAAGATAGCTAGGCTTAAATGTTCTGAAAATCCCTAAAATATTTCAGACATATTTGTACCGTTAGTTCTTTTTTACTGACCCTACCTATCACAGTAATTATGAGGGTGGTGAACCTCAGACCCTAGTACTAAGATGTCTATCCTTCCTGAAAGTATCACAGGCCGGCCCCTTAGCGCCACCCCACTCCCATCCCTGCTTCTCAGGCCTGAAGACATAAATCTGGATGTCATCTCCTTCATCCGTGTGATCACTTTCCGTTTTGCCTGTCCCCTCTTGCAATATTTTTCCATCCTAAAATCAGATAGTCTCTCTAAACACAGTCCTATCATGTCACTTCCTATTTATCCCCCTTCAGAGGACAGATTCCACACTCCCTTCCTTGGTCCACAAGGTCTTGATGGTCTTTTCCTCCCCTCCACCCATGCCTACCCGATCCTATCCTGTTCTCCATGAGTAACAAAGACCCTGTGCTGTGTCACCTGGAGAAGTTTCCTTCCCTCTCATCTTCTGTGACTTTCTCAGTAGGAGACTTTTCCAAGGTCCCCAATTCACAGCTCCCATCTTCTACCTCATTCTATTTCTCTTACAGCAAATGTTTATACTATTTTCCAGTTGTTAGTTTACAGGTCTTGCTTCTTCAGAAAAGGTAGTAAAACCAACACCAACTTAAGAACCAGAGTGCTTAGGTTCAAATCCAAGTTTTGCTACCTACCTAGCTGTGTGAATGTGAGCAAGTTACTTAACCTTTCTGTGCCTGAGGTTTCCTCGTATGCAAAAGAGGAATAGTAATAAAATATCTTAAACAGTACCTTACTATATCCTCAGTACAATGCCTAACACATGGATAACAAGGCCTCGGTAAATACCTGTAGAAGAGACAGTCAGTCGATCGTCAGTGTTCACCATCTGATTAATACAGGTAAAGGCAGATGTGACAGGATGTAGATAGACGCCTACTATCTTCTGGTCTCAGAATTCAAGAACCCCCGGGTTCTTAAGCCATTCAGTAGAGGTTGACAAAAGAATGTCAGCATATTGTTACTTCCATGTGTATCCTAGAAACTAAATTCTTCAGCACATTAGAAGGAATACAGTGAAGTTAGATTTAGGTTTGAATCTCATCTCTGCTATTTACCCGTGTGTTCCATAGTATAAATCTCTTCTTTTTCTATGGCTCAATTTCTTCACATATAAAATGGGAATTAAGAGTATTTGTATAGCTCAGTTGGTTAAGCATCGACTCTTGATTTCAGCTCAGGTTATGATCTCACGGTTTGTGAGTTCGAGCCCTGCATGGGGCTTCACACTGACAGTAAAGAGCCTGCTTGGGATTCTCTTTCTCCTTCTTTCTCTGCCCCTCCCCCACTCTCTCTAACTAAACTTTAAAAAAATTTTTAAAAAGAGTATATGTTGGGGCACCTGGGTGGCTTAGTCGGTTAAGCGTCCGACTTTCGCTTAGGTCATGATCTCGCGGTTCGTGGGTTCGGGCCCCACGTCGGGCTCTGTGCTGACTGCCGGCTCAGAGCCTGGAGCCTGTTTCAGTCTGTGACTCCCTCTCTCTCTGACCCTCCCCTGTTCACGCTGTCTCTCTCTCTCTCCTGGAAATAAATAAAATATTTAAAAAAAAAAAAGTATATGTATAAATTACTCATAACCATGGTAAAGAGGGAAGGTAATCCATGTATTTCCCTTTATAAATCACCTTCCATCTTTGCACAAGTTTCCTTTCATTGTAAAATATAGAAGTAGTTTGAGGAAATAAGAACAGGTAAAAGTTTTCTCTATCTCATGAATATCATATTGTTTGACCCCATCAGTGATAAAATAGCTAACACCTTTGAACTGTGGAAATGATCCAGGCATGAAGTATCTTACATTCAAATCCCCCAGATCGTATAAGGTCAGTACTAGTATCACGCTCATAAAACAGATGGGCAAACCAAAGCTTGGAGAAGGTTTTAAAGACCAAATGAGGAAGAGTGACTTCATGGAAAATCCCTGTTTTGAAACGAATAGTGACATGGTATCATGGAATGGGAAGGAAGTGGTCTCCACAACAAGAATGAAAGATTTTCCTTTGCTGGGAACTGGGCTTCTCACAGTAATCATATCTTCTTCCTATTCCCCTCCCAATTCCTTACTAAAATAAAAGCCCATTCAAGAGAAAGTTAGTCCAAAAGGTGGAGGCACTTCACAGGCATGATATAGGTGAAAGCCTAGTACATCTTCATCAGCAGCCCCCAGAAATAGTGGTGGATATTTTCTTGTAGTAGTTATTCATTTGTTAGCCAACAGATAGCCCACTAGCTGCTTAAGAGCACTATTTTGGCACTGTCACTGTGTATAAGGGCCACAGGACTTCTTCCCTGGTTAGCCCAGAATTCAACTATCTTAATAAACATGCTCCAATATCAGCTGGCGAACAGAAACATCCCTTTTATAGCAGATTTGCACCATAACTGTTGGAAATTACCTGATGATTAATGTCGTCTATGCCAGAGAACTATATTGCAATGAGGTTTAGGATTTATCGATAAATATGATAATAATCCTCTATCTTTGTTTACATCAGTAATTAATGTAGTTGAGGAGGGAGCCCTTGAAACCTTGTATAAGCAAGATTTATCCCCACTGGAATTGATTACAGCCATATGTCACCATTCAAAAGGTAATTGGAACATTTCATTAGAAAGTAATTGAAAAAAAGATTTATTTTAATACCTTGTAATAAATAATCTTGATAAATACCATTGTTAGCAGAGATATCTGCACCATGTAAAGAATTTGCTTTACATCAAAAGATGGTATATACTATATATCATTCTTGGATTTTTCCTAAGAAGCTTCTACTAACTTTCTTGGTGACTCTGAGTAAAGAATAGCACATTATTATACAATGATCTTTCCTTTATGAGAACAAGACCTTCTTTTTATGGCCACATGCCTTTACGATTCTCATGATTTACCTTGCAACAAGACTCTGGTTTATTCTATATTTCTCACATGACAATCTCCTACATGTGTGAGCAGAAATGTTTAGAGCAAAGCCCTAAGAGATCGTGATTCTAGGCTGTGAGGTCTATCACTTTGGCTAAATGGAGAGGATGATAGGACGTATCTCTTAGGATCATAGCAACCATTAAATGGGATGAAATACGTAAAGAATTTGAGCCAATACTTGGGCTGCAAGAAGCACTCAATGAATATTACAAATAGAGATGATAATAGTACTTTCAGTGTCCTCCTACTCTGATCTTTTAAGGAAATAGTCTGAGTTCTAGGGTGAGCTTGTATTTAAATCACATTGTAAAAGCATTTTTGTCTGCATTTTCATTTGTTTTGTGATAAACACATGAGAACAGAGAAATATGCAATATTCTCAATACCAGCTATAGTCACTACTAACGTGGATTTCCAACCCCCATCCCCTGCACTATAACCACTGAAATAGATCAAGAGTTTTGCAACTTTGTGAGCTTCTATATAGACTAAAGCCATTCCATTTAATTCTTCAACAAACTGAAATGAAGAGCAAAAATATCCTGAAAAGCCGTATGCCAATCGAAATTAAGTCATACTTTTAACAGGGAATCAGGTGAAATATCAAAGCAGTGGCAGAAGAGAAGTATGCAAGTACTTTCATTCTATAGCTCCAATAATTAACTATGTTTGAGAGCTTTTCTTCTCCTTTCACAATTTAATCATGATAGAATAGGCCAGACCTGTACTGAGCACTAAAGGACACATATTTTTTGGTAACAGCTCTATAAAGCATCCGTTAGAATCATCCTTACCTTTATTTTGTAGATGAGTAACTTGGGGTCAGAGAAGGTTAGCATTTATCCAAGATCACACAGCTCCTGAGTGGAATGTCAGAATCTGTGTTTACTCACTCTGCAATGCTTCTCCAGTCAGGACACAGAAAGCCATAGGACAAAATAGACACATCTTTCTGGAGAATCTTTTGCCTAAAGATTTTTAAGGGAGAAGTCAAGTAATTTAACCAATGATGAATTAAATCATTATTTTTCCATTACATACAGATAATATATGCTGCAGAACACTAAATCATATGACTTTTTAAGCTGATTCCAGGAGACTTCAAAGAAACAATGGCCTTTTAGGGGGTCCTGTGCCCCACAGGAACATATGAATCTTCTAGAATAATTGCTAATTCAGTGGAAGGTTTTGAGAAAGCTACTTTGAAGCCAAGCAGTCCTGGTTATGCGAGGTTCACCTCTGTGAGTCAGTGACTGGGCGGCCTTCAGTAAACCTCATCTGTTCTGTAGGTATTTGACCTGGAGATCCTCTGGACCATGTGGAAGTCCAAAACATTTATTATGTTCTCAGTACATGGTGTCTTTTATAAACATTCACAAGTCACTCTGAAATGTGCCCTCAGGTTTGGTCAACCACCAGTATACATATCACCCTCCAGCTAACCACTGAGACTGAGCCTCTCTCCATTTAGCTTTGAAATACAATTTCAGGCTTCCTATGTTACCAGTTTAACTAAGAAAAGATCGTAGAGTGGGTTGTGAAAAAAACCCACAAAGTATGTAGGCTATATATTAACTAAATTATTTATTTCATGGCTGGAACAAAAATAGAAATTTTCAATTAATATAAAATAGACACTATTTACTTTCATTTTCAGTGAATGCATTCATGCTATCCAAAGTGTCTTTTAGTACAGATAAGGTACTCCTTGAGTTTTAGTATGTTACTTTTTCTTTTCTTTTTTTTAAATTTTTTTAATGTTTTATTTATTTCTAGGAGAGAGAGAGAGACAGCGTGAGCAGGGGAGGGTCAGAGAGAGAGGGAGTCACAGACTATGAAAAAGGCTCCAGGCTCTGGGCTGGCAGTCAGCACAGAGCCCGCCGCGGGACTCGAACCCATGAACCGCGAGATCATGACCTAAGCGAAAGTCGGACGCTTAACCGACTAAGCCACCTAGGCGCCCCAAGTTACTTTTTCTTTAGAGCCCTAAAACTTAGTCCTGTTACTCTAACATGTGCTCATTCTTGGTACAGAGGCAGGTTTAGGGTAGCCTTTAAAAGAATGGGTTCTGGGGGTGCCTGGGTGGCTCAGTCGATTGAGCATCCGACTTTAGCTCAGGTCATGATCTTGCGGTTCATGGGTTTGAGCCCCCTGTCGGGCTCTGTGCTGACAGCTAGCTCAGGGCCTGGGGTGTGCTTCAGATTCTGTATCTCCCTCTCTCTCTGACCCTCCCCTGCTCACACTGTCTCTCTCTCTCTTAGAAATAAATAAAACATTTGGGGCACCCGGGTGTCTTAAGCCAGGCTTAAGTTAGTTAAGCGTCCGACTTTCACTTGGGTCATGATCTCACGGTTGGTGGGTTCAAGTCCCGCGTCAGGCTCTGTGCTGACTGCCAGCTCAGAGCCTGGAGCCTATTTCAGAGTCTGTATCTCCCTCTCTCTCTGACCCTCCCCTGCTCACGCTGTCTGTCTCACTCTCTCTCGCTCTCTCTCCTAGAAATAAAAATATTTTTTAAAAAAAGAAATAAATAAAACATTAAAAAAAGAAAAGAATGGGTTCTGATAATAGAGCGGTGTTTGGAATACTGACTCTGCAACTTCCTCCTCGCGTTGTTTTAATTAGCACTGTGCCTAGTACATAGTAAATGTGCAATAATTTTTAGCTGTAATTTTTTATTCAATAGCTTTTCCAGTATTAAACTTGAGTGAACTGTCATTATTCACATGTGAGACATGAGTGTTCACTTCTCAGCCTCTTACAATGAGGTTACTTACCTATTCTGGTCCCTACAGACAGGAATTACTGTACAACATATAAACAAATGCAGGGTATTCCTTAGGATGTCTGTCTGAGTGTGGACATTGAAGATGGACAGAAATCATGATGACCCCTTGATTAGGTAGGGGATCACTTACTTACATTAGAATCTTATGGCAGACAGACAATACATTCATTTGCTGTTAACCTTTCAAAATCTGCATGCTGATGAGAAACAGGATTTGTTTTTTAGGGCCAGGACAAGTACACTTTCACTTGCTCCTCTAAACATCTCATGGTATAGAAGAGAGTGGATCTCCATAGGAGCACATGTACCCCAATGTGCATAGCAGCACTCTCAACAATAGCTAAAACATGGAACGAGCCTAAGTGTCCATCAACGGACGAATGGATCAAGATGTGGTTTATCTACACAATGGAATACTACATGGCAATGAGAAAGAATGAAATCTGGCCACGTGTAGCAACATGGATGGACCTTGAGGGTGTTATGGTGAGTGAAATAAGTCAGGCAGAGAAGGACAAATATCATATGTTTGCACGTATAGGAGGATTAGGAGGAACTTAACTGAGGACCATGGGGGAGAAGAAGGGGGAAATGGTGGGGGAAGGGGAGAGAGGCAAACCATGAGAGACTCTTGAATGCTGAGAAACAAACTGAGGACTGACGGATGTGGGGGGGAGGGAGGAGATGGGCATGGAGGAGGGCACTTGTGGAGATGAGCACTGGGTGTTATATGGAAACCAATTTGACAATAAACTATTTGTAAAATAAAATAAAAAAAAAAGAAGAAGAGAGTGGATCTCCATGGTTAAGTCAGTGGCATATCTGGTATTAAGAATCCACTGGTGGTCTGGTGCTCCTTCCAGAGATGAATTGACTTCAAAACTAGAAATTTCATTTAAAGGACATCTCTAAATAACATGTGTTAATTACTTTTCATTTTTAATTAAAATAATTGACAGCCTAGATCTGCCACACATGGAGTCAGGTTAGTTGCAAGGGTCATTAAATGATCTGAGAGCATTAGGTCTTACTGGGAAGACTGGAAAATTATTACTGTCATTAATGAGAACTGGGAGTGTGGAAATGTACATCATTTCTTTGATATTCAAATCAATTATTTAGTTTCCATCTCACTTGAAAAAGAATCCCTCAGTGTGAAGAATGCGACGGTTTAGAGACGGGAGGGCACAGGGAGAGCTCTTGAGATCGTTCCTGTGGAAACTGCAATTATGATGTCTGTCCTTTCGTAGGCAATCACCCTGGAAACCCTAGGTTCTCAGCAATACGATTTGCTACAAAATCCAAGCTTCTAATCACCATTAGGAAGCCCATGTTAGACTACTAAGGCACAATGTTTGTGACCAGATTTTCCCCTAGCAAATGTAATTGACAGATTGTACAGAATCTGTCAAGTTTTTCCCCTCTCAAAGTCATTGACATTTTACTAAATCTTATTAACAGTCAGAAACATACTGTGGAGGAAAAATGGGCTTCTTCAGCCAACTGCCTTTGAACATCGTGGTATTAAATTACCCTTGGTGTGCAAGCTTTTTGCAAATTCTGTCTTCTTGCCACTGTGTAAGCCAGGATGCCTCTTGTGGATGGTGAGATGTTAAGAATGCCAGAGGATGGGGCGCCTGGATGGCTCAGTCAGTGAAGCGTCTGACTAGATTTCAGCTGAGGTTGTGATCCCAGGGTCATGGGATCAAGCCTCAAGTCAGGCTCCATGCTGAATGTGGAGCCTGCTCAGGATTGTCTCTCTCCCTCTCTCGCAATAGATAAATAAACATTTTTAAAATGCCAGAGGTGATTAGAGACAGGGAAGAAGAGTGATCACCCATCCTCACCAGTTTAGGAGGGAATGGACAGGTCTGACATAATTTTTATCTGGATGATTACAGTGATAAAACTATCACTTGTCACCACTTCCTGTATACCATATGCCTGATAAGTCATCCCTACATGTCCACATTCCAGCTTCATAGCAGTCCCTTGAAAGAGATGATCTCCCTACTGCACACCTCAAAAACATTTTGTCCCTTTTCTAAGATCAAGTGTCCAGCAGATGGCGATGCTTGGACTTAAATCCTGATGCTGAATCTCAAGCTTTAACCTCCTACATTATATTCCCTTCCAAATTTTAGATTAATGTATCTCAGGGTAGAGGGGGGCTATGGACGTCATAGAAAATCTAAAAGATGATAACATATTACAACGGGCAAAATATGGCCTCAAAAGCACCACTGTAGAATGAGGTAGTTTCCAGCAAAACAGGTCACAAACTGAGGGATTTGGAGGTTTTCTGTTTGTTTTTTTTTTTTTCGTTTAAATTCAGTATAACACTAACGTGACCACAAACTGTAATGTTATTAGACTGCAATAAGTTGTCCAGAGTCCTACCAAGAAGGAAAAGGGAGAGAGACTGGTTCTTTTGGTTCTGGACCTTGCTCAGACCCTAACAGGAGCACAATATTCAGTCCAAGGTGGCAGAATCTAAGAGGGAAATCCATTCAACAAAAAGTTATTGAGCAACAGTCAGTGTCCTTGATGCTAGACATAAATCTAGAGGAATTACTGCCCTTACAGAGCTTATGCTGGAGGAAAAGATTAAATCAAGTCAACAGACAAATTATTACAAATTGTTTTCAGTGGTATTCCTTCAGTGACAGAAGGGGGCGGGGGGGTCAGGGAAGGCCTCTCTAAAGAGGTGGAATTTAAGGGAAACCAGATATAGGAAGAGGAAGATTAGAAGATGGGGCAGGTGGCCCTCCCATCTGCTGCAGGCAGGAGGGTGCTCAAGGATACTCCCTGGAGCATCTGCTGAAGATTTTCTCTCGCCTGGATAAAGAAAACCTCAGAATAACTAGGGTGTTTGTTTGTCTTTATAAATGTGGACTGTAAACCTATGGAAGCTTTAGATTACGTAGCATGCCTCAAAGTGAGACTTCCACCCAATACGTGGAACCACTTTTCAGCAATCAGAACCATGGAATATTACAAAACATACCAGCTAGAAATCGGGATGCTTGGGTTTGATATACAACTCTTAAAGCACGTGGTCTGGACCATGACATTTAACCTCTCTGAACCTCTATTGCTATCACAAATGAGGCTGTAACTGAATACAGCCATCCAACTGAATCCATACAGATGGAACAAAATTCATGAAAAGCACCCAATGTGCAGGGCCTATAGTATGTATGCATTCACTCATGGTATGTGAATCTAAATCTGTCCATGGCTTTCACTCGAGGCCTCTGAGGCTCCTTTGAATCAGACTATGTAAAAGCTTGACTCAAAAATACAGAATGAATCACAAGGGTTGCAGGAGAATGAGGTCAGAAGGAATATTACTAATTTTTACGCTAAAAACCAAAGAGCCACAGTGTTAAACATGGTGGTAGCCAACACCAGGCACTTAAACTTATCTGGCATCAAAATTTCACTTCACATCACTTTAAGTGGCCCATTATACTGACACGAGTCAAGTTCTTCAATATGGCCATTGGTTCATTAGTGTTTATCAGACACACAACTAAAATATGAGAGCAATTTTTAAAGTACTTTTCTTGAAATAGGAATTCGACTTTGAGCTCTTTAAGATTCAAAGCGAGCCAATGAACTTAAGATCAATGGAGAAGCTGTTCAAGAAATATACACACTCCCTGGGTAAAGAATCCCACTGATTTGCTAAAGTTGTATATACATAGTATCATTATATCAACAACATAGAAAAAAAGTTGGCCAGGGTAGTTCATTGGACCCACGGGGTTGGTACTGCAGGTCTCAATTTTATCAAGTATATTAACTTAACTGCAATCATCACACTTTGGGTTCCTTTTCCACCAGAAGCAATACCACAACTATTCTATTCTCATTAATGGGATGGTAGGGTTCCATATTAAAGTTTCTCTACCTACAACGCACACATAGATTTGCTAAGTCAATCTAAGCTGGTAGTTTTCAACCACCACCAGAGAAATTTTTTAAATATATAAATGTTCTGGCACTTTTATTTAGTGTATGTGGGATGTGACCCAAATTTTGTTTTGTTTGTTTCATTCAAGTTAGTTAACATACAGTGTAGTATTGGTTTCAGGATTTGAACCCAGTGATTCATGACTTACATAGTACACCCATCACTCATCCCAAGAAGTGCCTGCCTGAATGCCCATCACTCATTTATTCAATCCCCACCTTCCCTCCAGCAAGCTTTGAAAGTTCCCCTTGTGATTCTGACTGAAATTTCCCCTCCATTGGCCTCTGCCAACTCAAGAACTCCTCAAAAGCAGCCATTATAATTAACCAAAGCACCAGAAACTTTTTGACCCCACCCACCAGTTTTGTCTAAATTATGTCCCTTTCAAACATAACTCTATTTCATTTTGTCCCTCAAACTTAGAACACACAGAATAATCCTCGGTATTGGTGTTCTCATGAATATGCTATTTCCTAGGAGATGTTGGCATTAACCCTCTTCTATTTCAGTTACCACATATATTACTTGGTCTTTATGATGTTTTGAAGGTCGCTCCCCAAAGTAACAAAAGCCATTGTCTTCATTCTCTGAGGATGGGAGCAAAATATGATCTAAAAGCTTGTCTAGGTTTGGAAGTGATTAATGTAGATTCTTATGATGAAGGAAATGAAAACGAGAAATCTGGGTAAGTAATCACTGTTTCCACAAAAACAATTTCAACAAAAAATGAGCTTGAAACGGAGAGAACAAACTGATAATGCCAACAGCAAATAAATTATTCTCTGAGTTTTAAAAACAGACCTTGTGATAGCATTTAAAGTTTTGTGGGGGTTTTTGATTCATGACATTTCTGAGTGTAACTGAGGAAGAAAGGGACACTGTTGCTGCCCCATGTTTTATAGGTACTTGGAATGGAATTTGAGCAGAGAAAGAAAGCTTACAAATGAATGCAGAAATATGAGGTTTCAATAAGGAAAACACTTCTCCAGGGCTTTATAAACCTAAGAGACACAACCACATTTCTCCTTTTGATATTCCCTGGGCCACACCAGAGCTGTGAAACCACCTCAGAGGTCAGTAGAGTCTGGGCACTGTGGACCTCTGGTCAGGACTTTGCTTTATCTCTGGCTATTGAGAGGGAACATTTCAGAGATGTTCACCCCGATGGGATGCCACCATCATTACGTGGCTGAGATAGTCAGTTCTTGGAGTGTATCTGCCTAGTCTCACCAGTCAAACAAGTGCATAGAATCCAACAGGTTTTCAAATATTTCTTTTGAGTTGTATATACATAGTACCATTAACTCAGCAATAGAGAAATACACTGCCAACAATGATCAAACATACCTCCTACTTTTCTATCCCTAGCCCTACATGTTCACATGTCCACTTGACACCTCAGACCCCTCTGATTTGACATGTCTAAGACTCAATTCAAGACATTCCATAAGTGCTCTCTTTCTACTCTTTCCTACATCAGGGGTTGACCCACGACACTGGGAAGCATCCTGGAGTCATTCCATCACCAATCTTCCCCCATCTTCCCCCACCTGGATAACCATAGACTTCTGTCTGCTATCCTTGCAATCCTCTTGCCCCCCTTAAATCCACTCTGTAGCCAGATATATAAATAATAAATAATATATAAATACGCACCCGCACACACACATACATACATATATATATAGCATTAGAGTTTCCTATTAGATAAACAGAATCAAGAGGAAAGATATATCCAATAAGTAATTGGTTCACATGAATATAGAAGTCCCAAGATCTGCAAGCAGCAAGCTAGAGACTCAAGAGAGGCAATTGTGTAAGTTCCAGTCTGAAAGCAGGAAAAATTCCTTCTTAGCCTTGGTGTTCTAGTCGGGTCTTCAGCTGATTGGATAAAGCCCACCCACATTACGGAAGGCAGTCTACTGATTTAAATGCTAATCTCATCCAGAAACACCCTTACAGCCTCTCTCAGAATAATGTTTGACCAACTGTCTTGCATCCCATAGCCCAGTCATGTTGACACATAAAAGTAATTATCACAGTAATCTATGCAGCTTGGACATTTGATGATATTGTCCATTATCATTTTGCTCCCCTATACCACTTCTCCATTTTATTTTTTTTTCCACCTCTCCATTTTAAATCCTTTATTGTCTCATCACAGTCTGCCAGGCCATGCCTGACTTACCTCTTCTTATTGATACCACATTTCTTTCAGCCGCCTTTCAATTTCTTTTCACCTAAAAAAAAAATATTTTCCTCCTAAAGTCTTCAGGCATGCTGCTCCCTAAGTCTGAAACGTTCATCTTTTACCAGGCTAATCCCTTCTCATCCTTCAGATGTCAGCATTAGCTTTCCTAGGCTCCAGCTTTTCCCATGACTCAGCCCCCATTAGAAGTCCTGATAACTTCTCCATCAAGGACTCTTCACCACCACCATAAACAAGTTGCTTAATGTATCTCATCCTCATTAGCACATAAACTCACTAGGGCAATGATTAGGGTTATCTTGTTTACAACTGTAACCCCACAATTTTGCATATACTAGGAATTCAAAAATTTGTTTGTTAACCAAATAAATGAGCCAATTCTTAATGAACCTTCAAGGCCAACCTAGACTCTGCCAGTCTGGGATTCAGGCCACTTCACTGTGTCCCCTTAGGCCTAGTATAATAAATGTTTATTAAATATATCAACAAGCCCTATCCTGGAAAAGAAGGGTTGATTCAAAAGAATGTTTTGTGATGGCCTGACTTGCCTTCTATAGAAGCAAACTTCAAAACAGTTTTGCTCTAGAGGACAGAATATCACTGCTTTTCTAAGAGAAATGGCCTTCAAATGAGAATATCCAATCCATTTCTTAAATCTTCAGAGCAGAATCCTAGAATATTCTGCTTAGATTTTTCAACTTAGGATTTAAAGACAGATCTAACACTAAAAATTCAGCAGTTCCATTGGTAAAATTTAAATACCGGCTATAGATATGAGGGGCTTGAATTTCAAAGTAATCTTCACTCAGCTTGAAAGTAGGTACTATATAATTAGAAAAGCCCAAGTTTCTTACTTTTTGCAGGTGCTTATTTTATTTCAACCAGTTTCTCTACTGGAAGTTGATTCCATTGAATACAGTGTGTTCAAGCCAAAGCAGCCACTTAAAACAGGATGATATAGGATGGATTTGTATTGTACCAGTTTAGCTACATTAGAACCACGTTTCACTGGCCTACAGGAAAACAGTGGGTAATTTGCTTACAGACTTCATTTCCCAATTTATTCTTGGCAAATGCAGTATGTATCCCCTTGGTCCAAATATTAGGAATTGGACTTGAAAACACACGCTGACTTGAAAATCAAACTGGTTTAATTTAGAGACTGGTTTCTTAGAAAGCAACAGATCTATAAGTGATTATTAACCAAATTATAGGGGCACCTGGGTGGCTCAGTCAGTTAAGTGTCCAACTTCAGTTCAGGTCATGATCTCACAGTTCATGGGTTTGAGTCTTGTGTTGGGCTCTGTGCTGACAGCTCAGAGCCTGGAGCCTGCTTCGGGTTCTGTGTCCCGGTCTCTCTCTGGCCGTCTCTCTTTCCAAAAATAAATGAAAACATTTAAAAAATATATTAAAAAAGAAGCACATTGTAACAGTGTGTGATTCTAAGGTGAAGGACATTAACTAGACTTATTGTAGTGATCGTTTCAAAATGTATACAAATTCATTTTGTACACCTGAGACTAATATGTCAATATCTCAATTTTAAAAAGTAATAAAATGAAATAAAATAGTAAAATAATTTTTAAAAGAACTACATTTCCTGGAGTTCCCTTCGCTGAGTTAGCAGGACTCCATGAGGACTGACAGAATAAAGTTCAATAGCAGGTATAGTCCTTTTACCCCCGAAGGTCAGTGCAGGGCAGCAGGCACTGTTGGAAACCACCTGCCAGTTCACCTGCCTATTGTGGGGCAGCAGCCAAGTCTTTAACCCTCCAACTCATATGCCAGGTCCATGCTCTGCTTCACAAAGGGCAGCAGCTTTTCTTCCACTGAATCAGAAACTTTGAACTGGTACCTGTTGACAGTCTCTTACCACTTCTTCCTGGTAGATTCTGGCTCATCCTCTCCCCCACTTCACATCCATCTCCCCTTCCTGGCTGCCTGTTCTGCTGACTTCAGACCGAAGATCAGACACAAAGACACATTAAATTCCTATAAGGTGCCTGTATGTATACTATTTATACAGGTTCTCTTTCTCTGATTGAACACTGATCAATAAACTTCTAGAGAGTTTTCTGGCAAACCGGCAGCCCTTAGACCAGACAGATCTAGCTCTTAAAAAGTTGCCACATTCATGGTATAAAATAGTAATAGGCTACCAAGTTTTAAAATTGAGGTGATTTCACTCTAATTTCAATTTCCATCTTCTTTGAAAAGTCAGAAACTTAGACCTCTGGTGCAGTAGAATGGTAGTCTAAGTATGCTGACTGGCCCACCCACTAAAAAAAGCCCTAAAATTGGAAATTAGGATATTTCAGAGTCCAAGAACTAAAACAGCATGGGAATCTAGAGAAGTAACATGAGTATCAAGTCGAGCCATAACTTTAGAAATTTTGCTGAACTAGAAGAAATACAGCTGCAGTTTTAATGTCAAAACAGATATCAGGGACCTGAAACAGATAGTCTAAGTAGAGATCCCACAATGAAACTTGAACCCCAGTGTACCAAACCCTCAGTGTAAGAACAAAATAGAATTCAACCTCTGTAGTCTTCTCCATCCTTACTGTTTCACCGAGTGGACTGCAAGGAAATTACCTATTTTGAATATCAGCACTGAATAGAAGGGAAAGGAAAACGACTTCACAAAGTTTGGTAACTCCAATCTGGTACTCACTGTGGTTGATAGGCTGAATGTATATTGCCTCTGTGGTTCTAAAACCTCAAGCAAAGAAATTAGTTTACAGTGGGCCCAAGCTGATGGTGGCACCATTGACTGATGACAAATGTAAATCCTCTCTAGAAAAAAGCACCCTAAATGCAGGCCTCAATTTCTGCAGATAAAGAAAAATATGAATCCGCAGTTGAAAAAATATTAAACACTGAAGTGAGGTACCGTGAGCAAGAGAGGAAGCAGGAAGGTGAGACAGCTAATTTAGACCCATTAAAGCCTCCAGAATAGGAATTAGTAGAGAAAGAATATAAAGTAAGTATGTTTACTATGAGTAAAGAAACAGAAGAATGAATTGAATTCATTCAATTGAATGAATTCAATTGAATGAATTGAAAGATAGGGCCACCTGGGTGGCTCAGTGGGTTACACATCCCACTTCAGCTCAGGTCATGATCTCACGGTCAGGGAGTTCAAGCCCCACATCAGGCTCTATGCTGACAGTTCAGAGTCTGGAGCCTGCTTCAGATTCTGTGTCTCCCTCTCTCTCTGCCCCTCCTCCACTCATGTTCTGTCTCTCTCAAAAAATAAACGTAAAAAAAATTTTTTTAAGAAAAGATAAAGGAGTATAAAAATGACTAACAAATTAGAACATGAACCAAACAGGGTTTTTAGAAATGAAGATATCATCTCAGAAAGTAAAACTCCAGTGGATATTGAGAGATAGATGAAAAACAACTGAACATGAAAATATATCTGAAAATTATCCAAATGCAGGGAGATGCAATAACAGAAAAGCTGGAATGAGTGTCTAGTCCAAGTTTCAGAATGGTAAAAACAAGAGAATGGAGCAAAATAAAATGAAATCCACATCAAGACACATCAGAATAACATACCAAAATACCAAAAAAGCAGCCGGTGAGAAAAGAACCAAATAAAAGTTGTAGAACTGAAATTAGACTGACAGCTGACTTTGTAATCACAACTGTGAAAATGAGAATACAAAGGAATGATATCTTCAGTTCCTCAGACAAAATAACTGTCGTCAGGGGCGCCTGGGTGGCTTAGTCGGTTAAGCGTCCGACTTTCACTTGGGTCATGATCTCACGGTTCGTGGGTTCAAGCCCCGCGTCGGGCTCTGTGCTGATTGCCAGCTCAGAGCCTGGAGCCTGTTTCAGTCTGTGACTCCCTCTCTCTCTGACCCTCCCCTGTTCCCACTGTCTTCCTCTCTCCTAGAAATAAATAAAACACTTAAAAAAAAAAAGAAAAAAGAAAAAAAAAATAACTGTCATCATAGTTATGCATCAAGTCAAAATTCCACCCACAGGGAAGGGTACAAAATTTAAAGATTTATTCCAGAAAAACAAAATTAAATAGTTGGCCCAACACACCATCACTGAAAAAAAAAAAAAATACCAAGGAATTTTTGTATGTTAAAAAAAAGGAAATTTTAAGATGACAGAGTAAGTGAAGAAAGTAAAAAATACATAGACATATATAAATAGTATAAAAACAGTAATCGTGCTGGATTAAAGAATACAAGCCAAAATATATAGTATTAGCACATTAATGAAGAATAGTGAATTTGGGCTGCTAGATTTAAAAAGAAAATCCATTAAGGAATCAATATTGTTAAGATATCAACTCTCCCAAAATTGGTTTATGGGTTCACAATCAAAATCCCAACAGGCTTGAAAGTTTTATATGGAAAAGGAAAGGATGTATAATAGCTAAAAGAATCTGTTTTCCTTTTACAAAGGTAAAAAGACTGACACTACTTGATTTTGAGACTTACTTAGTGTAAAGTTTTGGTAGTCAGGATGATCCAGTATTAGCATAAGTTTAGAAAGATAGATAGAACAGAATAGAGACTTTAGAAATAGATCTATAAAGATGGTTCATTGATTTTCAACCAGACAGTGCTATTCAGTGGGGGAAAGGATATCTTTTCGATAAACGGTGCTGCAACAACAGGATAAATCTATTGAAAGTACTCAATACTATTCTTAAAAACTAATTCAAGATGGATCATATATCTAATATAAAAGCTAAAACTATAAAGCTTCTAGAAGAAAAAATAAGAGGCTATCTTTGTGACCTTGGTGTAAGTGTTGGCTTATTAGAAAAGGCACAAAAAGTACTCAAATTTGTCAAGATATTGTTGAAAAGGAAAGAAGGAAGGGAGGGCAGGAGAGGAAGAAAGAAAAAGAAAGAGAAAAGCCCAATCATGGAGTAAGAGAATATACTTGATATATACCATATCCTATTTATCTATCTGAAAAAGAATTTTTGCACAAAATAGTAAGTCAGTAATATAAATACAAATAACACAACTGCAAAAAACGTTGCGCATAAGATTTAAAAGATCTCTCTCAAAAGAACATCTTTGAATAGCTAATAAGCACATGAAAAGCTGCTTAACATAATTAGTCATCAGAAAGATGATGACTTGAAGTATCATTTTATAGCCACCAGAACAGTTTTACTTACATCAATATTGGTAGTAGGGATATAAAACTGTGCATCTTGGAAAATGGTTTGGCAGTTTCTTATTGTATTATTCTACTGCTATATGGCACATTGCCCTAAAACTTAAAAACTGAAAGCAACAGTTTTTATCTCTCAGCTTTATCTCTCTGAGTTTTATCTCTCAGTTTCTGTGGATCCGAAATCTGATTGCAGTTTAGTGACCCCTCTAACTCAAGATCCATTGTGAGGCTGCAGTTAAGTCGTTGGTCTAAGCTGTGTCTTTTCAAATGCTTGACTTGGGGAGGATCTATTTCCAAACACACTCCTGTGGTTGTTGATAAGATTCATTTTCCTGTAGACTGTTGGACTGACGGTCTTGATACCACATAAGCTAATGGGCTTCCTCAATTTCTTAGATATCTCCATAGGACAACCCTCAAGACGGCAGCTGGCATACCTCAGGGTGAGGGAGTGAGAGCACAAACCCAAGATGGAAGCCTTAGCCTTTTTATAAACTAATATTGTAAGTGACATCTCATTACTTTTGTCACGGTCTACTTGTGTAGAACACTTCAAACCTAAAGGCACATTCAGAACATAAGTGAAAGGATAGAAAAATATACTCCATGCAAATTGAGGTTAAAAAAAAAAAAAAAGCCAAGGTAGCACTACTTATATCAGACAAAATGGACTTTAAAACAAAGACTGAAACAAAAGATAAAAAAGGACATTACATAATTATAAAGGGGTCAGTTCAACAAGAGGATAAAACAGTTGTATATATCCATGCACCCAACATAGGAACACCTAAATACATAAAGTCCAGGTCACCGGGTAAATCATCTAGGCAGAAAATCAAGAAGGAAATAGTGTCATTGAATGACGAATAGACTAGATAGACTTAACAGATATATACAGAACATCGCAACCCAAAACAACAGAATCCACATTCTTTTCAAGTGCACATGGAACATTCTCCAGGACAGATCACATGTTAGACCACAAAACAAGTCTCCATAAATTTAAGAAGACTGACACCGTAGCATGCATCTTTTCTGGCCACAACAATATAAAACTAGAAATCAGTCACAACAACAACAACAAAACCTGGAAAAAACCACAAATGTGTGGAGACTAAACAACATGGTACCAAATAGCCAGTGATCAATGAAAAAATATCAAAATCAAAAATGGAGACAAATAAAAGTGAAAACACAATGCTCCAACATCTTTGGAACACAGTGAAAGAAGTTCTAAGAGGAAAATGTATAGTGATAAAAGCCTATCAAGAAATAATAAAAGTCTCCAATAAACAATATAACCCTACGGTTAAAGGAACTAGAAAAAAGAACAAAGCTTAAGGTTTATAGAAGGGAGGAAATAATAAAAATGAGAGGAATAATAAATGAAGTAAAGACTTAAAAAACCCAGTAGAATAGGGGCGCCTGGGTGGCTCAGTCGGTTAAGCATCCGACTTTGGCTCAGGTCATGATCTCACGGTTTGTGGGTTCAAGCCCCGCGTCAGTCTCTGTGCTGACTGCCAGCTCAGAGCCTGAGACTGTTTCACATTCTGTATTTCCCTTTCTCTGACCCTCCTCTGCTAATGCTGTCTGTCTGTCTGTCTGTCTCTCTCTCTCTCCCTCCCTCAGAAATAAATGAAACATTTAAGAAATTTAAAAAAAAATCAATAGAATAAGATCAATGAAACCAAGAGCTGGTTCTTTGAAAAGATAAAATTGATAAACCTTAAGCCAGACTCATCAAGAAAAAGGAAGGATACAAATGAAATCAGAAATGGAGCAGAAACAACACCACCACAGAAAAACACAGGATTATTAGACTACTATGAAAAATTATATGCCAACTAATTGGACAACCTGCAAAAAGTGGGTAAATCACTAGAAAAATACAATCTTCCAAAACTGAATCAGGAAGAAATAGAAAGTCTGAAGAAAACAAAATTGAATCAGTAATCAAAAAACTCCCAACAAATATAAGCCCAGGACTAGATGGATTCACAAGGTGAATTCTATCAAACATTTAAGGAAAAGTTAATACCCATTCTCCTCAAACTGTTTCAAAAAATAGAAGAGGAGAGAAACCTTCCAAATACATTTCATGAGGCCAAAACTACCCTGGATACCAAAACCAGACAAAAACACTGCCAAAAGAGAAAACTACAGGCCAAAATCCCTAATAAGCATAGATGCAAAACCAAAACAAATTATTGGCATATCGCATTCAACAGTACATTAAAAGGATTATTCACCATGATCAAGTGAGATTTATTCTGGGGATGCAAGGATGGTTCAGTATTCTCAAATCAATCAATGTGACACACCACATCAACAAAACAAAGAATAAAAATCATCCCAATAGATGAAGAAAAAGCTTTAACAAAACTGAACATAATGTTCATGATGAAAACTCTCAGTGAAGTGGATTTAGAGGGAATGTATCTCATTATAATAAAAGCTACATATTAAAGTCCCACAGCTAATATCCTCCTCAATGGTGAAAAACAGAACTTTTCCTCTAAGATCAGGAACAAGACATGGATATCCACTCTCACCACTTTTATTGAACATAGTACTGGAAGTTTGAGCCACAGCACCTAGATAAGAAAAAGAAATCAAAGGCATCCATATAGGGAAAAAAAAAAAGTATCATTTGCAGATGAGACTATACATAGAAAACCCTAAAGACTCTACCAAGAAACTATGAGAAACAATAAATGAATTCAGGAAACTTTCAGGATACAAAATTAATATACAGAAATCCATTGCATTTCTATACCCTGAAAGTATAAGAGAAATTAAGAAAACGATTCCATTTACAGTTGTACCAAAAAAATAAACTATATAGGATTCAACTTAACCAAGGAGGTAAAAGACCTGTACTCTAAAAACTATAGAGCACTGTTAAAAGAAATTGAACATGACACAATTATAAAGACCTACTATGATCATGAATTGGAAGAACTTATACTGGTAAAATGCTCATAATTGCCCAAGAAATCTAGTTTTGATACAATCCTTATCAAAATACCAACAGCATTTTCCACAGAACTAGAATAGTCCTAAAATTTGTATAGAACCACAAAAAAGAGCCCAAATAGCCAAATCAATACTGAAAAAGAAGAATGAAGATGGAGGTATCACAATCCCAGATTTCAAGATATATTACAAAGCTGTAGTATTCAAAACAGTGTGCCAGGGGCACAAAAATAGACATAGAGATCAATGGAACAGAATAGAGAGCCCAGAAATAAACTTATATTTGCATGGTCAATTAATCTATGACAAAGGAGGCAAGAATATATTATAGGGAAAAGACGGTTTCTTCAATAAATGGTGCTGAGAAAATTGGACAGCTTTGTGCAAAAGAATGAACTGTACCACTTTCTTACACCATATACAAAAATAGATTGAAGACCTAAATGTGAGACATGAAACCATAAAAATCCTAGAAGAAAACAAGTAGTAATTTCCTTGATATTAGCCTTACCAACATTTTTTCTAGCTATGTCTCCTCAGGCAAAAGAAACAAAAGCAAAAATAAACTATTGGGACTATGACAGACTATAAAAGTTTGAACAGAAAAGGAAACCATCAACAAAATGAAAGGCAACTTACTAGTGGGGTAAAATATTGGCAAATGATATTTCTGAGAAGGGGATAATATCTAAAATCTATAAATAACTGATACAATTCAGTACCAAAAGCCCCACAAATAATCCTATTTAACAAATGGACAGAGGACCTGAATAAACATTATTTCAAAGAAGACATACAGATGGTCAACAGTCATGTGAGAAATGTTCACATTACTCATCATCAGGGAAATGCAAATCAAACCCACAGTGAGATACCACCATAAAGCTGTCAGAATGGTTAGAATAAAAAATAAATAAATAAATAAATAAATAAATATTGGCAAGGGTGTGGAGAAAAAGGATCCCTCAGGCACTGTTAGTAAGAATGTAAATTGGTACAGCCACTGTGGAAAACTGTGTGGAGGTTCCTCAAAACATTAGAAATAGAAATACCATAAAATTTAATAATTCCACTACTGGTCATTTATGCAAAGAAAATGAAAACACTAATTTGAAAATGTGCCCCCATGTTTATTGCAGCATTATTTACAAAGCCAAGATATGGAAGCAGCCAAAGTATCTATCCATAGAAGAATGGAAAAGATGATGTGACACACACACACACACACACTCTGGAATATTACTCAACCACAAAAAAAAAAAAAAAAACAGGATGAGATCTTGCCATTTCTGACATGAATGGACCTAGAGGGTATTATGCCAAGTGAATTAAGTCAGACAGAGAAAGACAAATACCATGTGATTTCACTTACATGAGGGATCTAAACTACAAATGAATAAACAAAAAGCAAAATCAGACCCATGAATACAGAGAAAAAACTGATGGCTGCCAGAGAGTAAACAAGTAGGTGGTGAGCAAAATAGGTCAAGGAGAGAGATACAGGCTTCCAGTAGCGATGAAAGATACAGCATAGGAAATACAGTCAATGGGATTCTAACAGTGTTGTGTGGTGATGGATGGTAGCTAGACTTTTGGTGTGAATAGCATAACATACAGACTTTGAATCACTATGTTGTACACCTAAAAAATGTTAACATTATGTGTCAACTATGCTTCAAATAAGGAAAAAAGCACACGACCTTCTCCAGAAAGTCACACTGTACACCTTAAATATACATATTTGCCAATAAAATAAAAAGATCTGTGTGTTTCACTGTACGTAGATCTTACTTCAATAAAAAAACATCAGAAATAAAAAATAATCCAGTTACATGAGAAAATCTAAAACACAACCATACAGAATAGTTGGTATTTAAAAATATGGAAAAAAAAATGTGTCCAAGACAGAAACTAATGGAAACAGAGTGAGAACACTGTACAAATAGGCAAAATGAATTTTAAGGCAAAACCATTTTAAGAAATAAAGAGGACCACTACACAACATAAGAAGAAAAATAAGACCTAAGAGTTCTATGTTGGAATGCATTTAACAACATACCTCTTTTAGTAATTAACCAAACAAGTATGTGTGTGTGTTTAACTATTCCTTTCAAAAGAATATATATTGGGGCGCCTGGGTGGCTTAGTCGGTTGAGCGTACGGCTTTTGCTTAGGTCATGATCTCGCAGTTCGGTTCATGGGTTCGAGCCATGCTCGACTGCCAGCTCAGAGCCTGGAGCCTGTTTCAGTCCGTGACTTCCTCTCTCTCTGACCCTCCCCTGCTCACGCTGTCTCTCTCTCTCCTATAAATAAATAAAAATATTTTTAAAAAATATCTATATAGTCTAGAAAATCTTACATACTTAGATTAAGGACAACCCTCTATAAAACTCATAAAACACAGAAATCATACTAAAATTTAAAAAATATTTGCACCTATATGATAAATACTCCTCTGGGACACTGCCCCAAAAAAGTGCATAACCTTAAATTCATACATTAGAAATTAGGGAAGGCAACATATTTTAGAACTTAGGACAACTGCGGATTTGTCCTTATTTATCTAGAACAAAACAAGAAGAAATTTAAGAACTAGAAATAAATTTAAGAAATAAGACAGAGGGGCATCTGAGTGGCTCAGTAGGTTGGGTGTCCAACTCTTGATTTCAGCTCAGGTCATGATCTCACTGTTCATAGGTTCAAGTCCCACATTGGACTCTGCACTGACTGCATGGAGCCTGCTTGGGATTTTCATTCTCCCTCTCTGCCCCCCCTCCCACACCTGTGCACACTTGTGATGCTCGCTCGCTCTCTCTCTCTCTCTCTCTAACTCTAAAATAATACAAGATGAAGAAGTCCAAAGTTAGCTCTTCAAAAAGAATAATTGGTAGTACTGTTCAAGGGAAAAAGAATATGTGAAAAAATATATATTTGGGATCAAAAATTACAAAACTACAAATGCAAGGGTACGTGAAGATATTACAAACAGCTCTGCCAATAAATTTTAACCTTTATATGAAATGGAAAAATAATGGAAAGAAAAAAGATAACTTACCTATATCAACCTGCCAAGAAACACAAAACCTAGATATTCCTGTAAACTTTATAATAAAAATGTCTTTCTGTGCCCAAAAGGTTTATCAATGAGTTTAAATAGGCAAGGGACAAATCATTCTAATTTTTCAGAAGAAATCCAGAATACAGAAAAGTGATGTAACAGGACAGAAAAACTATATGAAAAACTCACTTATGAGCTAACATAGGCACAAAATCCTAAAAAAAAGTATTAACAAATAGTTTCAGAAATAAAAAAGATGCTCTGTCATGACAATGTTGGGTCAATGCCAAAAAGTACAGAAATGGGTTATTATGGGAAAATTAATTCACCAGATTAATATATTAAAGAGGAATAGTACTTGATAAAATTCATATTAATGAATGACAGAAACTACTAGCAAAATAAGGATAGAAGGGAACTCTCATACCTTGATAAAAAGTTTTTTTTTTAAGGCTCAGAACAAGATATACTTAATAGTAGACTGTTGAAAATTTTCCCTTTAAAGTCAGGAAATAGCACGATTACCATTTCTTGACTTCTAATCAACACTATATGGGATAGTCTTAGACAGTATGTACAATATGAAAAGAAAAAGAAATGGCATAAGAAATCGAAAGATATAAAACTCTTAGAACCTGTGCACAAAAAATGAAAATAAAATAGGTGATTATAAGATCAACATACAAAAATATTGGATATCAGTACAGCAGGAGAAATGAAAGATATAAAAATACTATTTCCAATAGCCACAAAAGTATACTAATCCCACCTAGAGAAAATTGTTAAACTTTATTGAAATACACCAAAGAAAACTTAACTAAATAGAGACAGATGCAATAATAATAGAATGAACATAAATCAAAACTCTCTATAGGGCTTCCTGTATAATGTTCATTCAAAATGTATATGGAAGACCAAGAATAGCTAAGACATTCTTAAAGACCAAGGTAAGAACTTGCCTTATGAAATGTACAGACTTTTAAAACTGTAATACAAAAGCTAAAATAATTGATTATTGTCATAGGAGTAGACACATAATAGTGAAACAGACTAGAAACCCCCTGAAGAGATCCATAGGTATCTGGCAATGCCCTATGGCAAAGCTAAATATGGGCTTTTCAATATATGAGATCATGGAGCTACATCTGTCTGGACCCCACCCTCAGACCATACACAAAAGGTTTTACTGATGAATTAGAACCTTCATGGAAAAAGCAAAACTTGAAAGTTTTGAAAACAGTGTATTAGATCTTTTATGACCTCTGTGTAGGGAAGGATTGCTCAAATAAGACATAGCACAAGCCCTAGAGGAAAGGACCATAAATTTGCCACTATTAAAATATACAACTTGATTCTTGAAAACATGATAAGCACATAGTGAAAAGACAAAAACCACAGACTCGAAAAGAAATTGTCAATACATCAAACGGCTAAATAATTATTTTTCAGAATATGAAATATTGCTACAATTCACACAAAAAATAACAAAAACAATTAAAATAGACAAAAGACATTTCACTGAAGGAGAATCCCAAATGGCTTACAAACAAACGAAAAGATGCTCAACTCCATTACTAATCTGGGAAATGTAAACTTGAAAGAAATAGCATCCATTTCACACTCATTTCATACTAAAACATTATCAAATGCTAAGAAGCGAGAAGAATAACCAGAACTCCATATAGGACTCATGGGAACAGTGTACACTATACTACTATGTACTACTAGTATCTAAAAAGGCTGTAATTATGCAGACCCCAGAAGCTAGCAATTCCACTCTTCACGTATGCGTCCTAAGGAAAATTACACATGTACCAGGAGTCACCTACCGAATATGCTTAGATGTACTGTTGAAACAAAAACCTACAAGCGACCCAGATGTCCAACAGAGAGATGGACAAATTAAGGCGACACCAGGGAAACTGAATAAATTCCAGCTATGTGCTGTAGCATGGCTGCATTTCAGGGATATAATGTTGAGGTGGGGCAGTCACTGAAGAACACCTAAGTGGAATTGTTCTATATGTCAAGTTTAAAAACATGCGACAGTAAACAATGGTATAAGAATGTAAACATGTTGTAATACTATAAAGAGAAGCAAGAAAACAGTCAACACAAAATTCATAACAGTAGTTATTCTTAAGAAAAGATAATGGGTAGTAACAGAACAAACCGACTCAGGGCATCACAAAAATAAACAGTAATCAGCCAAGTTAGATGACTAGGAGCTGCGTCCTATAGAAAGCATTTCCATCACTTGCCATGTATTACTGCGCAGAGACTGTTTTCCTCACAGCTTTCTTCCAGGTCACCCATTTACATCACCTGCCTCGTCTCGGCGGGCACCCAGATTATAACCTTTGCTTTAGAGCAATGGTTCTCAAAGTGTGGTCCCAGAACCAACAGCTTCAGCTTCCCACAAGTGCAAGTGTTTAGGCCCCACCCTAGACTTACTACATCCAACTTCTGGGGGAGGGGGGTGGGGGGTGGAGCCCAACAATCTGTGTTTTAACAAGCCCTCCAGGGGATTCTGATGCTCGCTGTAGAGAATGCTTGGTCCCGAGGACCCGGCGCGGCCCATGGACCTCCCTGCCTGGCCATTCTTCTGTTCTGGGTCTATTCACTCCTGCCATAGGACTGTGGCACTCTCTTCTAATGGAAGGAGTGTTTCTTTCCAAGAACCAGCAAATGCCCCCATCAGAAGGGAGCTGCTTTGCATTTTTCCTTCCACAATGCTCTTCTCGCCACGGTGCTGCGGCTGGTTATCTCGGGTCAGACAGTGACGTGGAAGCAGTGCTCTGCCTGCTCTGTGCAGGCTCCCACGGCTCTCGTAGGAGCTTTTCGCCACGAGGGAAAGATTAACATGTGAACCAACCAAACTCTTAGTCTGCCCAAGAGCAAAAGACATCAAGATAGGCTCCAAAACACAATGCAGCTACCTTTTAGTCTCTGCGTCCAGGGAACTGTCATTTCTACCCATATTGTAGTTTTTCACAATAAGAGACAGTTTCTGAATAGCACCCTTTCTCAGCTCCCTGATACTTTCAAGGCTGAGAGGGGGGAAAAGATAGCAGTCGTTCTGAGTCCCCTTCTCTGGCCATGGAGCCCTCCTGCTGACCTCAGAGCCCACAGGCGGTAACACAAGAGTAAACCAAATTCTAACGTCCATCTGAAATGCCAGCGCGCCGTCTGATAAAGTTCTCCTAGCTCCAGACGTTTTTTCTATGTCAACTGTTTTCACTACAGCTATCTGTTCATAGGATCAGTCAGTTTTAATGCCACATACCAAATACGAACACATTCGCCATATCCTGAACTTGATGCCACTAATGTCAGTGATTTCAGTGGGGAGAAATATTGCAGACTAGGAAGTATGAATCACTGAGCCAGATGCAATACTATCACATTACCCTTATTTACAGATCCTGGCTTTGGAAATACAGGTGCTAACTCCATGAAGAGATGGCCTTTAACCACAAAGAATGGTGTGAAGGGGTACCTGATGGCTCAGTCAGTTAAGTGTCCAACTTCAGCTCAGGTCATGATCTCACAGTTCGTGAGTTCAAGCCCCATATCAGGCTTTGCACGGACAGCATGGAGCCTGCTTGGGAATCTTTCTCTCCTCTCTCTCTGCCCCTGTCCCACTCTCCCTCTCTCCCTCAAAATAAATGAACAAACTTTAAAAATGCTGTGAAGATATGATAGACAAGAAAGAAGACCAATTTTTCTGTAAGTGGTAAGATACAGTGGACAACATCCTGGGTCTGCTGTCCACTAAACCTGGGTTTGAATCTCACCTCTGCCCTTTTACTAGATGTACAACCCTGAGCAGGTCTTTTACCTTTGCATCCTTGTATACACAGTCAAGACTAAGAGAGTATCAGAGTCATAGGATTTTTGTGAGGATTAAATGAGGTAAAATGTGTAAAGCACTTTTCATGGTGTCCATCACCTACTGATACAAAAAGTGACGTATTCAAAATGTACTTCAGGCGATAGGCCTATTTGTGAAGTACACTGGAAAGAAAGGAAGAATGACAGACAAAACTTGCGAGGCAGACAAATAGTCCAGATTAGAGATGCATTAGTATACGGAGTAGGCAGGAGCTGTAGTCTATTGGTCAACTAGCTGTAAGCTAACTAGTCAAACAAGAGGGGGAGGGAAGAAGAAAGAAGGGGAAAGAGAAGATGACATGGGACTGTCACCTGGAGAAGGTGGATGACAGCTGTGCCATTGAGATTGGGTAAACAAAGTTGGAATGGAGCAAACATATTACCAGAGGGGAACCTTATGCCCTTCTGAAGGGTAAAAGGTATCAACATTAGTAAAAAGAAAAGATATTACAAAATGCAGGATAAACTCTAAGCCAGCCAGACTCTACAGGACAGAAACAAAGAAAATGACACAAAACCACCTTCACATTTCACAAGTGAGAGGATCAAGAGCACAGGAGGAGCTGAACAGAGTTGGATTAAGGTCCTAGGCAAGAGAGTGCTGCACAGACGTCACTCCCCATTCCTCTGGCGTCAAGACTTCCCTCCCTGTATTGATGGCATGGTGGGGGGAAACCATATTCAAATGAAGCAAATTTTAATTAGGGGGGAACCATCCCTGGGCTCAGCACCAACTTGATGAAGGTCTTCTGAGGAGCCAGGAGGAATAGGGAGATTTTTGCCATCACAGAGGGTGAGGTTGAAAAGGGAAGAATGAATTCCACAGAAGCTGAAGCTGAAGTCAATCTTTCACCAGTGATACGAACCTGTCATTTTTCTTTGGGACTCTGGTTGAGTCACTGCAGGGGAAATACAAACACTGACGGAGAACGCTGCTGCCTAGAAGCAAACCTCAGGAACCCAGACAGAGAAATGTGGGAAGGCCCTCTCTCGGCACCTGTGAGGTGGGGCTTGGGATTCCTCCATGGTGCTGTCCCCACCGGTCAGCTCCTCCTCCCTGACACTTACTGAAACCTGAGAAGGTTTACAAGGAGTGGTGGAAGCAGAACAGGGAGGTGGCAGTTGGCAGAGAGGATGCTGTTCCTTGTTAACATGGTCTAGGTGTCTGAAAGTCGGGGGCATAGGAACAAAACACAGGAAATTGGTCTGAGTCAGAGCAGTTTGAGAGCCATGCTGAGGTCTTTACTTCCTAAGATGGGGTACTTTCTTTGTAAACAGAGAAGAGGATCTTCATTCATTTCTATTTGGCAGTAATATTAATATCTAGGCTATTCTATGGATGGTTAATATTTCTCATATTAAATGAGTGAGGCAAAGATCTTTCTAAGGAGTATTAGCCTGTTTTGTCATAATAATTAACATAAGCCTAACTGATTCACCTTCTCTCCTTTTTTGCTTACATACAATAAAATCCACTCTTTGAGGGTACAGTTATGTGAGTTTTCACAAACGGAGCATAGTATGACCATTGCTACAATCAAGATACAAAAAAGCTTTACCACTAAAATCCTCTTCTTCCCATACTGCCCCTTTGTGATCAAATCCCTTACCCTCTCCCTCCCCCAGCAACCAAGGACGGGTCCCACTCTTGACAAGTATTTGAGTAAGGCCTGAGAGTTCTTCATGATTCCATGGTATAAAAACAATAGTAGCAGCAGCAGTAATAGTAATAGTTAATGCATATACTGCATTCTCAGTGTGCTAAGCACCATTTGAGACACTTTATAGATGAGAAAACTAAGGAGAAATTGAGAAATTTTGGAAAAGAAAGAAGCGAGGAGACGGGGCGCCTGGGTGGCTTAGTCGGTTAAGCGTCCGACTTTCGCTTAGGTCATGATCTTGCGGTTCGTGGGTTCGAGCCCCGCGTTGGGCTCTGTGCTGACTGCCAGCTCAGAGCCTGGAGCCTGTTTCAGAGTCTGTTTCTCCCTCTCTCTCTGACCCTCCCCTGCTCATGCTGTCTCTATCTAGAAATAAATAAAAAAAGAAAAAAAAAAGAAAGAAGCAAGGAGAGACGAGTCTTGGCCAAGGTCACCTACTGGCAATGCTAGGGCTTGAGTCAGACATGTCTAACTTATAGGTCTCTTGTTTTAACCTCTGATTCTGCTTCTTTTGACAAAGTAGAAGGAATATGTACCAATTTTAGAAAGCTCAGTTTAGACCTGAGATTGCCTTACTCTAAAAATAAATAAAAGTTATGTAAGAATTTGGTTAATTACAAATTAACCAAATAAAGCAATAACTGGCTACGTGTGAGATAAAATGAAGCCAGGATCATAGAAGGCCTTCTTTATAATCTTCATTATATGCAATGAAGACAATGCCCAGGCAGGTTACATCCTCCCTCATAACCCTGACCAGGTTTGTAAAGCAAAGCTAGAACAATTTCTTGAGTGAATACTGTTTGAAATGCTGTTTTGTTTCAATGCTCTAAGGAGCGACTTCCTCTCAAATTTATGAAAAAAATGTTTTTTTAATTTTAAAAAAGCAAAATGGGGTTTTTAATCTTAGTCTCGTGCGTATTTCAGGCTGGAGTCCCCGACCCGATCTCTGGTAATGGAGGCCCCAAAAGGAGTTGAAATAAATGCAGAAGCCGGCAACATGGAAGCCACCTGCAGAACAGAGCTGAGGCTGGAGTCCAAAGATGGAGAGGTAGGAGTGAGAAGGACACAAATTCAGAGAGATCCAGCTCCAAACAAGCCAACATTTCCCACACTCCTGTGGCACTGAAGTTGACCCCCCTTGCAAACAAGAGGAGCCAATCAGGTTTTATGTTGAACAGCACAGTTATAAGCCTAACCCACAACGCAGAAGAGTTACGGCTCATTATTTGTAAAGTGCTGAGGTAATAGCATGTAGTACAAGTGCAGAATAATACACACAGCTATAAAAATGAATGCTATTTCTAAATCCTCTCTCTCGTCACCCGAAAGTAAGATTTAGGTAGCTGGCATGATGAAGCTCTAGATCATGTACATCTAGCTCAAGCTGAACTTAATTTACTAAAAGTTAGTTTCAGAGTTTATGTTGTATGTTTCCACCTTGAGAATAGAGAGTGAGATCCAATAGCTATCCCAGAGCAGAACAAGGCAAACCTTAAATAGGGTTAGACTAGGCAACAAGACTATGGAGGGCTGAACATATTAATTCTTCTACTCGACCTAATCCCATTTTGGTGAACAGAATAGCTACTTGAGTTTGTGTAGACAAGGTAAGCCACATCCCCAAGAAAACAGGATTGAGCTATAAACCTTTAAAAACGTCACCATCATGTTCATAGGTGAACCCTTCTATTTAATAGTTTTTTAAGTAGAGGAAAAACGTGTATTTTTTTAAGATCAAAACTGTATTCCACTTTTCATATCTAGTTAGAGGGTTTCCATCTCCACCTACTTCCGTACACCTAATCCACCTCTTGATTGGTTTGGCATTTGCTATATTTGTTTTGAAAGAGCTAGTCAGACAAAGCGTTCAGTTATCAAAATGGTCCCTTCAAGACCCAAATCATACACGTTTAGAAATAGTGACTGCCTCACATATGCAGATTATAGCTCTCAGAATCCAGACTCTGAAGGAATTGATTATAGTCTTAACATTCATTTAAGACCAGAAAGCATTGCATATTCTTGCAATCTTCCCATGCACACCGACTGAGCTGGGGTCTGAAGGCCCATCCAGAGTAAAGAAATTAACCTTGCATTTCCAGATTCATTTCACTCTAGGACTCCCTTCACAGTCTACGTGATATACCTTTCCAAAATGCTAATAGAGACCAGTGCAATGTTGTCTTGGTAGAATAAAAGCTTCCGTGAGGATAGAGACTTATCTGCCATGTTCATCTCTGAATTCCCAGTGCCTAGAATACTTAACACAGTAGTTGAACTTCATCTACTGTTTCTGAATGTCAGGAGAATAAAGGGCAGCTTCTAACTCCTCTTTCCTTCCTATTCACTCTCTTTAGATTAAGTTAGATGCTGCGAAAATCAAACTACCTAGACTGCCTCACGGATCCTACACGCCTACAGGAACGAGGCAGAAGGTCTTCGAGATCTGCGTCTGCGCCAATGGGAGATTATTCCTGTCCCAGGCAGGAACTGGTTCCACTTGTCAGATAAACACAAGTGTCTGCCTTTGAGAGACCGACCATAGTGGACCCTGTCAGCAGCATAAAGGCCATTTTTGGCTTTAGACACTGGCTGCCAGTTATTTTTACTAGAACACAGAAAGCCTATCAAAGACCTTGTGTGTGTGTGAGTGTGAGTGTGTGTGTGTGTGTGTGCACGCGCGTGCACGCACGTGTGCATATGAGTGTGGGTGGCTATAAATATATATAAATATATATAAATAAATATATATATCCTCTGTATAAAATGAGGTTTCAGTACAAAAGGAACCATGGGTGACCCTGTGATATCCACCGTCATTTCCATTTCAACCCTACCACCTACATGATAGAATCAAAACACTAATTCAGGCCCAATATCCCCCAGACCCTTCAAAATCACACAGTGTATCGGACTCTTACCGAATAATCACCTACATGTTGGAGCAGACGCGTATCTTCGCCTTTAGTGTCATTACAAGGCAGTGATGGCGGGAATCTCCAAGTCACGCTCAAGCGCTGAGACCCTTTGTATTGCAGTAGACATTTCGTTTCCATTTTTAGCTTTAGTAGGACTGGCCAACTTCCCCCTCTTCAAGTTAGGGATGGGGCAGTGCCATAGAAGTTGGCTGCGGGAACTCAAAATGGCTGTTCTCCCTTCACAGCCAAATGTACTGGGGCCTTTGTAGTTGAATGAACGTGGAGGATGAATTTTAGTGAAGTTTGAACTGCCCACCCAACTCCTGCTATTTTCCTTCAAAATCACATCTTATCCCACAGTCAAAATAGGAGTTGTAAATCAGCACAAAATAGGATAACAGCTGCTCCTCAGTCGGCCGGAAGCTACTCAGTGGCCTGACAGGAAAAGAATAAATGGGTGAAATGTCTCTGTTTAAAGGGAAAAAATGGCTCAAAATCTGTTTCAGCCTCACTCCTGACTTTATCCAGTAGACACTAGCCTCAAAATCCGTAAGAGAGGAACCTCCACCCTAAGATGGAGAAGCCATTTGGGGATGGAAATCTAATTGAGAGAAGCATAGAAAACCTAATTAATTTTTATATGTTTCTTGAGATTGGTAGGTAATTGGGACACTTGCCTTTTATTTCTAAAGACATACACAAACTCTAGCTTCAGTATTCTTATATATGTATTTTTGTGGGGATATTTTTATTCCTAAATCCACCATTATGTTTTCTCCAAGAATACTGACCCAGCAATCATGGATCTAAAATGACTGCCCCTAGAAATGGTCACTGGAAATTAATACAAACTGAGTCGAGTGTCTCTCTCAGACTGTCTCCCTGCAGCCCAGCAAAACCACTCCCCAGTACATGAAAGCAGCTCCCTTGTTCCCGCCATCATCTACCTCTCATCCCTCCACCTTCATCATCATGCTCCAGGGTCACCCTGGCCAGCTCTTGTGCTGGGACAGGGGATTACTCCATCTCTGTTCAAAGAGGGAGAAATGTGCCTATGCCTTAAGTCAATGCACTCAGCAAGGAGAAGCACATCCTATTTATCTTGTTGTTACCTGTAGTTTATTTTGGGTGATTGGAGGGGGAATGGTTTAGTCATGAGTGGGCATCTAAGAAGCTGGTAGACAAACCAAGTGGCTGACAGACGTGGGCTCTCAGGAGCCCAAATGGAGTTGTAACTGGTTTAGACGATCCCAGATGCCACTTGGTAAGCAGCGGCCCCACAATCCTAAATGAGGTCATAGTAGTAGGCCTCGATGGCATTTGTTTTTTCCTTCAACAAGGGTTTACTCTTTCTTACTTCACAAGCAGGGGAAGCTTTGTCACAGGAAATGAATTAAAGGTTTGATATTTTTGGGATGACACTCAAGCATCAGGCTAAGGTTTGTATACACAGGATGTGAAAGCAAGCTGTGAGTTGCTTTAGGAGTGGGGCAGGAGGGAGGGTGGGGAGGGTATGGTTTCCTAGCTTGACCAGCGGCCCTACTGGCTTCCAGACCCCATACCCCCTCCAGTCACTCCACCTTGATATCCCATGTAGAAGAACTGAGTTGTTCAAGAGCAAGACTACTTAGTTTGTGGCACTAGAGTCTAAAAAGGAAAACCCTAAAAACATTAAGTTGCTCTGGATCGGTATTATTTCCTGTAGGATCATACTGCCAGAATCTGCATGAACTTTATACAGGGTTTTGCCAAATAAGAGAGCCCCCCCCACCCCCACCCTCTGCCTTGGCCACAAGGAGCATCTCTCCCATGTCATTCAGATAAACAGTAGTAGCTATGAGGCCCTCTGTGACTAATTACCTTAAGACAAAGTGCTTTTAAGCAGACAGACCATCTTTGCATTTCACCATCTCAAGTACACGATCTATGAATGACAAGAAAACAGAAGGTTCCCTGAACCTCTTTCCTCTGATTTTGTTCTGATATGAAAGTCTAAGATCAGCCCTTTGGTAATTTTGTGCCAATAAAAATAGAGTCATGTGATCCCACGTATGGAATTTAATCCTAAAGATAATCAGATCACAAACAGGATAAAAATAATAATAGCAAACCAAGAATAGCAGTCAAGCACCTGTGGGGGACAGACATGATTTAAAAATTCTGATTTTCATTTGTGCTAAGTGACCATAATATACCAGGTAATAAGGAAACCTGGCATAGATTAAATTATGTATTTCAGTTCAGACTGTAGAATTCAGTAAAATGCATTTTAAGTTCTTAAATGTGTATTTTTTTCTCCTAACTTCCTCCAACTAGAAAATTTGTCAATGGTCATGAGAAAAAGTTTTAATTCTGGAAAGAAATATCTTTTACATTAAAATCTGATAAACTTTAATTTTAGAAATTGGGATTCTTTTTAATCTTTATATATATAGTATCTTCTAGACAATCACACCTTTGAGGATATTAGGCAGAAGGGGTTTAACAAAGAGTTCAAATGAATTTTCAATATTCTAGAAGTCCTAGTATGCTAATATTCTTCAGAAGATTTTAAAAAATTAAAGTGCTCTCCAAATGTTTAGCATTCAGTGCTATTTATTAGCTGTTCAATACATCAGAAAAGTTCAGTCCCAACCTAGTAGCATATGATGAAGGTTGTCAAAAGCCCTTATGGTGGCATCTCTGTAGGTGGGAACTTGGTATGAGGCTTTTTAATTGTTCTTTTTCCCAAGGGATAGATCGTATAAACTTGAATTGGCTTTAACGTCCTTTAGGTCCATTTCCTTTGGATGGTTTTCTCACTGTATATCCATCAACCATAGACCAAAGATTGTTAAAGTTTAACTCTAGAGCAGGGGTCAGCAAATCATGGTCCCTGGACCAAACCTGGCTCATCACCAAGTCTTTGTAAATAAAGTTTTCTTGTAACACAGACACATCCATTCATTTCCTTGATGTCTGTGGCTGCTTTATTCTGTAACAGCAGGGTCGAGTAACTGTGTCAGAGACTTCATGGCCTGCAAGGCATAAAATACATTTTGGACCTTTACAGAAAAAGTTTGTCGACCCCTGACGTGGAGGTCACTTGTGGTATATGTTGGACACACCTGGAAAGAGAGCGAATTCCACGGAAGCATGGAGTAACCCTACATTTCGATGGGTGCTTGGGAATATAAATACTTGCCTACAGAAAAAAGGTTAGCGCAATCCTATGTATAAAAGTGATCCACCTTCCTGAGAAATTCAGGGTCAGATGACTCTTGACCAAAGGGTGGATGGACTCAGAGGAAGCCTCAGTGTATAAAGAAAGCTGTGATTCTCCTCCAAGAATTGTCTTAGGGCGCTTAAGAGACAGGTGCTTTCTCTGGTCAGTGTCCTGTAGGACAAGAAGAGAAGCAGAGGTCTTATGATTCAAACTTAGAATCTTTCTTCTGAAGAGACTCTTCTTCAGTTTCATAGGTTCCAGCTTACCATCACCTATTCCAGAAAGACACACATTCCGTGGTCCTCCAGACAATACGTTTGACCTAACATATCTTGTTGACATCCATCACCTCAGTTATTTATACCTCCAGTGTGCTTGCCATTTCTATGTCCCCACCAGGCCTCAATGGTTGGTGGGACCAATAAATAATGTTGAAAGAATAAGAAATATTGGAAGCAGCATCTTAAAATATGCGGAAGTAAATAATATAGTAAAAGTCTTTCATGAAGGTCTTTGTGGGGGCGGAAACCAGATCAATACCAATTTGATTTTGTTTCCAAGGAGTTAGGTCTGTGTTCTTTGGTGTGGCAGGAGTGCAAAAAAGACCTATTTTGAATTCTGACATCTCTACCTCTGTGTAGTAAGGCAAGTTCCTAGCAGAGATTTCTCCCTTCAGTCAATGTCCTATTGCTAAATCCACACTTATATTCAATATTGTTAAAATAGCATCAATAATGAGTGAGTCATTGTAAGCATGAATGTTCATGTCAGAAAGGAAAGATTTTTTTTTAATGAAAACAACCACCATTTATCAGACCCTCATCAATGTCACAGAAAGAGCCCCTTTGCATTTTATCTGGATTCAACCAAAAGAGGATTTAAATTGGCAACACTGCCCCCCACAGAAGCAGCTATGTGAGAATGTCTTGCTTTTGTTTATTTTAGGCAAAAGGTAGCATGATGTTTGGACCAAAGAGGTGAACAGATTCATGTAAGCACCTAATCCTTATATTTTAAGGCTCTGTGAAAGGTGAAAACCTCATTTAAGTAAGCTGTAAATGAGACCGTTTGCTCTCTTTCCCCAGTGCTAGGAAATCTTTGGCATAAAGAGGATAACGAAACAGTTCCTGGAATGATACATTTGCATGGTGCCCCAGTAGCAGGTTGGGGGGCGGTGTGAAGTTATAATAAAGGAAACAACCTTAGAAAACAGGCCTTTTATCTCGAAGATTAAAATGTCTCTCTTTTGGTCTTTCATCACTTTCTCCTCAGGGGAAGTTTCCCCCACTTCCAACATATTCCCAGTAAAATAGTCAAAACTACTGCATTGGGATGTCAGATGCATCTCTTTCTTTGTGGCGATCTGAATTTAAACTTATACAGTTGCCTCTGAATTTCTCATTCACAAAGCCCAACCCACCGATGAGAGAGAAAGCAGTCTGAAGCACACCACACCACACACACTAGCACTTTCAAAAGCAATGGGATTTCTGTGGTTCTTAAAAGCTTTCCCCATAATGGAGTCCTTGAAATTTCTCAAGGCAGGTCTGAATGGCAAAGGAAAAATAATTATTTGTGGGAAGTCCTTGTTTTGAGTATTGTTAGAGCACAAGTGTGAAAAAAAATCAAGTTTGGGGTGACCCATGCTCACATAAGTTATTTGCTTTCATTTTACCACACACACACACACACACACACACACACACACACTTATTGTTGCAGATACTGACAAAGTACAAAAGTAGCATTTTCCTGCGAGAAAAGAGAGCAGTTAAAGACTGTGAGGCCCCTTGATGGAATAGGCAGTGTGATATCATAAACAGTGCTGATGACATTATCAGATCCATCACTAAACAGTCTCAGCTGGCCAACAGCAATGCTAACTGCTACTTCTCATTTTCAGCCCAGCAAGTGTTAACATCAGTTCCATGTCCATAAATTTTGCAATTAGAATAAAGGAAAACTTGCTGTAAGCAAGAAGTATTTCTAGAATCCAAAGCCACCTGTCATAATAAGAAGGCAAAGTAGTCCAAGATGGCTCATTGGACATGCAGACACCCTCAGTAGTGAATGAGGGGATTTTGCTTCATCACTGAGCCCTAGCTGAGGTCAGATAAATACAACAAACATGAAGAAGGAAACGTCTGTTTTACCTAAAATCTATTCGGCACCTACTAGACTTGCCTAGTGGTCTCTTTAATGCCATTGTCTTTATAGCCTACTTCTCCATTTGGGTTATTTGGGGGAATCAGAGGTAGCTCAGATTTCATCATGTGAGAAATTCCCAGCTGATCAACAAGGCTACATAGGAAGAGTACAGCAAAGGAGTGTCCTAAGTCAGGAAGATGCTTATTTGTTAACAAGGAAGATGTTGGTGCTGATTCGGAATTTGGGGGTTATAGTTTCCTTTGAGAATCTGAGCAAAGTTCTCAACCTTCTCTCCAGAAAGAATCACACCTCGAAATTTAACATAAAATGGAAGTGACGTTTTTGGATCTGAAGCTTACTCTAAGATATGGTAAACGTTGGACTCTATTCTCCAATTACAATTATAATTTTCATTGACTGATGCTCATTAAGCACTATATGCTAGGCACAGTGCTAAGTGTTTTATATGAACTTATTTCACCCTCAGAATAATCCTTTGAGTTAAATTCTATTATAGTTTCAGTTTACAGATGTGGAAACTTGAGGCTTAAAGAGATTAGGAAACTTGCTCAAAGCCACTCGCTAGAAAATGACAAGGCTAGAATGTGGGTCTAACTCCAACACTCTACACTATGAAGTCATCAAAATGTCAAACTATTTTCCAAGCTGTTGAAAAGTGTCTCCTACCAGCTTTCAGACTAGACCTCATCTTGGGTGGATGAGGCTATAAAACTTTTTATCTCCCTTCTCTCTATAGTCTCTCATCCATGACAACATCCAGTGCTAAAGTAGGGATACCTGCAGTGAAAAATATAAGTGATCCGTCTGAACAATAGAATCTGGAACCAAAAAGAATTTTTTTTGTTTGCTCTCTGATTCCTACTAAGTCATACTTCTTGTCCTTACAAACTGAAAGATGCCTGGGTTGTCAGCATTACAGTTTAGAGACCATCGTAGTACTTAGTGATTTATAGGCATAGGCTAAACAAGTCAGCGTTTCTGCAACATACACTTCCTTCTCCTATTCCTCACTTCAAAAGATAAATACCTTATTTTAGATGAGCTCTTGGTTATCATACTTCCTGACCTTTACTTGTGGCAGAATTTAAGGAAAGAATTAAGTAGAAGGGAGCTCAGTCTATGCCGTTATCCCTGTTTCCCTTTAAGAAGATAGGACAAGCAAGAACTCAGCATTATGCATTCAGTACCCAAGCTGGCCACTTTGGCTCTAATAATGGCTGGAGACCCACACTCTGTACCTTGTCAACCATCACTAACGGGCCATACCCCTCCCTGTAAGCAGAATTCTCCTTGACAAAGCACTCGGGCCATCACAACCACTGATTTGCTTTGGAAATGGGACCCATTTGCCAATTCTTGTCTGAATAGTGGCTCTCTATAACCTTGAATGTATACATTTTAACTGGTATCTTAGATTCAACAATGAGGTTAGTGGCATTCTAACTACTGAAGGAGAAGATGAGTACATCTGAAGTTCCTTACAACATGGTAGCTCTGGAGCCCTCGCATCTTTTGAGCAAAGGGACTAGGGTTTGATATGTAATAGTTAAAAAACCTAAAAATCCTCGAGAATGAACTCAGCAGGGACCATGTGAACAGATTCTAAACCAGTATGCCCGTATTATGCTCTTAGTGTCAATTTGCCCCCACCCAGAGCTGAGAGACCGCAGCAGCAAAGAGATTGGGGCTCATCCTGCTTTTCTTGCTTTCTCAACAGCATATATCTGGTCCACTAAGTGTTTGTAGACAGAGCTTCCCACTGCTCTCAACAGAAACAGGCCCAGCGCCAGCCAGGGTCCTATAATGCTCCTCTGGCTCAACCTTACCCCATAAAATTAAATAAAAGGATGAGTTCAAAATGTCAAAAGCCCTGTGTTAGGGTAAGTCATTTAGGAATTTTCTTTTACTGATCAATGTGTCCCAATGGCAAATCAGAAATGGGTACCCTTCACGAGTCTCACGGAACTAACATCACCAGAGCCAAAACCTAGATTCCCTGGTAAGAAGGGGAGATTTAAGCAGCGAAGGGAAGAATTGGCACTCCTGAATTTGGGTTAGACACAAAATTAGCTTAATTTGTATCCAGTGTTTTGGTGACGGGTGGGGATGGAGTTTTCTACGTATTAACCACCTCCTAAGTTTCTCCCTTTTTGAGGCCATAAAGGAGGAGAAACACACCTCTTAAGGAAGTCATGTTTTAAAGGGAAAAGTTAGAGACCATCCAGCATTGTGCTAACTATGCTCCTGGAGAAGCCAGGTTCTGGAGCTTTTCACAGAAAAGAGGATGTCATAGACGTCCCACTTGCTCGGAGACTTTGAAAAAGAACCCCATTCCCATAAAGCAATTTTGTTCAGCCTTTGGGTTACTTTGGGGTTTGTTTTGTTTTTCTCTGGGTTTGGGTATGATGTAAGAGGAAGAGCCTTTTAGTTTTGTTTTGTTTTGTTTTGTTTTAAGTAACATCGATCCTTGCACACTCTATGCAAAAATTTTGTAAGCATTGCAATAATGCTATGAACTACAAGGAACTATTTTAACTTTATTACACTTTCTGTATAAAAAAAATTTGTATTTAATATTATTTCAACTGCAGTCTTGTAAAATATATTAATAAAAATAATGATTGGTAAGAAGGAAAGCACCCTTGTCCACTTCTTTAGGGAATTCCTCTTCCACAGTTGATAAGTCAGTCACTCCTATTGACTCTACCTCAGAAATAACTTTTCAGATTAACTTCTCATTTGCATTTCTTTGATCAGTGGCCTGACATGTTGATTAAGCCACTTTGGCTCTCAGAAGAGATTCACACAGGCTGCCTCATAAAAGAGAGCTTATTTGTATGGTAATACATGGCCTGGAATTGGGAAGTCCCCAGGATTTAAAGCAGGTCAGGAAAACAGCCAGCCTCTATTGCCCCCCTAATTCCCTGCATAGGCTCCTTTTGTTACATTATGCCAAACCCCTCTCTGAATCAGTGAATGGGACAATCTGGTCAATTTTGGGTAAAACCTTTTTAATCAGGCTACCTTAGCATTGCTGGTCTGCCTAGGAATGAGTCCCCTTTCAGCCAGGGGCCCATTCTTGACCTAATCAGATTTCACTGTCTTCCAAAGACACCCTAGCATTGCTGCCCTAGATGGGGCCGTGTGTGAAACAATTTATGATAGAAGGCATCTCGGCAGAACCACTCCAATCCACACAATCAACTCTCCATGTTGAGCAGCTCATACCTCCTGGCCTTCCACAATGCTGAGTTTTCATACATAACTACCATCCACCTAGAATACCCTTCCATCTAGCACCACCCCACCCCAGGACATTATCCTTCAGGATCCTATTCCCACATCATCTGGTCTCAGTGGCCTTCATCATTCTCAAGTCCCCTATAAATTTGTTCTGATTTTTTCTATAATTCTGCATTGTACGGTGCTTTATTTATTTACCTATCAACCTGGAACCCTAGAATGCTTATTTTCATTTTTAAAGTTTATGAAAGAGTAGTGATATATTTAAATTGATCCTCATAATATGTTTTAAGGTAGATAAGTCATTTCCTCATCTAGAAAATCTAAGATAAACTTTACATAAACAATACATGACAGAACTGGTGTCCATTCCCAACCGTATTCTTCATCAGAGGCCACATCTTAACCAATTTAGCTCCTGATTACAAATGACACTAAAGCAGTATTAGAGGATTCTCAAGGTAAAAGGCTATAATAAAAATTTTATTCCCATGTAGGGTATAATTAATCTTGGGTGGGGGGGATGTCGGGGATGGGAATATATTACAAAAAAATCTTAATCAAGGAGAATGAAATCAGAGGAATCACCATTCAAGAGACCTGATACATTGATGGGTAAAATATTGAAGTGTCCCTAAAATGAAAAAGAAGCACTAATAGAGGGAAAGGCTATTACTAAGGAGTCAAATTAGTTAACATCAATGTTGATGCAAAACTGAAAATAAATTCTAGGAAACTAAAAAGAGCTCTATTCCTTTAGTTCTTTGCAAAGAAACTTTTTTAAGTGGTAAATACATACAAATCAGCAACTACATTTCCTCTGATCATGACTCCATTAAAAAAGGTGTAAGATTCTGTACTTACACATAAGAACCCAGCCTTGCTTTGTCAGAGTTAAGAAATCCAAAGGTGGAGAACAGGCATCACAGTGCAGGGACATGCATTGTGAGCAACAGTTTTGAATTTGCTTCTCCAGTTAAGTCCAATGACAAGTTAATTTTAGTTTGCAAATACCAAATTTTAATTACCCTCAATAACACTGTACACTTAAAATTGATGATTAATTTACAGCCCCCAAGGAAGGCTCTCATGACCTATTAATGGACAGACAGCATATCATCCTTTGGAACCCCCATGCACAAGAATTAAACACGAATTTAAAATACTTGTGGAATATTTCAAGATAACTCTTAGTAGAATTTAAAGTGGGAATATAAAATGTGAGGATAGGATCTTCCAAATTATGATATATTTTAACAGGAAGTAAGGATTTTCAAGCAGCAAATTTTAGGAAATAAATACTAAATCAAAGGCAGAAGCTATAACGCTAAATCATCTGTTTTAACCTCTTCTGAGACTAAGTCAAAAGTTGCATTTAAAACAAGTTGGGCAAAAATTAACCCATACAATTCAAATAAAAGGGAAATCATTTTTAAAGTAGACTTTATGATAAAAAATATTAGAAGAGATTCAGATGAACAATATATGATGATGAAATTAGTCTTATTGGTATACATGATTCAACCATTATACTGAGCAGACAAGTGATAAAAACAAAAAATCCACAACCTTGAAATCTAAGAATAAAATTGACAAATATAACTGTAGTAGGAAATTTTTACCACTTTTTATCTTCTAAACTGCAACTTGGCAAAGCACAACCAAAAAAAAGTAAACATGCACACACACCCTTACACGTAGCACCAAAGAAAGCAACTTCTCTTTGACAGTCTATGATCATATAGAAGAAATAAAGATCTCGAAATGAAAAAAACTAAAACAATTTTGTTTTTAGGCTATGTTCTCTGAAAGTACAAATAGATGATACATTTTATATTAATAGAAAATCCCAGAGATTTCCTAGTTGAAAAACACTTCCCTAACTAATCGGTGATTTGAGAAAAGGACCCAGTCTATTTAAAGAATAATAATTTAAAACACCATCAATTATTAAATTTGGCCGAAGCAGACTCCTGACATAAAAGCATTTAAACATACCAATCCTGGGACACCTGGCTGGCTCAGTCCGTTAAGCGTTCAGTGTGGACTCAGGTCATGATCTCTAAGTTCATGAGTTCGAGCCCCTCCCATGTTTGTGCTCTCTTTCAAAAACAAATTAAAACATTTTTAAAAATTTTTAATAAACATATCAATTGAGAAGTGAATAAACAAAGCACTCAAGATTCTAAAACAAACAACAAAAGAACAAAATCAATCATAAATATAAGGTGGCATAAATAATTCTGCATCATACCTTTAAAAATTTTTTAAACCAAAAAATCTAAAACACAAAACCACTCTGAAATATTGAGAAACATAAAAATAAGTTTGAGACACACATGTAATACTTAAAACATGTTCTAGCATATTTTACAGCAACATGTTTTTTTCCTTATGATAAAAACAGAAAAGCTCTATGAAACATACAATTTATTAAAAAATTAACCTAAATTCAGAAGATGAAAGTAAGTGCTGGTTTCTTAAGTATAAGCAAAATAGTTTTGTGAAGTAGGAAATTCCATCCAAGATATCACTTTTTCAATATCAATTATTGCTTGTATTTATTTATAATATACATCTCAACATATATTCATAAATTTATGGATACAGAAAAAAATACCATGAGATCTGCTGTAACCTATACAAAAAACATTAAAAACTTGGAGAGATATAAATCTAAAAGGAAGAGACTAACTCTTAGCTGAACAGACAAACACTGATAAAGATTTTGTTTTCTTTCAAGTTAATTTACACATTAACAAAACTCCATCAACATCCCAACAAAAATTTTCTGGGAAGTAAACAAAATAAATCTAAAGTTTATTGGGCAAAATAAAATAGAAAAAATAGTTAAGGAACAATTTCAAAGCACAAAATAGCAATAATGAAGATAGTGATAGTTGAAAAACAGATAACGCAGATCAATTGCATTATTATTTCTCTATTAGGCGAACAACCTTCTCGTTTCTTTAGTTGGTCATTAAGCTCACAAGTGCGCAAGCTTGACAATGAGACAATCAGCTGCAGATATTAAATAAACAATGAGGGTGTGTGTCTGGTGCCAGGGAAGCAGATAGCTGGAATGTTACTACAAACCAAAGAAAAATGTATTGATTATTTGACTGTTATTAGGAAAACTGATCAGCAAACTTATGGGCGAGGATAGAGAGAGAGCTTTAGACTTACGCTTTCAATGACCTCCAAGGAACCAGAGTTAAATGGATTTGCTCATCTAGCATCTATTAACTGTTCATTCCCTTCTAAATAAGTAACACACTGTCCTTTGCCCTTCAATATCCCAGAGTCTAGTAGGGCGGACAGAGATCTAAAAAGGCCAATTACAACATAGTATGAAGGGCTACGAAAAAGATAAGAAAAAATTAACAGGAAATTGCCTATCATCCTACCCAGGATCGGATGAATAACAACAAAAGAAATTGCAAAGAGTAGAGAATAGCAAATTGAAGCGAATGCAATTTTGTAGTTGCTGTTTCCCCACCCAACCCACAAACACTAGAGAACATTTTTTAGAAAAAGAATAATAGAATAACAGGAAATAGGAGAAATGGCAAAACATCATGCTTTTCGGAGTTCAAATTAATAAGAAAATCATCAAGAAATCACTAAATAAATGAACAAAAGAGATAATAAGCACATTATTCACACAAGAAAAAATACACTTTTCTTCTAAAACACTCAAAGATGTATCAGAGAATTAATAACCACTTTTCAAGGAGAACAAAAGAATGCCTACTACATTAAATATTTACCTTGACTTTAAAATACAATCTGATTTCAGAAATGTTAAAAAGTCCAACTAAGATCCTACTAAATAAAGTATGGTTAAATCTATCAGATAAATGTGGTTAAACATGCTCATATCCTTGCAAAGAAAATGGAATTAAATAAATGAGATTTTTTTAAACCTACCAAATGGGTTAAATAGTGACTGTTTTGAGGCCCTGTAATTAGGTTGTGCTTTATATTCTATCTTTAATCCTCTAAGGTAGATAGTACCTCCATTTTACAGAAATAATGTTCAAAGAGATTAAGGAACTTGCCTAGGGCAATTCTACTAGCAAATGTCAACGTTGAGTTTTAACTTCAACTAAAATTCTTTCCATTTTATGAAGTCGCCTACCTTTGCTATGAAAAAGGGTTGAGACAAATGCACATCTGTGCACTGGAGCAGTGAACATTGGTGTAGACTTGCAGGAAGTATTAGGTTATAAAAATGTTCATACCCTTTGGCCCAGTAATCCCATTTTCAAAATTCATCCAAGGAACAGTATTTAAATAGGAAAAATGTCGTTGGCAACAGTGATACCATTATAGACAAATTTAAGGACGGGAAAAATTAGCAACACTACCTAACCAGATGAAATGGAAGACTAAGTAGATCATGGTTATTTTAACTTTATGAAATATCATGCTGCCTTTAAAAAGAGTTGTAAGGATTTTGTTTTGTATGGCAAAATAATGTTAAATATATAAAATGATGTATACACAGAAATCAAGACGTCTAGAAAAACTGAAAAAATGAAGCAAGCTGTTTTATTTGGATGGTGGTATTATAGGTATATTTTTCTTATCATTCTTGTGTTTATAATATTTGTATAATAAACTTTTTCAAAAAAGACTAGTATCTGCTCTTTTTCTATGAAACAGAATTAATAACACATACTTTGATCCTACAAATAGTCTACAGGAAGGAAAATGTATATATCCAAAATTATTTACTGGACTGTATATTTAACAAAGAAAAAAACAGAATTTGCCTTTTCCCCAATAATAGAGGCGATAGGTAAATAAATTATGGCACATAAAATCAACGGAATATTATATACATTAATTTTGGAAACTATAGAATATAACTTATTTCAAATAGGTTAAAAGGCCTAGTATTGGATGAAAGCTAATTGCTGCTATATGAATATATATATTCATATGTAATTTTTTAAGGATGACAAAGAACCACTGGTAGTTTTAAGTTATGCATGATGTTTGGGTAACATGAATACAGCTGTTCATATCTGTTTTCCTAAGCTTTTTTAAGTATAGTCACTTTTTAACCATTAATTTTACAAAATGAATGAACAAAAATCATTTTTAAGCTTAGCCAAAAAAGTATTTGATTTTCAATTTTCAGTCCACTTATTCAAGTCTGCCAATGGGTCAAATTTGAAAAGACTTCTGAACATAGAATACCTAGAGATTTAAGTTTGCCTCTCCTTCCATTCCACAGAAGAATATCATCTTTGAAAATGTTCTTCGGGTCCCTGTGATGGTTACAAAGCTCTACTACAGATTTGACATCAAAGAATAGGCCACACATCTAAGCTTTATTGGACACCAAGGTTGTAAGAATATGGCTCCCCTACTGGATTTCAAGTAAAGACCAGGTGAGGAAGGGTCCAACCCTTCCCCCTTTTAAGAGACATAAAAAGAAACCAAAGAAAACTTTTACCACAACTTGAGATGGATAGCTACCTTAAGTTGTAACTGTATAATTGATGCTGTCTGTTCTTGAAGATTGTTTCTGATCATTGCTACCTTCATTCACTCTCATCCTTCAGACTCCCACAATTCCTTCCAACCTCAACTCAACATTCCAGATTTGTTTTGTCAGGTTAGACCTTACATTCTCTAATTTCAAATAGTTTCATACAGATTGATATATCTACAACCTATCCTGCCCATGATTTCTAGGCATCAGAATCCACCTCCCTTAGCTCTCATGATACTGCAATTTATGATTTCTCCTCCAACATCTGACTGGTCCTTTCCTTTCTATAAAAGACTCCATAATAGATAATCCTCCAAGGTCCCCAGAACCCAATAATTAACCCCTTCTCTGGTATTATGGATAGTTACTACAAAGGTCCTTATTGTTTAAAAACTCAAACTGAGATATACTGTAATCTGATCCAACTAATTTATCTCCCTCATCATTCCTTCTCTGGCCAAATGGATATTCTTCAACCAAATTATGTATCTTAATAGGAAAGGCACTTAACCGACTGATGGGTGCAGACATTGAGGAGAGACATTGATTTCGGTGTCAATTCGGTATGTATAGAAGAGTCTAAAACCAGATTCCCTCATAAAGAATACTGTTCTGATCTCAACAAACTGGGTTCCTGATACCTTCAACTACCCCACTCAAGTTTTGCCTTAGTCTTCATTAGCATTGTGTGTGTAGCTTACTCTCTTCCTTGAATAAATATTTTTTTTCCCCTTGAACCTCTTTCTCCCCCCTAGATTTTGCCATATTTTGCCTACCAACCAATCTTCCTTTGGACAAAAGTGTTCTCTCAACTCTGCACACCTCAAGAAATTCACCACTCACATTCTTGAAAACAGTCTACACTCTTTTCTTCAGTTTGCATACATACAAATATCCTCCCATCTAAATTTTGTTCATTCCTCTAATATGATGCTGCTCTCTAAAAATGTTGCCATTGACTTCCTAGTGGCCAAATCAGGACGTTTTCCAGCAGTTATTTCTCTATTTTTAACCATCCAGTCGTGAATCCATGCTATAGAAGACCATGGTGGTTGGCCTATTCAGCACCCACTAATCCATTCTATTTCCTTCCAGATTCCCGTCTGACTCAGGTACCCAGACTTCCCCATGATGTCCACCTGACTCAGGGAAACATGAACTGTTATTAATGAATATTAGATAAATTAAACCAAAGCACTCAGAATTCCTTAGGGCTTCCCCACCCCCCCCATTTTGATGAATATTTGGTGATTTCACAGCATCCTAGATAGATATCTGACATAAAAATTTTGCATTACTGATTTCATTCCTCTGACAGCTCTATCATGATTCTGATAGTTACAAAACTATTTTCACAGAGAAACAGAAAAGGGCCCACTCTCCAACTCTTCCTGCCATGATGGTGAGTTTCTATCACCAGCCTCTCTCATACTTTCTCTTTGCCTATTAAGTCTTTCTTTAGGTCTTGTGTCTCTTGCCCCAACTCTTGAACATCAATCTCTCTGTCTTCATAAGTGCAGTTGGCTTCCTTTTCTTTCTGCAACTGCCAAGCAGGATCTTCATATGGATTACCAAACAATTAAAAGTATCCCACTGAGGGGCACCTGGGTGGCTCAGTCATTTAAGTGTCTAACTTCAGGGGTGCCTGGGTGGCTCAGTCGGTTGAGCGTCCAACTTCGGCTCAGGTCATGATCTCATGGTTCGTGAGTTCCAGCCCCATGTCAGGCTCTGTGCTGACAGTTCAGAGCCTGGACCCTGTCTTTAGATTCTGTGTCTCCCTCTTTCTCTGACCCTCCCCTGCTCACGTTGTCTCTCTCTTTCTCTCTCAGAAATAATAAAACATTAAAAAAAAAAAAATAAGTGTGGGGCGCCTGGGTGGCTTAGTCGGTTAAGCGTCTGACTTTCGCTTAGGTCATGATCTTGCGGTTAGTGGGTTCGAGCCCTGCGTCAGGCTCTGTGCTGACTGCCAGCTCAGAGCCTGGAGCCTGCTTCAGATTCTGTGTCTCCCTCTCTCTCTGACCCTCCCCTGTTCACGCTGTCTCTCTCTCTCCTAGAAATAAATAAAACATTTTAAAAAATTTTTTTAAAAAAGAATACTTTATTTTAAAAAAAATAAGTGTCTAACATCATGTCAAGTCATGATCTCATGGTTTGTGAGTTTGAACCTGACATCAGGCTCTGTGCAGACAGCTCAGAGCCTGGACCCTACTTCAGATTCTATGTCTCCCTCTCTCTCTGTCCCTCCTCTGCCCTTCTCCATCTCTAAAAAATAAACATTAAATTTTTAAAAATTATCACAGTAACCCTATAAAATAAGACACACATATCATCTTGCAAACAGAGAAACTGAGTCCCACTAAGACTTACTGACCATCCAAATCTACATGTGTAAAAGCAACAGAAGCCAATCTAGAATCTAGTCAGTGCATCTATATTTGCTGAGCACCAGCATGCAGCATGGGCTCCAACTCTACTTTCAAAACCTGTTGATATGGCATGGATAAAAGAAAATCAACTTCATTATCTTTCTGACCACTAGTTGGGTGACTAAGTTACACCTTAAGCCTCAGCACTTTCCTCTGTAAAATAAAGATGTCAGATGAATAATCTCCACTAACCTTCACATCTGGTGATTTCACACAGTGCTCTGTAAAATATTATCAGAGTGACCAGTTCTGACTCATGGACAAAACCAACCCATTTGTTCATTGGCCAAATATTTAATGAATACATGTCAAGTGCTGTACACGTTTCTAGGTATTCAGAGATTATAAGAAACAACAAGGCAGACATGCCTTCACTGTCATGGAGTTTCCAATCTAGTGGGAAGGGACAGTACAAAAATATGGTAATAATCAAGATAATTTCCAGACACTGAAAAGTACAGTTAATTGAATTAACCCCTTCCCTGAGGACATGACATCTGAGGTGAGATTCAAGGGAAACATAATGGAAAAATATTCAGCAGAGGAAACGAAAGTTCTTAGAAAAGTGTGGCACATCATTGGCTTCGTTTCTTAGGAAGACTGAACACTCAGTGCTTTGTTCTTCATTTTCTTCTGTAATTAGACATATGGAATGTAATCATTGCCTTTCACCTGCTGGGAGGGTGTGAATATTAATCTGTTCTCAGAGGTACACTTTTTAGGTGCTAAGAATGGCTTCTTTAATCAACCATCAAGGACTATAATGAAAGAACCAAAGGATACAGGGAGTGTCTTTGAGGCTGACAAGAAAGGAGAGTACAGAGATCCTGTAGGTTAATGAGAAAGGGACAGAAGTCAGAGGTTGCTCACAGTTGCAAACATTACATCCTACATCATGCCAAGGAGGGGCTAAAATTTCAGAAGCCAAGGTACGGCATATCATGAATTTGGTAATCTTCCCTGAGGATGGACCCCAGGGAAAAGAATCCCCAACTTATGAGGGATTCCTATGCTTCAAAATCCAGTCAAGGTGATGTAATACATTTTAAGGCCCACGCTTTATTTATTTTTTAAAGTTTATTTATTTTGAAAGAGAGAGAGAGCATAAGCAAGGGGAGGGGCTGAGAGAGAGGGGAGAGAGAATCCCAAGTAGGATCCACAGTGTCAGCGCAGAGCCCAATGTGGGGCTCAATCTCAGAAACTGGGAGATCATGACCTAAACGGAAATCAGGAGTTGGGTGCTTAACCGAATGAACCACCCAGGTGCCCCTACTCTTTGATTTCAACACATATCAAAATTAAATATAAATTTAAAAAATATATGGAAACTTATAAAATGGCCTCTAAAACAAGACAAACAGTGTAAAGCAGAAACTAATGGAAATGCAAAGCATATAAAATTAACACTTTGGGATTGCAGAAGCCCAGGACCAGAAACAGACAGGGGTTGACTGAGAGCCATATGCTCACTGTTTAAAACTTAGGACAGGAAGGAAAAAGGAGAGGAGAAAAACTTGCACTCGATTGCTATCTGCATAATAGGTAATGAGAAACTTCCTGCCTACAGCTTAAAACAGATTAGATACAGCCTCATTACCAGTACCTAGAAGTATCCAGAATTTCCTTGATGTTGCTCTGGGAGACTTAGCAAGTAATACAAAACCTAGTTCTGGACTAAAAACTTTTATAGGTCCTAGAGAAACTCAGATTTAAAAAAAAAAAAATCATTTCAGTCAGAGAAAACCACCAAAACAAAAATCTCAAGCTGAGGGGGGAAAAATATCTCTAAAACATATGACAGAAACTAATGCAAAGATAAGCAAACAATAAATAAACAACTTACAAAATTCAATTCAGAAGAATTAACATTATAGAATAGTCTGAAAAAGTCTTCAAAATAAGAAATGACAAGGTCTTCTAAATAAAAATATCCTTAAAATGGAAGAACACATATGAAGCAAAAAGAAAAGTTATCTGTATATATGAAAGTATCGGGTGTAACTTTTGGAAATAAAAAGTAGTCATGAAGTAAAGTAAACGGAACTCTTAAAGAATTAAGAAGAGATGTACATTAGATACGGACGTATCCATATATGTCTGATTAGAGTGGCAGAAGAATAGAAAAGGATGTTGGAGAAGGAATATTCAAAAACGTATGCACTAAAGATTTTCTAGAATAAAAGATAAGCAAGAATCCTCAATTTTAACTAGCAGAGTACTGAGCAAGACAAAAAAAATTCATATGTAGACATATTTAAATAAAACTTCAGAAAGTATATATAAAGAGAAAAAACCTGTCTGATAAGCATAAAAAAAGGTTATAATACCCAAAGAGATAACGGCAATAAACACCATCAGCTTATATCACAGAGTGCTGGCTGAACACAATTATCAAGATAAAATTGTTTACAAAGGTAAACTGTCATTAGAGATAGGGCAGGAAAAGCAACACAAAATTTTACATACATAATGACTAAGATGGGAAACCCTGTAGAAGACCTCGGGAAAACTACCAAGTGATGATCTCATAGAAGAAGAAAGTTTACTCCAGGAGGAGGAAGGCAGGCAAAGAGGTGGGAAAAAAGAACAGAGAATGGGTTACCCAGTTACAAAATGACTAAAGGTTTAAAATAAGTATTCCTCTGTGCAGGATATAAAAATAGCCAGCAAGCACTTGAAAGATGTTCAGTAGCATTAGTCATTAGGGAAACGTAACTCAAAACCACGAGATACCATTTTACACACAATAAAATGATGAGAATAGACAAGACAATAGCATGTTGATGAGGATATGGAGACAGTAGAAACCTCATAGCATGGCTGCTGGGATGGCACTTTGGAAAGGACTCTGGAAGTTTCTCAAACCATTAAACAGAGTTACCATATCTCCTAGCCAATATACTTGGAAGTGAATACCCAAGAGAAATAAAAACATACTCCTACACAAAAACTGTTACACAAGTGTTCATAGCAACATTATTCTAACAGACAAGAAGCAGAATCAAACCAATTATCCATCAACTGGTCAATGGGCAAAATTAATGTGGTATGAATAATATTCATACTGTAATAGAATATTATTTGGCAATAAAAAAGGAATGTTTTACTGATACATGCTACAACATGGATGAACCTTGAAAAAAATTCTGTGAAATGAAAAAAAGCCAGACACAAAAGGTCACATATCACATGATTCCATTTATAGGGAATGTGCAGAATAGGCAAGTCTATAGAAACAGAAAACAAATTAGTGGTTGACAGGGGCTAGGAGAGTGGAGAATGGAGAAAGACTGCTAATGGATTTGGAGTTTCTCCTTGGGGTGATGAAAGTGTTCTGGAATCATATGGCAGTGATAGTGGCACAACTCTGTGAACATACCAAACTACTAAATTGTATACTTAAAAAATGCATTTTTTGGTATGTGAATTATCTCTCAATAAAGCTGTTATTTTTAAAGTTTGAGAGTTCCTGGATGCAGCTAAAACAATGTTTATGTGAAAATTCATAACCTTAAGTTCATACTTTAGAAAAGAAAAAAGCCTGAAATCTAAATACCTAAGCATCTATTATAAGAAGCTAGAACAGCAAATCAAAACTAAGAAAAAAAAAATGGCTCCTGGGTGATTCAGTCCATTAAGCATCTGACTTCAGTTCAGGTCATGATCTCAAGGTTTGTGAGTTTGAGCCCCACGTCAGGCTCTGTGCTGACAGCTCAGAGACTGGAGCCTGCTTTAGATTCTGTGACTTCCTCTCTGTCCCTCTGCTGGCCTCTCTGTCCCTCCCCTGCTCGCATGCTCTCTCTCTCTCTCTCTCTCTCTCAAAAATAAATAAACATTAAAAAAAAAATACAGAAATCAATGAAATAGAATACAAACATGCATAGAAAAAACCAGGAAAACTGTTTTTATGAAAACGCTAATATGAAAAGATTAATAAATTAATAATTTATAAAATTAAGGGGAAAAAGAGAGAACACATGAATTAATATTTAAAGTCAATGAGGTTATTACTACAAAATCCACAAATATGAAAATGTTAACAAGAGGACATTGTAAATGACTTTATACCAATAAATTGACTATCTGGATAAAATGGAAAATTCCTCAAAAAGCAGTTTACCAAAGTTGACAAAAGGAAACAGAAATTCTGAATAATTTAATACTGCTTAAAGAAATTGAATCCATTATTGAAAACCAACCATACTTGCCACCAAGAACACTCAAGGCCCAGAGGTTTTCACCACTGAATTCTCCTAAACATCTAAGGAAGAAATAATTCCAATCTTTTGCCAAACTTTCTAGAAAATAGTAAAGATAGGAAGCTATCCTTTTTATGATGCCAGCTCAACTTTGCTTCTAAAATATAACTTTCATTTCTCACGATGATAAATGCAAAAATTCTTAGCAAACTATTTGTAATTCTATGGCACCAAAAGTACAAGCAACAAAAGAAAATAGATAAATTGAGCTTCATCACAATAAAAACCAGTTATGCAAAAGACACTATCAAGAAAGGGATAAGACAACTCCCAAACTGGGGAAAATATTTCTAAATCATATATCTAATAAGAGTCTAGTATCCAGAATATATTTAAAAATACAGTTCAAAGATGACAAACCACTAACCCAATTTAAAAAAGGATAAACGCCTGAATAGACATTTCTCCAAAGAAAATAATCATATGGCCAAGAAGCACATGAAAAGATGCTCAACATCATAGTCCTTAGGGATATGCAAATAAAAAACTCAAGGAGATTTCACTTCATACTAACTAGAATGGCTATGCCCAAAGAAATAGAAAGCAGCAGATGCTGGTAAGAATGTGGAGTAAATTTTACCCTGTTACATTGCTCATGGGAATGTAAAATGGTGCAGACACTGTGGGAAATGATTTGGTGGTTTCCCCAAAAACTTTAAATATATAATTTCCATATGACCATGTAATTCTACTCCTAGATAGATCCCCACCAAAATTAAAGACAGTTGCTCAAATGAAACCTGTACACAAAAAATTCCTAGTAGCACTATTCACAATAGCCAAAAGATGGAAATAACCCAAGTGTCCATCAAATGATGAATGGATAAACAAAATTTGGTTCATCCATGGGGCAGAATATTATGCAGCCATAAAAAGTACTTACACATACTATAATGTAAATGAATCTTGTGCAGTGGAAGCAGCCATATACAAAGGACCACACACTCTATGATTCCATTTATATGAAGTGTCCAGATAGACAAATCCATAAAGATGGAAAGTAGACTAATGATTGCCAGGGCCTAGAGACAAGAGAGAATAGGAAGTGGCTGCTTAATGGGTACAGGTTTCCTTTTCCGGTGATAACAATGTTCTGGGACTAGACGGTGGTGAGAGTCGCACAATGTTGTGAGTGTATTAAACACTGCTGGATTTTCCATTTTGAAATTGCTAAAATGGTGAATTCTACACATATAAATTGTACCACAGTTAACAAAATGCAAACTGATTTTAGTGATACATAAAAAAGAAAACATATCAGGATCAAATAGAATTTATTCCAGGTATGAAAAGATGTTTTAACATTTAAAAATCTATCACTGTAACTCATCACAGTAACTGAAAGAGAGAGAACATACATTTGATCTTCTGACAGATTCAGAAAAGTAATTTATAGTTAATTTTAAAATTCTACAGCCCTTTGCAATAAAGTTAATGAGAGTATAGCAAACTTCCTGGACACATGATTATAAAATAAAGTGATTAATATCCTACACATTAGTAAAAGACAATTAGAAAAGATAATAGAATGAACTATCCCATTTATGTTTTATTTATTTCTGAGAGAGAGAGACAGAGTGAGCAGAGGAGGGTCAGAGAGAGAGGGAGACACAGAATCTGAAACAGGCTCCAGGCTCTGAGCTGGCTGTCAGCACAGAGCCTGACACGGGGCTCGAACCCACAAACCACGAGATCATAACCTGAGCCAAAGTCAAACGCTTAACTGACTGAGCCACTCAGGCGCCCCTGAACTATCCCATTTAACCTAATAACAAAATTCATGAAGTACTTAAATGTAAATCTAACCAAAACTGCATAAATTCTATCTAAAGAAAATTACCATATGTTATTGTAGAACAGAAGAATCTGGAATAAATGAAGAGATATTCCATGCTTTTACATGGGGTTATTCAATATCACAAAAATGTCTATTTTCCCCAGAGTAATCTATTATTTCTTAATACAATTTTGATAAAAATCCTGGAGTTCTCATGGAACTTGACAAGCTGATACTAAAATTTATAGAAGATTAATGGGCCAAGAATATCTGAAACAACTTTGAAGAATAATAAGGTAGGAGAAGTCTACCTACCAGATAGCAAGAGTCACTATAAAGCTGCAGTGATTAAAATAGTGCTGTATGGAAGCAGAGAAAGAAAAATAGATAAGTAGAACAGAATTTTCTGTATTGCCCAGAAGCAAATGCATCCGTATATGGAAGTTTGGGTGTATGACAGAAGTGGCATTTCAGAGTGGTAGGAAAAAGTGTCTAGTATTCAATAAATGATATTGGGAACATTGTTTCCCATATTAAAGTATTAAATGAAATTAAATTTATGCCTCAGAAAAAGTACGAAATATACTTTCAAGAGATAAAGATCTAAATGGGAGCAAACCTTAAAATACTTAGCAGAAACTATAGGAACATGTTTTCTTTTACACAGAATAAAAAGGATTTCTTAATGTTAACAATAAGAAAAAACTTACAAGTTGATTCATTTAAAAATTAAAACTTCTATACAACAAATAATTTCATAAATAAAGTAAAAAGACAAGCCACAGGCTGAAGCTAAAAAGTTATTAAAAAGGTTTTACCCAACCAAGAATTTATGAAGAACTATAATTTTAAAAGTCAATAACAGGAGTGCCTGGGTGGCTCAGTCAGTTAAGCGGCTAACGTCAGCTCAGGTCACATCCTCACCAGTTCGCGAGTTTGAGCCCCACGTGGGGCTCTTTACTGCCGGCTCAGAGCCTGAAGCCTGCTTCAGATTCTGTCTACCTCTCTTTCTCTCTCTGCCCCTCACCCACTCACACCTTGTTTCTCTTAAAAAAAATAAATGAACATTAAAAAAAGCTTTTTTTAAGTGAATGACAGACAATACAACAGGAAAGGAAAAAAAAGGTCGAGGGCCAGATGCTTCATGACACCAGTAGTACCAGTAATAAAGTAAATGCAAATTAAATTTTCAAATGAATAGCACAGCAGACCCCTCAGCTTGGCTGGAAACAGGAAATCTGCCAATGACAAGTGTGAACAAGGATGAGGAAAAGTGGCAGTCGTCATATAAGGGCAGTAGGAAGAAAGGTGCTGCTGTCGCTATGGGAAAAGGTGTGGCGGTAGACAGCGGCATTGCAGGGCTACGTGTCCTTTAGCACAGCAAACCCGCTCGTAGGTCTGCACCCACGAGAAAACTGCGCACGTCAAAATGAGACATGCACAAAGATAGTTACCAAGCCTTGATTTGTCCTAGAAAAACAAGAGAAAAGCTACCCATCAGCAAGACACTGGGTAAATAGATTATAGTTATATATATATAGTATATATATATATAGTATATATATATGTTTATATATATACTATATATATAAAATATATATACAATATATATAAACTATATATAAACATATATACAGTTTATATGTTTATATGTGTTTAATATTAGTTTATATATAGTTTATATATGTTTATATATAGTATATATGAACATACATATAGTTTGTATATGTTTATATATACTATATATATTATATATAGTATTATATATAGTTTATATATATAGTATTATATATAGTTTATATATAATATATATAGTTTATATATATTTATTCATATATAGTTTATATATATATAATATATATAATGAGGATATCACACAGTAGTTAAAATAACAGAGACTCAGTTAAATGTCCTGAAACATAATTTGGAGTTAATCATAAGATTGATACATACAGTATGCCAACACTGAGATAAAAAATTTTAAATAAACAAAAGAATACTATTTCTCTTTTGTGACTACCTGCACATCTGAAAGAAAGAAGTAAAAAAATATATATGAGTAGATGGACAAGAAGAATTCTTACCAACTTTAGGATTGTGGTTGCTTCTGTGAAAGGAGAAGTGAGTGCAGATTGTATTTGTATGTTTCATAAACAAACTAACCAAATAGCTAAAGCAAATATAAGAAAATGTTAAGGTTTGGTAAATCTGAATATTTGTTACATAAACTCCTGACCTTTAAATAAAAGTTTGCAATGTTTCAAAGAAGTTTTTTTTTTTTTTTTTTAAGTTTTCCTGCATCAAGAATGTCTTGATTCTCAACTTCCCCAGTTCCTGTCAGCCCTAGATGAACATGGCCCTTGAGCTGGAATTAGACCGATGTAACATTTTAAAAATACTCCTCATGAGGCTGCCTTATAGGCTTTATGTCCATTATACATTGATATCATAGACGTGGGGGGTAAAACAGTAATTTCATGGGCAAAGGCACCATGAAATCTGAAGGCACCAGATTCAGTCCTTCAGATGTTGAGAAAAGGCTAAAAACCACATCAAGGTCCAGTACTGGAAAAATAATAAATTATCATAATACAACCATAATACTATATGCTACATAGGAATTAAAATGTATATTTTTACTAATGTGGATGACATGACAGAGCAGCAAATCTTACAGTTTTATATGTAAACTGGAAAACATAGAATGCAAAATTAAAACGGTAGCATATTTGAACCATGTAAACACACACGCAGTAGGAGGGAGGGAAAAAGACCTAGGAAGATTCCTCAAGCTTAGTGTTTTTTACTTCTAATTCACTGTTTTATACATTCCCAAACTTTTTCAACTGTGCATTTATTCCTTTTATATTTAGAAATAAATCCATTAAAGACATAGTAAAATGAAGAACAGCAATATACCTCTTCTCTAACGTAATAAGAAATTATAGTTTACCAAACACGCTTTTCTCCAGGTCTCAGACATGAACCTGTATTTTCTCTTCTGTTCTGACACAGGCTGCATCTGCTTTAAGCTTTAATCTTGATTAAAAAATATGATATGCTGCTTATTTACTTAGACATTAGACTATGCAGCACGTGGCATCGCTCTCTATTCCATTAAAGAGAATCATTTTCTCATCTGATCTTCATAGAATCTCTCACTAAGCTTCCCAGATAGACTTTGGCATCTTGGCAGGTGGATACTTCACTGTTAAGACATTCGGCACTTATAAATGTTCCAATGTTATTCTTTAAAAAAAAAAAAAAAGGTAAACTGAAGAATCTAATTAAGTAAGAGCTGTGTTTGCTCTCCTCAGCTATTCTCTTAGGAACATAGAAAACGAGAAAGGAAATAAGCAAGTGGAAAGAAGAGGGTCAGGGGGGCAGACTAGATAAACTATCATAATTAAAACACTCTCCTGGGCACCTGGGTGGCTCAGCATGTTAAGTGACTGACCTCAGCTCAGGTCATGATCTCCCAGTTTGCAGGTTTGAGTCCTGTGTTGGGCTCTGTCGGCAGGGAGCTTGCATTAGACCCTTCATCCCCCCTCCACGCCCCTCTCTTACTTGTCCTCTCTTTCTCTCAAAAAAAAAAAAAGTAAAACATATAAAAAAAAATTAAAATACTCTCCAAAATCCCTGGTTACATTTGCATAGAGACTGCAGCAGACTCCTCATTTGAAACTGGTAAGAAAATGAGGGCATCACACAGCGATTAAGAAATGGGTTTGAGGTTAGTTCACATTGGAAAGGTTAGGACTAGGAAACTTATTTAATCGCTTGGGTCGCAGTTTCTTCATGCAAAAAATGGAACTATAATAATCACAAAGTGAACATCAATTGTTTCTCTTTTGTCCAGCCTTCGTGCCTATTTCTCTGTGGTTCTGAAAGGGCTGCCAGCCACAGGAAGGAAGGAAAGCCTTGCTACCATTAGTATCCACACCCCTGAGCAGCACGATCAATCCAGGCATGAGCAGACACACCAGCCAAGATTGGCCAACCATAGTCCTCCCATGGGATTGTTCAATGGAAAGGAAAGATGTCTTGCCTCTGGGTCATATGTCTGCAAATAAGGTACCATCTTCATAGCCCTGCAGAGAAAGACTAGCTGCGGTAGAAAAGAATGAAGAAAACACATATATGGAAGTGGAGTGATTATAAGAAGCCATGACTGAGGCAAGAGAGGCAGGGGGCCCTGGGGCAGGGCTACGGGTCTCAGGCAGGAAGGGAACAGGGGACGATGGGGAGTAAGACATCTAACGGCACTGCCACACCTACAGAGTGAGATGAGAAGCTGAACAAGAGCAAGCTGTGGAGAGAGGAGAGACCTTAAAGGAGATTCAGTTATAGGAAACAGAGTTGGTGAGATAGAGGAGGGGTTACAAGTAGTGGGAAGAAGGGGAAGAAAGTGGAGAGAACAAGGGACAGAAACAGAGAACCTGAGAGATGGACATGAAGGGAGATGGTGGGGAAAGTGAGGAAGTCAAGTGAGATCAAAATCTCTATACTCTGGGTGCCTAGGTGACTCAGTCGGTTAACTGCCTGACTCTTGATTTTGGCTCAGGTCATGATCTCATGGATTTGTGAGATTGAGCTCCCCCTCCCCCCAATATTGGGCTCTGCTTGGACAGCACCAAGTCTGCTTCGGATTCTCTCTCTCCCTCTCTCTCTGCCCCTCCCCCACTCATGCCGTCTCTGCCTCTCTCAAAATAAATAAAAATAAGTAGATAAATAATTTAAAAATATAAAGATTAAACCTGTGTACTCATTGTATACAGAATAAAATCCGGAACTCATTTTTGACATTACAAGTATACAATACTTTGATCTGTATCCCACTTTCCAGCCTCCTTCCTCACTATCCATAAGCTTCACGTGTCTACTTGAGTTTTGGGCACAAACCTGGACCTTTTCCACTTCTTTGCCCTTGGCTCATGTTATCTCTTCACTGTTGATGCTCTCCCTCATACCCGTTCCCCAGTGCTTTCTGAAAGAGTAAGTTATATTGATGAAGACATTATAATAGTAGGGTCATGTTAATATGGATAGTAAGCCATGCAGAAGGTAGATGGCTTCTTTCTTAACATCAAGGAAGATTTGCCAGGTATCCATCCAGTAACAGTATTTTAAGGATAGATTTTACATGAAAGTGAACAGAAGTAAAGCATCCAAAGCTTTGTTTCATCATCCTCTTTTCCAATAACCAATTGCCTCATTCTTTCAAATAAGACAAGACAACTAGAGCACTATCTCCTGATTCCAAAATATAGACCCTACTAGGAAATTTAAATCCACCTGTTTTTAGAACTTTCAATATGCCGCTACGGTTCTTAATGTTGGAGAACAAGGTAGAATGATAAAGTATGGAGAATTTAGGGTTGCCAGGGATGGTAAACAAGTTTATTTTGTATACCAGTATTGAGTTTCTAGAGGGCTCTAAGGATTCTGAATCCAGGTCTGGACCTACCAGAAATAGCAGTAATGACTGATTACTATTGTCTACCATGAGCACAGTAAGGGAAGTGTCCACATGCTAAGTATTTGCCATTTTTGGGTTACTGAGTTGAGAAGATTATGTTGTTGTTTCATCCTATTCAGACTTCTTGTTAGGTTTTGCTTTGATTTTTGCTCCCTATTCTTTCTAGTAGAGCCATCCCAAGTGGCCTTCATGTTTCTTGGTTTTTTGGGTTTGTTTGGTTTATTTTTGCCAGAGTCTCTGGTTGAAAGCTCTGGTGGGTTCCACAAAAGTTCAAGTATTATTTGAGAGAAGTAACAAAGTACCATTCAGCCAGAATATACTCAGCCAACGGGGATCTTCAGAGAATTGAGGTAAATACTACGAATATTCTGATAGGAATACAAGACTAAAAATAATAGCTTCATGCTTCCTGACCACTGAGAGGCCCACAGGTGGGGGTGTGACCCAAACCAGCCAAGAAAACACTTCCCCGGGATTTTGTAATCTGATGTTAGTAAATGAAACTATCTTCTTACTTCTGCAGTTGCTAAGTGGGGTTGGTTTAGGCATGAAACCGTTGCAAGTAATGCTGCTTCCCCACGACTTGCCCTATGTCTGACGTCTGGAGGAATCCATCGCGAAGAGGGAAAAACTGAGGCTAGCTCAGCGAAAAATCACACAAAAGCAAGAATGACAGACACTGGATGACATTATGTGAACCCTGAAGTTTGCCCTACTCCCAGACTTCAGTTTTGCCAACCAAAAAACTTCTTTCATTTATGCCAGTGTCTGAGTCATTTCAAACTCAAAAACTCCTGAGTAGGATTCATTAGAGCCAGGTCTAAAGATCACTCTCAAATTCCGGATACATGCATTATTTTGTGGCTCCTGAGGCATCCTCATCTTCCTTGCAGCCCTGTACCAATAGGCCATACATTTCATAAGCAGAGACAGTTTCTCACATCATTTTGTAAACATAGATTTTTATACCAGTCAGCTGTAGTATTGCATGGAACCCAGATTAAAATTCAAAGAAATTCACAAGAGGCCAAATATACCCTCTAGTGATGCCTGCATAACAGTGGATAGGACAAGAGAGAAATAATACTAAGCTATTTGGGCAGATGAAAAACTGGAAAAATATTCACATGATCCCTAGCAAACTCTTAAACACTCTTAAAATGTTCTGGGGCTCTATGAAAATAGAAATAAAAAATGCAAAAATTATCCAGTCTTTCTGAAGAAAAATAAATGTCTTGAAAAGAAAGACAACTGGAAAAGCACCTGTCTCCTAATAACTGTGTTACTTAAATTGACCTCTAGAGGTCACGTCTAGTCAATGCAATTCTCCAATAATGCAAATGTTTCCTGGGCCTCTTTAGACTAGTCATTTAGCCTCCTCAGACTCTTTAGTCTTGCGAACTGTTTCTTGGACCACCTGGGATACTGGTGAAATGTAGCAGGGACTTCATCCCAGGGAAGAGGATGACAAGAGAGACTTCAGGCTATATCTCTCATCAACCAGAATCTTATTTCAAAATTGTCTTTTGTATGCTGGTCTCCTAAAGAAACCTTATGTGCAAAAAGGTTTTGGCTCCTTCAAAACTCAGAAGCTAACTGCTTTTAACTATAGATAGCATGAATCCAGGTATTGAGTTCTTAGATACTGAGGATCTTAGACAATGGAAGAAGCCATCAGTGGTTTCACATATATAGAGGTAACCTCTGGTACTCAAAGTTGCGTGTCATGTATTAATCTAAAAGGATCGTCCTCTTCGCCAATTCTTTCTTAGAAAATTAGTTTCTGTTCATCTTACTCTCCAGAGCATGCACCGACGGATGAGTTCTGTGTTTGTTAGAAAGTAAAATAAAGTTTGAGGTCAGGGTACTAGTGCTGTCTCTGGGGTTTACTAATTTGGACTTATCAGACAGTCTTGATGTGAAATTCTACCATTTGAGATCAAAGTTCAGCATACAAATAAACCTCTATTGCTGCAACACAGAGACCCCCATATGCAAAGTAACATTCCTTCAAGGCATCCCCTTTACATAGATCAATAATTCAAAATACACCTGTGCTAGCACTATGGTGCAAAGGACACTTAGAAAAAAAGCTATTAGGAAGCACTGGTAAAAATAAACCTATAAATGTATTGTGGCTTTATAGAATTATTCCCTAACACATCAAAGACTAACATTTTTGTGACCTTGTTAATTTCACAATCCTGTCCTTTTCCATAACCAGAAAAGGCCTCAAAAGAGTGAGGACCTCTAATTCTTTATCCTGCTCTCCATCTTCAAAGTGGGATTTCTTTTTCTCTTTTGTATTTAGAGTCCATTCTTCTGCTTGAGGTAATAAGTTCAGGGAATTTTCAGAGAAAAAGCTACTCAAAAGAATATAAATGTCAAACACATGTAAATTTCTCCTGCTCCATTTTTCCCCCAACTCAGGAATGTCCTTTGTTTTCTCTTGGTATGTTTCAGCTGGCTGACATCTCTGGATGAGGAGCAATCACCCAGGCAGCGTCTTTACAATGTAATGACAATCAGTTACCAAAAATGTGCAGGCACTGATAACGGGATTCAGAAGGGTCAGAAATGAGTGGAAGAAAAGAGGCATTTCAAACAAGTGCACTGCAGCTGCTGCTGACCTTGGCTTAAGATTGCATCCAAAGCAATTATTAATTTTCTGTTGTAAAATAGAGGGAAGCCAAGTGAAATCCTGATAAAGAATCATTCTGGAAAAAAGGGGAGAACACTTTACTATTTAAATGGTATCCTGCAGTTAAATTAAATTACTCCAGAAACAACTTTGCTCCCATTTGTGTCAGTCCAGCTGAGATAAAGGAGTTACTAAGGAGGAGACACAACGTATCTCCAGATTTATACTTGCTTTGAATTTGATCCTATAGTTTCATAGAATTGGGTAACTGAACTAGGCATACATAAAAAACATGCACCAAAGACTTTAGCAAATTTGTAAATGAACAATTTATCTCACAAAAATGCTTTCTCCAGGAGACAGCAAGTATACAAATATGAAAGCAACTGTAGCAGCTACCTTTTATTGAATGACTACTATAATACCGGTGTTCTTTTAATTCACAAGGACTCTGCAAGCTGGGTAATATTCTCTACTTTGCAAATGAAATAGCAAAGGCTTAAATTAACTTGTTCATGGTCAAGCAACAGATCTAGGATTTAAACATAACCTTTCTTTACTCTAAAACTAGGAGTCTTAATCTTTATGCTCTCCATTTAAAAATGGGGAACTAGAATGGTGAGGGGTCAGAAGATTACATCACATGAACTAAAGAATTTTAGCCATTTAATCTATTTTAAAAAAGAGAGAGACTCAACGGGCTTTATAGGACCTGTGCGAAAATATCTAAAAGGTCACATATGCATGAGAACAGACTTTTTTTAATCCATCTGTTTTATTAAAAATAAACAAGAACTTGGGGGTGCTACTTCTAACTATGACAAAGAAGCCTGATTCAGACTCAGTTAATTATTTAAAATGACTATAAAAGCTAGGTAAAATAAAGAGGGAAAAAAGAAACAACTGTTTATATTTATCAGCGAGCAATTAAAGCAGACAGGCTTCAGTACATCAAGATATCAAAGAAAAAGAACATATATTGAGAAAACACTTATGTTCATGGGCTTTTTCACCCTCCAAAGCACCCTTACCAAATTTTAGAGAAAATAAAAGGGGCAGATCAGAAAATAGGAATTAAGAGGTTCTGTCTCACTGGGTTGGGAAGACCAAAGACCATTGGTTCAGGGCTACCAATGAAACCAGTATTTAAGAGAAAATAAAAATGTTTCCAGACAATCCCCCTAAACGTGAAATATTTTGTCACTAGCACAATGACATTAGACAAATACTAAAGAAATTTTTTTAGGCAGAGAGAAGATAATCCCTGGTAGAATAAGAACACTAATGAGGAAATAAATGAGGAGTATCAGAAAGGGTAAATACTTAAAAAAAAATCTAAATGAATATTGAATATTCAACAAAATACATCTTGTATGAATAAATTTTATATCTACATATACACATATGCTTGAGTGTATTTTATAGATAATTTTAATATGTGACAAAAATAACACAAAAGATAGGAGAATGGTAAATGGAGTTAATATTTTAAAGCTTTGGTTTACCCTAGAAGTGGTAAAAGTAAAATTTCAGTTGGAATAAGTAAAAGTTTCATATTGTAATCTTTAAGATAAAACCTAAAATGAATTAAAGAATTTATAGTTAATAAGAAAATATAGGGAAAAGAGAACAATATACAAAAATTTTATTAATTTAAAAGAAGGCAATAAGAGCAGAAAAAACAGGTAGGGAAAATAGAAAATATAGGAAAAGTAACAGATTTAAACTAAAATATATCATCAATTACAAGTTATGACAAAAGGAAGTACCTACCCTCTCTGGTAGAGGACAGTATCTATCCAGAGGCTATAGCTTTTTCATTACACAATTTCTGATATACAATAAAAAGTTTCAAAACAAGTAAATAAATGGTAGGAGAGAACTGCAACTTAAGAGAAAAAACTGTCAAAAGAAGAAGATTCACAAATGGCTCAGATATTAGAATTAGGAAAGACCTTAAAATAACTATTAAATTACATGAAGAGGAAATGATAGAATAGATTAAAAGAAAGAGAATTTTAAGAGAAAAATAAAATCTCTAAAATAAGACCAAGTGGAAATTCTTTTTTTTTTTTAATGTTTATTTAAGAGAGAAAGAGAGTTTGAGTAGGGGAGAAGCAAAGTGAGAGGGGGAGAGAGGATCTGAAGTGAGCTCTATGCTGACAGCAGAGAGCCAGATGTGGGGCTCACACTCATGAACAGAACCTGAGCCAAATTCTGAGGTTTGAGCCACCCAGGCATCCCCCAAGTGGAAATTCTAAAACTGACAAAATACAAAATATTAAATTAAGAATTTATTTAATGGACTTAGAGCAGAATGGATGCAGCAGAGAAAAGAAATATCATTTCATCCAAGTCATCACAGTCAAACTGGTTAAGTACCAAAGATAAAAGAAAAACTTTTAAAACACAGACGCGAAATAGGGGTACCTGGGTGGCTCAGTCGGTTAAGCTTCCGACCTCGGCTCAGGTCATGATCTCACTGTTTGTGGGTTCAAGCCCCCCATCAGGCTCTTTGCTGGCAGCTAGCTCAGAGCCTGGAGTCTGTTTCGGATTCTGTGTCTCCCTCTCTCTTTGACCCTCCCCTGATCATGCTGTCTCTCTCACTCTCAGAAATAAATAAGAATTAAAAAAAAAACGAGGATGCCAAATAAATTCTTGAATGAAGGCAAAGGAAATAGGTAGATTATAATAAAAAACTACAATAAAAATGATAGCTGAATTTATCAGAAGACAAAAGATAGTATAATTGACATTTTTAAACTGCTAAAAGAAAAAATTTATAGTTCAAAAAGTAAACTCTATATAAAGACATTTTTAGACAAACAAAAGCTGTGACAGTATGTTACCAGCTTTTCACCAGAGTGAAAAGAAAAATCTATGATGGCAGCACAGATCTGCAGGATGAAATGAACACCAAAAACATCAACCATGTGCACAAATATAAAAGAACATTTTTTAAGTTAAAGAAAGTTATTGGCTATTAAAAATCACACTAAGAACAATACATTGAGGGGTTCATAAAACATTAATGTCCTATATAAAATATAGGACATCAATAGCATAATGGGGCAGAGGGAGAGAAAAAGCGGAACCGTACTCTTAGAAAGTTTTGACATTATTCATGAAATAGTAAAATACCAATTATCTTGATAAGTTGGGGTAATAAATTGAGAATGCATATAGTAACTACTAGAGCAGTATTTTCACCTTTAGTGATTTTTCTCCCAAAGGGATAGTTGGTTGCCTCAACTGGGGCTGGAGTTTGGTGAGGGGGTTGGGGGAGTGGAGGTTGGGGACTGCTACTGTCCAGGGATGCTGCTAAACATTCTACGATTCATAAAACAGATCCTACAACAAAAAATTGTTGAGCCCCCCTCAATAGTGCTGAGGTTGAGAAAGCCAAAATACAAAATGCTTGCTAAAGTAACCATTTAAAAAAAACCAACAACAACCAAGAAACCAAGATGTTATAGCTTAACCTGGAATGATGAACCAACATGACTAAATCAGAAAAAAGTTTAAGTGTAGAGAAAAATAAAGATGAGGCAAAGAAAAAATAACAAGCCACTAGACACAAAAGTAAATATATCAATGATTACATTTGATTTTTTATGGACAAATACTCCATCTATTGGCATTAAAGTGGTTCATAATAAGACAGATTGTCAAACAATCTGGCAGACAATTTTTCCAGACAGATTGGAAAAAATAAAACACAACCATATTTTTGTTAAGAGACGTACATATATAAATGTATAGATAGGTTGAAAGCAAAAGGTTTGAAAAAACCCCTCTAACCATCATGTTTGTGTGGCTGTGTAAATGTCAGAAAAAGTTGACATCAAGACAAGGAGTATTATTAGAGATGAAGGGGTATTTCATAATAACAAAAATGGTTGGCTAATAGAGGACACCATTCCAAATGTGTATGTAATTAACAACATCATTTCAAAACACATGAAGCAAAAATTAAAGCTAGATTTGATAGAAGAAAAAAGACCAATCTGTAGTTATAGTTGGAGGTATTAACATCTCTCAGTAATTCTCAAAACTAGAAGTAATCAGTCAATAGAACAAAAGAATTCAGTAATATTCAGCATTGGCAAAGAAGACTTTACACCCCCTTAACCAATTTGACATAGCTGGTATGTATTAAATATGATGAACAATAACTGCAGAATGTGGAACATCATCCAGAATAGACCATATGCTACTTGATAAAGCACATCTCAAATGTTTAAAAGCAATGAAACCAAAAAAGAAGTTCACTGTCTATAATTGAATTAAACCAGAAGTCAATTATAAAGATAACTAGAAAATATCCAAATGCTTGACAATAATGTATTTCCTAATAATCCATGAGTTAATGAAATAATACTTAAAATTTGAAAATAATTTGAAGAAAAACAAATGAAAATTCAACACGTCAAAAGTTGTGGAAAAGAACTAAAGCAGAATAAAAGGAAAATTTTATAGCTTTGTGTGTATACATATATATTTTTTTCAAGTAGGCTTTACACCCAGTACAGAGCCCAGTGTGGGGCTAGAACTCATGACCCTGAGATCAAGATCTGAGCTGAGATCAAGAGTCAGGCACTTAACCAACTTAGCCAAACCAGGTACCCCACTTTAAATGTATATATTGGAAAATGTTTAAAATCAATTATTTAAGCTTACTTCTCATGAAGCTAAAAATAAAATGGGGAATGTAAATGAAGAACAGAAATCAATGAAACAAAAATCAACAAAGAAAAAACTGGTCCTTTGAGAAATTTTAAAATAACTTCCTTGAGAGACTAATCAAGAAAAAAAAATACATAGGACACCTGGATATCTCAGTTGGTTAGCGTCCAATTCCTGGTTTTGGCTGAGGTCATGATGTCATAATTCCATGAGGTCAAGCTCCATGTCGCGCTCTGTGCTAACAGTGCAGAGGCTGCTTGAGAATCTCTGTCTATTCTTCTCTCTCTCAAAATAAATAAACTTTAAAAAGTAAAAAAAAAATATTCAAACCGCAACTATCAGAAACGAAAAATGAACATCATCTCAGATATTAAATAACAAGAGAATATTATGAACAATTTTACATTAATAAATTTGTCCAGTGAGATGAATAAACAAATTGCTGGAAATCACATCTTACCAAAACTGACACAGAAAAATAAACAAAATATTTCTGTATTGGTTAAAGAATTAGAATCTATAATTTAAAACCTTCCCACAAAGTAAATTACTGACCAGATGGTTTCAGTGGTGAATTTTCCCAAACATTCAAATATACAAATAATACCAATCTTACACAAAGTCTTTCAGAATAAAAAGACAAAAGAAACAATTCCAAACTCATTTTATGAGGCCAATTATATTCAGATACAAACAAAGTTTTTAAACAAAGGTAATAAATAGAGATATAAATGTCTAAAACATACCAGCAAGTCAAAAAGAGCATTATGTGAAAAAGGACAATACATCATGACCAAGTGGGCTTTATTCCAGAAACACAAGATTAGTTTAAGCTTCAAATACCCATTGAAAAGAAATATACTCTATAGTCATGAATTGGAAGATTCATTAAGATAACAATTACCTTGTACCAAAAATTAATCTATATATTCAATGCGATCCCTACCAAAATCCAAATAGTTCTCTTTTTTGGCAGAAATTGACAAGACTGTACTAAAATTTGTATAAAATATACCTAGTCTAACTATAAAAATCTTAAGCATACAATACTAAATTTTAAGAATTTCAATAATGCTCTAGCAATTAAAACAGTGTGGCAGTGTGGTTTTGGGAACAAAAATAGACAACTAGATCAATGAGGCAGACTGTAGAGTCAGGAAATAGATTTGCACACACATGGTTGCTTTATTTTGCTAAAGCAATTCAATCAAGAAAGGAAGACCTTCGAATGTTAAACATCTGAGGGAAAAATAAAAAGAACCTTAACCTTTACTTCATACTATATATGAAAGCTAATTTGAAGTAGATTGTGAATTTAAAGAAAACTATAAAGCTTCTAAAATAAAACTTTTGTGAGTGTCTTCATTTATCAAAGTAAATTTCTTAAACAAGACACAAAGAACACCAAAGTTTTCTTTTTTTATAAATGATACAACTGACTTATTAAAACTAAGATATTTTAAAATTCCTAAAAGGAAACATGGCACTAATCTCTTAGTTGCTTTGCAACTAATTTTTGCAACTAATGCTTTGCAACATTTTTCTGGATAGGATTCCTCAGACAAGGAAAACAAAAGCAAAAATCAACTACTGAGATTATATAAAACTAAATAACTTTTGCACAGCAAATGAAACCATCAACAAAATGAAAAGATAACGTCCTGAATGGAAGAAGACACTTGCCAATGATCTATCTAATCTGGGGTTAATATCCAAAATATATAAAGAACTCATACAACTTACACCAAAAATCTCTGAAATGATCGGATTTTCAAATGGGCAGAGGATCTGAATCCAAAGTAGATGTACAGATGGCCAAAAAACATATGAAAAGATGCACTAATCATAAGGGAAATGTAAATCAAAACCATAATGAGATTACCTCACACCTGTAAAACTAGCTAGTGCCAAAAAGATAAGTGTTGATGAGAATGTGGAGAAAAAAGAACCCTCATGCACTGTTGGTAGGAATGTAAATTGAGGCAGCCACTATGGTAAACAGTATGGAGGTTCCTCAAAAAGTTAAATATAGAAATACCATTTAACCCAATAATTACACTACTGGGTATTTCCCAAAGAAAACAAAACCACTAATTAGAAAAGATACATACCCCTATGTTTACTGCAGCATTGTTTACAATAGCCAAGATATGGGAGCAACCCAAGTGTCTATTGATAGATGAATGGATAAAGAAGATGTGATATATGTATATACAATAGAGTATTACTCAGCCATAAAAAAGAATGAGATCTTGCTATTTATAATGATATAGATGGACTTGGAGGTATTATGCTAAGAGAAATAAGTCAGAGAAAGACAAACACCATATGAGTTCACTTATATGTAGAATCTAAAGAACAAAACAAATGAACAAACAGAAACACTTACAAATACGGAGAACAAACTGGCAGTTGCCAGAGGAGAGGAAGTGAGGGGATAGACATAATAGATGAAGGGGATAAAGAGATACAAATTTCCAGTTATAAAATAAGTATGTCAAGGGATGAAAACTACAGCACAGGGAATATAGGAAATAATATTGCAATAACTTTGTGTGGTGACAGATGGTAACTATACCTATTATGGTGAGTACTGCATAATGAATAAGATTGTTGAATCATTGTGTTGTACACCTGAAACTAATATAGCATTGTACATCAACTATATTTTAATCAATCAGTAGGAAAGAAAAAATTTAAAGCTACTGCCCATCAAAAGCTATCTTTAACCAAGTGAAAAGGCAAGCCACAGACTAGGAGAAAATATTATACAGAGATATATAAATATATTACAACAGCCTCATATGTATAATGTGCCACAATTCCTATAAATCACTAAGAAAAAGGTAAATAGCCCAACTTTTTAGAAATGAGCAAATCACTTGAAAAGACATCTTTCAGTAGAAGATTTCAAAAGGCCAATAGATACATGAAAGATTCTCAACAGTGCAACTCAACAGGGAAATTCAAAACAACTAAGAGATAGGATTACACACTCACTAGTAAGGCTAAAATTAGAAAGGCTGACAAACCCATACACTGGAGGGAGCATGGAGCAGTTTTGACAAGTGCTTAGTAGTTTCTCATATTGTTAAATATATATCCTATCCTATGGCCTACCAAATCTATGCCTAGATATATATACCAAAAAGAACTAAGTACATATGTCTATAACAATACTTGTATAACAACATTCATAGTGGGGCACCTGGCTAGCTCAGTCAGCAGAGCAGCCAACTCTTAGAGTCCTCGAGTTCAAGCATGGAGTCCACTTAAAAAATAAATAAATACAAAATAAAATAAAATTGGTTATTGTCTTTTTTTAAAGACAGAAGGTCCATAGCAATTTTATATTCATAATAGCTTAAAATAAAAAATTACTTGTCCATCCACACAAAAATGGATTAAAATTTGTGATAAATTAATACAATGAAATATTATACTGCAATAAAAATAAAATACACTAACAATCAACATAACACAGGTGACTACCAAAAACATTGCAATTAGCCAAAGAAACCAAATACAATATATATACAGTATAATTCTGTTTATATGAAGTCCAAGATACAATTAATCTACTGTGATATATCAGAACAGTACTTACTTTGGGAATAAGAGATGTGAATACTCATTGGAAAGGAGTATGATGGAACTTTCTTGAATGATCTGTAACTTTATCTGAGTGAATCTTACACAGGTATAATCATACATAAAAACTTACTGAGGTGTACACTTAAGACTTGCACATTTTACTTCATTTGAATTATACTCAGTATCAAAAGAGGTAAGAGGGTGTTATAAGCAACTTTATGCCAAGATGTTTAAAATTTAGTTGAAACGTGAATATCATTTAAAAAATCACATTTGATAAAAACGGAGAAGTTTTGTGTCTATTAAAGAAATGTAAAGGTCAAAAGGCAAACCATGAGAGACTCTTGAATGCTGAGAACAAACTGAGGACTCGTGGGTGTGTGTGGGGGGGAGATGGGCATGGAGGAGGGCACTTGTGGGGATGAGCACTGGATGTTATATGGAAACCAACTTAACAATAAACCATTTGTAAAAAAAAAAAAAAAAAAAGAACTATAATCTTTGTAGAGATTATATAAGTAATAAAAATAGAAGAGTAAGCATTATAAAAAAGAAGAAGAAATGTAACCCATCATCAAATATCCCTGACAAATGAAATTCTAAACCCCAGTGTTTTCACAGGTGGTTTTCTCACAAATATTTAAAGAAGTAATAACAATAATACCACACAAATTGCACCAGGAAGTGGAAAAGAGGGAACACTTTTAAACTGGTTTTATAAAGTCAGCATAATATCAGTGCCAAAACTTGACAAGGACATTACTAGTAAGCCAAACCTAAGGCCAGCTCTCTCTTTTGGTTAAGTTTTTAGTCATAGAAATCTTAACAAAATATTAACAAAATCAAACTTACCAATCAGTGTATAGAAGACAAATACGTCATGACTAAGTTATATTTATTCCAGGACTATAACTTTGGCTTAGCATTTGAAATTCAATCATTATAACGGCCACATTAACAGAAAAATTATCTGATCAACTCAACAGCGGAGCAAAGCTTTTGAAAAAATTCAATACCCATTCATAATTAAAAAAAAAAAAACTTTAACTAGGAATAAAAGGAAACTTCCTTAATCTGGTATTATATCTAATGTTTTACTGATAAAATTCTGGGTCTCCCTGCTTTATAGAAAGGTAGAAGGATACTAGCTATCACCCTCTATTAAACATTGCAAAAGGAGTCCTGACTAATGAAATAAGACATAGAGAAGAATAAATAGCATGGAATTTAGAAGTGGAGACCTAAAATTATTATGTCAAACATTATAGTTGTGTATATGGAAAATACAAAAGAATCTATACGCTAGTAGAAGTACTAAGTGGATTTAGCAAGATCACTGGGTATGAGATCAATACACAAAATTTAATTGTATTTTTCATAGAAGCAAAGAATAAGATGTAAATATATAATTATATACATTTTATAAGAACATCAGAAAATATTGTTATCTAGGGGACTATTTTAACAACAGATATGCAAATCTTCTACAGAGAAAACTATAAAACTATTTTCTTAGTAATACTAAGAAAAACTTACAGGAGATGTAAATAAGAGGATATAGCATGATCATGGACTGGAAGCTTAAATGTAGAGATGTTACTTCCTCCCAAATTTATCTATAAATTCAAGGCAATTCAGTAATTTTTTTTTTTGAAAATTGACAAACACTTCTAATATCTATATATGAAAATGCAAAGGATCAAGCTAAACTCAAAGAAAAAGAACAAAGTTGGAAAACTTACACTACAGGGTACCAAGATTTATATGAAGTTTAGTAACTAAAACCATGTGTAATTGGCACAAGAAAATGGACATAAACCAAAGAAAGAAAATTCTTAGAGACCTAAACATGTTTTGTTCACTTGATTTATGACAAAGTTATCATTGTAATTCAAAGAAATTGGTGGTCCTTTAATGATCTCTACTGGATTAAATGGATATTAATATTCATAAAACATGATGGTTGATATTCTTTCCCCCATGTTATAGAAGATGACACTGGAACTCCCAAGTGGTAAATGGTGTCACTAAGATCACATAACTAATAAACCAGAGCTACATAAGATGTTATCAGTCCTGTTTATGACCCAAGAACATTATATACATTGCTTCATTTGATCCTCCAAATATTCTTTTTATCGAAATTTTGTACACAAGGGAACATATTCCCAGAAATTAAATAAAACTCCTAAGACTACTTGTGATAACCAGGTAATAAAATATCCTTGAAGGAATATATTAAGAAATATGAGCAGAATAGTGACACTGTCCCCACAAAGATGTCTACCTTTTAATCTGCAGAACCTATGGGTATGTTTTTTTACACAGCTAAAGGGACCTTGAAAATTTTGAGATGGGGAGATGATCCTGGATTATCTGGATGGAACAAACGCAATCACAAGGGTCCTTATAAAAGGGAGGCAAAGGGTCAGAATCAGAGATGTTATAATGGAAGAAGAGGTCAGAGAAAGATTTGAAGATCTGAAGCTACATTGCTGGCTTTGAAGATGAGGAAGTGGCCTTCAGCCAAGGAACGCAGGGGACCTCTAGAAGGTGGAGAAGCCAGGGAAATGGGTTTTTCCTTGGAACCTCTGGAAGTGGCACAGCTTTGCTGACACTTGGATTTCAGCCCACTGAAAACCATTTCAGATTCCTCACCTCCAGAATTATAAGGTAACAAAATTGTATTTTAAGTCACTAAGTTTGTGGTAATTTGTTACAGCAGCAATAGGAAGCTTATACACATACCCAACTAGGATTTGCTTCTAGGTTCTTCTGTCTCCACGATCTATGCATTTGATCGCAAGATGAGCATGATTACCATACTGGGAAGCAAAGCTAAAGCATCTGTCAGAATGGTTTACCCTGAAGAAACAAAGACCTAATTGATCATGATATCTCTAAAATTAAAATATAGAGGCAAACTACTAAAGCCTATTTGATTTGCAGAAGTATTAAAACATACTTAGCAACTGGCAGAATCCTCATGAAATGAGAGCTCCCTGGAATAGTCTTGGACTTTCTTTTCTAAACTATGTATAGATATAAGTATACACACACATATTTATAATGTATGCATATACATATATGTGCGTGTGTATAGGTAACATTATATACATGTTTATGAGTATCTGTATAGATATGCATACAGATAAATATATTTGCATGTATATGAATAAAATATCTTTGAAAGAATATATTAAGAAACTGTTTTAAAAAAATTTGCTTCCAAGAAGGGAACTGAATTCTTAGGGGATAAGTTTGAAAGGCTTTTAACTTTACAATTCGGTATCCTTTTGTATATTTTAAATGTCAACCCAATAGAAGTGTTTTGCCTATTAAAAATACACACTTAAAATTATAGAAATTCTCCTACTGTGCCTCCAACAGCAAGAGTCAAGAGAGATTCACGCCTTTTTTCCCTAGGACCCTCAACCATTTCTCCCACCCAATACTCACTATCTTTCCTCCACTCTACCCTGAGACTGTGAGGCCTCATGTGGCTGTGGTTTTTATCCCACCACAGAAAGCTCAGGCCCTCCAGGTCACTCCCCAGTTTCCATGGCCCTCTGTACAAGAAGAGTTCCTCCTCCTGTACCTCCCTTTCTTTCTCTCCATGGTATTTACCACTATCTTGTACAGTTTCTATTTTACACCCTTATCTTGATCATTGCTTGTTTGCTCCCATTGAAAAGTAAACTCCAGGGGCGCCAGGGTGGCTTAGTCGGCTAAGTGTCCGACTTTCGCTTAGGTCATGATCTTGCGGTTCGTGGCTCGAGCCCCGCATCGGGCTCTGTGCTGACTGCCAGCTCGGAGCCTGGAGCCTGTTTCAGTCTGTGACTCCCTCTCTCTCTGACCCTCCCCTGCTCACGCTGTCTCTCTCTCTCTCTCCTAGAAATAAAATAAATTTAAAAAAAGTAAACTCCATTAGGGTACAGATTCTTGTCTGCCTTGTTCACTGCTGTGATCTACACATAGAAGAGTCACGGGGCACGATAGGCTTTCAATAGATATTTAATAAGGGAATGAGAGGGAGTGAGAGAAGGAATGAGTGACTGTCCAGTACTATGCTGGGAACCCCAGCTTCACCAGCAACAATGTGAAGAAGAAATGAGCAGAGGGAAGTGTTCCTTATGGGCAGGACTGGGTAGAAAGAAGAAATTGCTATTGAGGAATGTCTCCTCTGTCAGATGCCTCTGGAAACATCTGCTTGCACCCACTTGTGCCCCACAGCACTTGCTGCAGCAGGAGCTTAGGGTAAGAGAGGCTAGAAGCCACCTAATTGGGCAAGAGGCTGGGACGAAGGAAGGGTTGGGCCCCATGGCTGGAAGGCCACTGATGTGAGAAAAGGACACAATGACAGTCACATTTGCAACAGGTAGTAGAGCACAATGAACATCTTAATAAGAAAATTTTACAATTTACAAAGTGGTTTTTTTCCCTTTAAGAAAAACTTGCAGAAAGAATAACTAAAGACACTTGGAACTTGCTGCATGATTTGGGTGAATCATGGACAATTTGTCAGGAGATGAGGTCCTAGCCTTTTCCTTATATATATACAAATATATCCCAAGAATAGGTTTATGAGAATGTCACCTATGAAAAATTACTGAATCATTGAACACAGATCTACCAAGCTCTCATCTGTGCATTGGGCACGCTGCTGGTCCCTGGGGAAACAACACTCAGTAAGACAGACAGAGCCCTCATGGGGCTTATATTTTAATGAGGAAGACCAATGACCAACATGTGGCCCAACCACAACTACTGTTGTTGCAGGCTATGCTTTGCGACACAAAAGAAATAGACGGAGAGAGCCCAAGGAGACCCTGGTATGGATGGGAATGAAGGAAAGGGCAGCACAGCATCAGGGCCCATCCTGCCTCTGACTTACACTTGCCACACACTTCCAATGTTTGCGGCCCATCGCGTCTCAGAACATCAGCAGAGGCATCACCTGAGAATTTCTTTTTCTTTCCTCAAATAGTTTATTGTCAAGTTGGTTTCTATGTAATACCTAGTGCTCATCCCCACAAGTGCCCTCCTCCATGCCCATCGCCCCCTTCCCCTCCCCCTCACCCCCATCAGCCCTTTGTTTGTTCTCAGCATTTTCAAGAGTCGCTCATGGTTTGCCTCCCTCCCTCTCCCCCACTATTTTTCCCCTTCTTCTTCCCCATGGTCCTCCGTTAAGTTCCTCCTAATCCACCTATACATGAAAACATATGGTATCTGTCCTTCTCTGCTGGACTTATTTCACTCAGCATAACACCCTCAAGGTCCATCCATGTTGCTACACATGGCCAGATTTCATTCTTTCTCATTGCCATGTAGTATTCCATCGTCTAGATAAACCACATCTTCTTGATCCATTTGTCACTTGATGGACACTTAGGCTCTTTCCACATTTTGGCTATTGTTGAGAGTACTGCTGTGAACATTGGGGTACATGTGCCCCTATGCATCAGCACTCCTGTATCCCTTGGGTAAATTCCTAGCAGTGCTATTGCTGGGTCATAGGGGAGTTCTATTGTTAATTTTTTGAGGAACCTCCACACTGTTTTCCAGAGGGGCTGCACCCGTTTACATTCCCACCGACAGTGTAGGAGGGAGCCTGTTTCTCCACATCCTCATCAGCATCTAGAGTCTCCTAATTTGTTCATTTTAGCCACTCTGATCAGCGTGAGGTGATATCTCAATGTAGTTTTTGTCTGCATTTCCCTGATGATGAGTGATGCTGAGCATCATTTCGTGTGTCTGTTGGCCATCTGGATGTCCTCTTTGGAGAGGTGTCTGTTCATATCTTCTGCTCATTCCTTCAGTGTATTATTTGTTTTTCGGGTATGGAGTTTGGTGAGTTCCTTATAGATTTTGGACACTAGCCCTTTATCTGATATGTCATTTGCAACTATCTTTTCCCATTCTGTCAGTTGGCTCTTAGTTTTATGGATTGTTTCCTTTGCTGTGCAGAAACTCTTAATCTTGATGAGGTCCCAATAGTTCATTTTTGCTCTTGATTCCCTTGCCTTTGGGGATGTGTCAAGTAAGAATTTGCTGTGTTTGAGGTCAAAGAGGTTGTTTCCTGCTTTCTCCTCTAGGGTTGTGATGGTTTCCTGTCTCACATTCAGGTCCTTTGTCCATTTTGAGTTTATTTTTGTGTATGGTGTGAGAAAGTGATCTAGTTTCATTCTTCTGCATGTTGCTGTCACTTCTCCCAGCACCTTACTAAAGAGGCTGTCTTTTTTCCATTGGATACTCTTTCCTGCTCTGTCAAAGATTAGTTGGCCATACATTTGTGGGTCCAATTCTGAGTTCTCTATTCTATTCCATTGGTCTATGTGTCTGTTTTTGTGCCAATACGATACTGTCTTGATGATGACAGCTTTGTAGTAGAGGCTAAAGTCTGGGATGGTGATGTCTCCCGTTTTGTTTTTATTCTTCAATATTACCTTGGCTATTCGGGGCCTTTTGTGGTTCCATACAAATTTTAGGATAGTTTGTTCTGGTTTTGAGAAGAATGCTGGTGCAATTTTGATTGGGATGGCATTGAATGTGTAGACTGCTTTGGGTAGTAATGATATTTTAACAATATTTATTCTTTTGATCCATGAGCATGGAATGTTTTTCCATTTCTTTGTGTCTTCTTCAATTTCCTTCATAAGTTTTCTATAGTTTTCACCATACAGATCTCTTATATCTTTGGTTAGGTTTATTCCTAGGTATTTTTTTGTGCAGTTGTGAATGGGATCAGTTTCTTGATTTCTCTTTCTGTTGCTTCATTATTGGTGTATAAAAATGGAACCAATTTCTACACATTGATTTTGTATCCTGCAACTTTGCTAAATTCACGGATCAGTTCTAGTAGGCTTCTGGTGGAGTCTGTCAGGTTTTCTATGTAGAGTATCATGTTGTCTGCGAAAAGTGAAACTTTGACTTCTTCTTTGCCAATTCTGATGCCTTTTATTTCCTTTTGTTGTCTGATCGCTGATACTAGGACTTCTAGCACTATGTTAAACAACAGCTCACCTGAGAATTTCTTAGGCAGAACCTCAGGCCTCCTCACAGAACTCCTGAATCAATCCGAATTCCTAACAAGATTCCTCAAGGTTTGTGTAGACACTAAAGTATGAAAACTACTCTTCAGAACTCCTCCTAAATGCCAGTACTGTGCTATTTCCACGCTCTGTCTGTATAACAAAGAGCAAGACAGAAGTGCCTTCTCACTGCCGGTGGTCTCCTACCATGGTTAAGTGGAGTGAGTGGGCCCAGATTCCTGATCCCTGAAGGGTGCTAACTTGGAGCTGTGTATTTCAGGCTTTCCCAGGACTTCCCCCGGGATTAAACCTGGGTACCCACTGTGGTAGCTGGTACCGGCTATTGGCTGCCTTCCCTTCTCTGTGTCATTTCCCTAAGTTCCCACCGGTATTCTGCACACTCCCCAGGTAAACTGCTATTGTTTGCTTCCTGTCTCAGGGTGCTCTGAAGGAACCCCAAGCTAGGATAGCAGGCCCCTCTGAGAAGGGGGCATCTGAGTAGAGAACTGAAAGATGAAAAGGAACAAGGAGAGGTGCTCTCCCAGCAAAGGCAACAGTCAATGAAAGGCGCTGAGGCTGGGAAAAAACACGCAGGACTCCAGGATCAGAACTGAGGCCAGCGTGGCAGGAGCATGATGGGAGTTTTGTGGGGAAGGAGCCACACAGGAGTAAAATGGAGAAGTGTTGACACCAGTGTACGAATGCAGGTGACAGATGAGCATGACTGGATAGATCTGGTGGAGCGGGGTTTGTAGATGGTCAAAGGCAGGTAGAAGAGTCATGACTTCATCACTAAGTCTAGCCTGAAGATATCCACAACTGTCTGGAAACATTCACACAACCACTAGTACCTACTGTTGATGAGAAGCCTTTCCACTATCATCAACAGTCAATTAAGTGTAGTTTGTATGTTATACGTATTAAATACTGTATTCTTACAATAAAGCAAGCTAGAAAAAAGAAAACATTAAGAAAATCATTAGAGAACATATAGATAGTATTGTACTCTATATACAGAAAAAAATTCACATGTGAGTGAACCCGCACAGTTCGAACTCATGCTGTTCAAGGGTCAGTGGTACTTATTTATTTGAGGAAGAGCTCAATAGGGCTGGAGCCGTAAGTGACAGGGCAGTAGTTCCCAACCCTGTTTCACTGAATGATTTATACAGTTTTCTTACTTTCAGGATTCCTCAAAGACTTTCATCTGTGCTTAGTGATTCTCCACAAGAAAGGCATGATATGTCAGATTTCCTAATCTGATAAAGATCATGCTCTTTGATGTTTTCAATTTTTAAAGAAACATTTAGATTACCTCCAGATAAGAAAAATCATCTTAGATCACATTATGAAGTGACTTGTGAGTCAAACCCAGGAAATGACAATAAAAAAGTAAGAAGCTGTTAAGAAGTGACCATTAATATAATCGTATTGATGTTTTAGAAAGCTAATTCTCATAGTAGAGACCATTTGCTGAACCGATAGCTATAATAATCGGATTTTAAATGATCACATAACCTCTGCTAACAACACATCCTAATCTTAAAATATTCTTCTTGTCAAGTTCTTCAGTGCATCTAACCTAAATCCTTCTTGCTGCAGATTAAGTCCACGTATCATCCCTGCACTCTCCTTTATCATTCATGTTATTTTTCCAGACTATAACAGAATATTTTCCTCTTTTGCTGACTCCAGCACAACTCATTAAATACACCAGAGGAACACAGATGGTGAACACAAGAATCAGAGGATTTCCAAACCCAAACTTTTTTAAAAATAACAAACAGTTCAGCTGCCTGTGCATTTGTTCTGGAGTCTATTCCTTTCCAGAAATAAATATCTAGATATAAATACGCTCTTTCTTGCAGAAACCATTCTGTTTTACCTCCTGAACACTATTGCTTGTGAATATTTGTACAGAACACTGTGCTATCCAGTGACTGGGTGATTGCTATTTCTCATCAATCCCCTGTGAGAATCCCAGATTAAGACCGAATATAGGAGCGCCTCGGTGTCTCAGTTGGTTAATCATCTCAGAGCCTGGAGCCTGCTTCAGATTCTGTGTCTTCCTCTCTCTCTGCCTCTTCCCCACTCCCCAACTTATTCCAGTTCTCTCTCTCTCTCTCTCTCTGCCCCACCCCTGCTCACACATGCAGTCTCTCTCAAGGTAAATAAACAAGCTTTAAAAAAAAAAAAAAGATTGAAGAGAGCTAGAATCAGGAGTCCCCTGCCACCAGCTATGTGACCTTTAATAGGACACCATCCCCTCTGTGTTTCACCTACTTGCTGTATGATAGGAAAGCCTACTGTACCTTGTCCATGAGTCTGAGAACTTCTCTCTCATCCTCTTTGCTATCCAGTCTACGAAAGAGGCAAATTCCTAGGATTGGAGAAACCTCTAGATGCTTTCCCTCCCAAGGCCCCAGCTCTATTACATTCACAACAGAAAATGACACAGAGCTGAAAATGTAGTAATAATCACACTCTCCCATCCTCTCCTAGATCAAGTGAAGTTAAGTATAGATATGTAAACGTTCTGGTTTTTACTACCCCTCAAAGTGCTGCACAGAACATTTCTTTTTCCTTGGAATAAAAACGTGACACAGTTTCTCAAATTCTACCTATGAGTAAGATACAAGGAAACCCTATACATCTCTTGGGGACCTTCCCTCAACATGCTAGAGGCAATTGGTGAGCCCCAACTAGAAAATTCAGGGAAAAGAATCCGAGTCTGAGAAGAAAACTTTCAAGTTTTAGTATAATGCTTATAGTTTGTTAAACTAGAAATCCTATATCTAGCCTATAGATTTTTTTTATGTTTGAGCAAGCTTATAAAAATGAGAATTATTCACAAAACATCTAGGTTTCCCATTTCTCTTAAAATATCTTAGGATCTTCCTATGCTAGAACCCCATCACCTTGCTGGCATGAAACACAGCTCGTCCCTTATTCTTTCTCATTGTTTTCCTGACACATGCCCAAGGCCTTCAACAGGCTTTTGCAGTCTTTTTGCTTTTGTTTAAAAACCGTTAAGGGGTGCCTGGGTGGCTTAGTCGGTTAAGTGTCCAACTTTTGCTCAGGTCATGATCTCGCGGTTCGTGGGTTCGAGCCCCGCGTCGGGCTCTGTGCTAGCTGCCAGCTCAGAGTCTGGAGCCTGTTTCAGTCTGTGACTCCCTCTCTCTCTGACCCTCCCCTGCTCACGCTCTCTCTCTCCTAGAAATAAATAAAATAATAATAATAATAAAATAAATAAATAAAAAAAATAAAAACCGAAGAAAGTTTCTCTGTATCGTGTCTTGGGGAAACAAGAGATACACCAAGAGGACTGATCAAGAAAAATGGAAAACAGTTTATTTTTATGGGGAAGAAGAGGGCATAGCTTTTCATTCAGACAAATGTGATCCCACTTGACTCTTTCATCTGCCTGGCCCTGTGGGCATTTATAATTGACAATTTGGGGAAGCCTGGGAGAAAGCAGAGGGGGAACCATCCTGAACAAGAATCAGCTGTCCCTTCTCCAGGACTCAGTCTCTCCATCTGTGAAATTAGCTGGTTGGACTGGTCCTTCCTGGCTTGGGCAGAAAGTCTAACATCCTGTTTTCCAACAAAGTCAAAAAGCTTCTGATAAGCACAAGTCAACCCCATTTGGGTTCTGCTAGGGTAAGAAAAGACAATACTGACACCCAGTGGACCATTAACCAGCTCCCATCTGATGCACTGAAGTTCCTGAGGACTGCCATGGGAACTGAGGCTCAGACAGAACCTTCTTCACATCCTGGAAGCAGAGCAAACAAAAGACTACATAAAGTCAAGGACAGGAATTAAAAAAAAAATAAAATAAAAAGACAACAACCATGTACTCGCTTATTTTCCAAACCCTTCTGATGGAGATCTGGGGGAATCATGGTCTGGCTTAAAATATCCATTATATCACAAGCATTTGTATTCAACAATGTATTTGCCTTACATAATGGAAACAAATATGCTTTTGAAAATGCAAGGCTTATTTCCCAGGAGGTAAAAGCCCAAACATGCTGAACTGTTCTATAATGATTTCTTTGATTTATTAATTAGTCTTCTGAGCCCTGAAAAGTAAATGATAAATATCTGCAATGATGAGGACAGGGACTCTGTTTGACTAGTTTGTGAACCTCTCAGCATGACCTCTCATCCTTCAGTTTGGAATAATAATGAGGTTACTGCAAGTGTGAAGGCTGAGGCAGAATTGGCAGGAAAAACACATTTTGAGAGCTTCTTTCACTTTCAATGGGCTAATAGTGACCAGAGTTATAAAACCAGCAAGATCTAAAATGTAACCTTTGGTGACATTTAGTCTGACTGGTGAATAAAAGAAAGTAAATGAAAAATGTATGTTCGTAATTATTATTTCACATCTAAAGCCCTTGATTTTGGAGGTTTAAAAAATAAAAGATCAGCAACCTGGCCTTCCAATCACAATGTAAGCTGACATCTCGATGCAATACTCTAAATCAGGCTTCAGAATAATAGCAGGAAGGCTTAATGCTGTTACAAAAATATCTAAGAATCTCGACTTTTTTCATTAGTGGAGGAATCACCAGCTGGCATCATGGCAAACTGAAAGGCTCAAGACACACACAGCAGAAAGGACAGAGTGAACTGGCTCATAGATTCTCCTCTCCTCTTACAAACAACAAAATCAAGGTGGGGGGGGGGGAATACCAGAAAAAAAACCTGCCACAACCAAACAAGGAAATCGAATGTTATAATCTCTAAAAGGTAAAAGAAAGGAGAAGACTGGCCCTTATCTCATCCCCAGATGACACTACAAGTCCTGAGAATATCCCTCAAATATTCCCAAATTAGCAAGAAATGTAAGAATGGTATCCATTTTGTCTCTTTTGATCTCAAGGTAGAACTGAGGCAATGGTCTAGGGATGAGGAGAAATGAGAAGTGGACCATTGCATTGCCCACCTGTGCAAAGGCATAGGCTCCTGAACTCCATGCTGGATTGGGAGAACCATCTAGAAGATATTAAGTGGAGCAGTCCCAGGCACAAGACAAAAACAAAATTTAAGAAAAAAGGAACAGAAACCAGTTCCTCTAAGAAAGACTGTAAACAACTCCAGTGGGAACTCTCCCTTCCCCCTCCATGACCACAGGGTAGCAGGAGGAGGATGGGACCTAACACCTGGATCTTCTAGCTGGAGCTAGAAGCTAAGACAAGTCTCCAGTAATGGTGGAGAGAGGGCTGGGGAGAAACTGACAGACAAGCTAGGTAACCTAGAGAGCAGCTCTCTTAAGCAGGCGGAATGTAAACAGTAGCAAGGTGTTAACCTGAAAATACAGCATGAAAAAGCAGTTAAAAAGATTAATATCTCCGTTTCATAGAAAACATACCCCAAGGATCATTCCCAAGTGCTTTGCCCAATAGAATACATTAATAAGATTACTTAAAAGCAATAAGCAATAAATTAAACCTCTCAAAGTCTAGCCAAATAAACTACAGAATCAAACATAAAAAGATCTAGTAAAGGAAGTGAATTAAGAACCAAACTAATACCATTAAAAAACTAATGAATAAATTAGAAGCAGCAAGAAAGAAAATAAATATAATCAAAAATGAAATTCAGGACAGAAGTCTTGAGATAATCACAGTAGAAAGGAGGGGGGAAAAGCTAAGGAAAAGCAAATAATAGATATAAAACAGGAAGTTATTATATTCTAAAAAGAGAAAATCTCTGAAGTAGTGTTGTAGGTTTTACTGTGCCCCCCACCCCAAAAAGATATATTGAAGTGCTAACTCCCAGGACCTATGAATGTGAACTTATTTGTAAATAGCATCTTTGCAGGTATGATAAAGTTATGACAAGGTCATACTTCTTAGGTGGACCTTAATCCAATATGACCAGTGTCCTTATAAAAGAAACCAGATGTTAAGAGAAGTTCATGTGATGAGGCATCTGGGAGGCTCAGTTGGTTAAGTGTCTGAGGTAGGCTCAGGTCGTGATCTTGCAGTTGGTTCGTGAGTTCGAGCCCCACATCAGGCTCCGTGCTGACAGCTCAGAGCCTGGAGCCTGCTTCAGATTCTGTGTCTCCCTCTCTCTCTGCCCCTCCCCTGCTCATGCTCTCTCTCTCTCTCTCTCAAAAATAACAAAGAAAACATTTTAAAAAGAGAGAGAGAAGGTCATGTGAAGACACAGAGACACACAGAGAAAGATCACCAAATGAACACCAAAGCAGAGATCTGAGTGATGTAGCTACAAATCAGTGAACCTCCCTGATTGCCAGCCTCCACCATAAGCCAAGAGAGGGGCATAGAACAGATTCTCCATCACAGCCATCCAGGAGAATTGACCTGCTGAAATCCTGTTTTTGAAATAGTAGCTTTTAGAACTGTGTGAAAACAAATTTCTATTATTTTAAGCTACTCAGTTCATGTGGTACCTTGTTAAAGCTGCACTAGAAAATGAAAACAAGTACCAAATTCTACAAATAGAACATATGAACAACTCAGTTAAAGTATTAGCAGGAATTTTTAATGAAATTAAAGCAACAGAGAAAGTACAGACCATGTTCCAGGAAATATTGAAATAGCTGATTGACACCAAAGCCTACCATGGTTAAACAACTACACTTCAAGAATGAAAAAATTTCAAGCTTAGAGACAGAAAAATAACACAGGGACTTTAGTCATCTATGATAATTCCTTAAAAAAACAGAAAAAGAAAAAAATTGCTTTTGATGAAGTGATAAAATCTAGCCAATTAAGACAGAAATCAAAATAGAGACCTCAGCTATGCAGAAGCTGCATAACTCAGGATAAAATAAAATAACACTGGGATGAGCACTGAATCAGCTTAAATATAGTACTAATAAAAAAATAACACTGGGAACTAAGATTGAGAAATGGAATAGAAACTTTATAAATCTTAGCAAAAGAGAACTTCTACAACCTTCATTTTGACCTCAAACTTTTTAAATAATGAAGTTCCTCCCTCCAGCTTATGTCTTATTAACTCAAGAAAAAGACGTCGTGTGCTAACATGCCCTGATGAGAACCAAACCTGCTAAGGATTGCCCTGGGCCAGCAAGACCTAACCCATGATTGACTCCAAGACAATGATCCTCTACTGCCTGCCTGCATGTACCCTCCAACATTTGCCCCCCATTTTCTTTACATAAACCTGGAAGTATCTTCAGCACTTTGGAGACAATCTTTGAGATGCTAGTCCGTGGTCTCCCAAATTTTAGCCTTCCAGAAATAAATTCCGATCTTATTGTACTGCCACTTGTTACTCTGCCTTTGGATTTTATCAGAGGCCAGTAGCCAAACCTGATCTGTTCAGGTCCCATGGAGCCAGTGCTCTTGCACTCTGTGCCCCAGCTACATCAGTAGAAATATTTAAATATAATAAAAGTACGAAAAAGTAACTACTGGGGTGCCTGGGTGGCTCAGTCAGTTAAGTGTCCATCTCTTGATTTCAGTTCAGGTCACGATCTCATGGTTTGTTGGTTTGGGCCTGGCATCAGACTCTGCGTTGACAGTGTGGAGCCTACTTGGGATTCTCTCTCTCCCTCTCTCTCTGCTCCTCCCCCCACTCATGCTCTATTCTCTCTCTCTCAAAATAAATAAACAAACATGTAAAAATAAAAGTAACTACTACTAGTTTGAGAGAAGGCCACAAATTAATAAATACTGGATAGAATTTAAATATGATGTTTAAAAAAGAATGAATGCAAACTGTTTAATATTTTACCTCATTTTTCTCAACATTCAACACTCTTAACAACGATAAAGATCTACATGGGAGCCAAGGTACTAGACATCGGGAACCCTTAATGAGTAAGACATGGTACCTACTTTCCAAGATTTATAATCTTGTCACAAAAATAAAGCTGATTTTTGCACACTTTATTAGACTTTTACATTGGCATCATCATAGGTAGCTCCCACTCTTTTATGAAATAGGCATTGGTCAAGCCACTTAATACATGTGCCATGGATTCCACACAGCAGAGCTGTAAGAAAGGGGCATTATTGGGACGCCTAGGTGGCTCAGTCGGCTAAGCATCTGACTTCAGCTCAGGTCATGATCTCACAGTTCGTAGGTTTGAAACCTGTGTCCAGCTCTGTGCTGACAGCTAGCTCAGAGCCTGGAGCCTGTCTTCTGATTCTGTGTCTCCCTCTCTCTCTGACCCTCCCCTGCTCATGCTATCTCTCTCTCTCTCAGAAATAAATAAAACATTAAAAAACTTTTTTAAAAAGGGAAGGCATTATTATCCTTATTATACATTTTATGAGAAAGAAATATTTACCTAAAAGTTATTAACTTGAATTTCACTTTCATTTCATTCCTAGTAAAATTCTAATCAATAGTCTTTTTTTGGGTGAAAGAAAAAAAGAAGGGGAACAGAATCCATTTTCAGCCCAAGTGTTAACTAGCTATATGTGACAGTTAATTTTAGGTGTCATCTTCACTGGGGATGCCCACATAGCTCATACAATATTATTTCTGAGCTTCTCTGTGAGGGTGTCTATGGAACAGACTAGCATCAGAATCAGCAGACTAAGTAAAGAAAATCACCCTCACCAATTCAGGTGAGCACCACCCAGTCTGTTGCTGGCCTGAAAGCAAAAAAAAAAAAAAAAAGCAGAGGAAGGATGAATTTGCTCTCTGACATCTGTCTTCTCCAGCTCTCAGACCTCTGCACTCCTGGTTCTCAGGCTTTTGGACTCAGATCAGGATTTATACCTTTGGCACCTCAATTCTCAGATGTTTTTTTCTCAGACTGAATTACACCACTGGGTTTGCTGGTCTCTAGCTTATAGGGCAGATCACGGGACTTCTCAGCCTCCCATGATCCAATTCCTGTAATAAATCAGTTGATCAACCTCTCTCTTACTCCCTATTGAGAGAGCATATATGTATGTGTATGAATATATCCTACTGGTCTCTGGAGAAACCTCATACACTGTGTGACCTTGGACTCATGACTATTATTCTGCATCTTGTACCAGAGGGATGATACTAGTTGTCCCCACATCAGTTTCCCTTCTCTTCCTCTAATTATAGAATTCCTGGATTTTAGATGGGCACATACAGAATGAGAACTGTTATTCCAGCCTCTTTAGCAGCTGAGTGTGACTATGTTACTATGACACAACCCAGTTAGTAGATTTGAGGCACTTCCTCGATAGTAACCTTAAAGGGAAAGATTGTGTTTCCCCCCCCGAATTCCAACCCCCTGCTGATGCTTAGAATATCAGTGTGCTGACTTGAACTTTATATCAGGAGGCTGGGTTTCCTTCGAAGGAGGCAGGGGCAGAAAGCCGGAAGACACATAAATCTCTAGATGATTGTGGAGCCACTACATCAGCTCTGATATGTCCATATCTGAACTTTACAGAAGAGAAAAACAAAATACCTATATTATTTAAGCCATTATTTTTGCATTTCAGTTATAGCTAATCTAATCTCACAGAGGCGAAGGACTTTCCTTTTTATTTTTTAAATCAGTAAAAGCCCTTTAACCATATTAAAACAATGACGATGTAATTCTCTGGTTGAAGCAGGAGTAGGGAACAGAGCCACGTTTTACCATGAGTAAGGTGGAGCTTGGAGAAGAAAAATAACTTAAATTCAAAAAGGAAAATTCAGATCCAGACCTGGACTATGCTAACTTCTGTGGGTGTTGACTGGCAAAAAAAAAAAAAAAAGTGATTTTCGGCAGTTTCTCCCTGTTGACTCTATATACTCTCTTCCCCTGACTAATACTTCTCCTCCACATGAGAAGAGTAAAAGTAATTTTATTCCTCAAGTGTGGCAGACTGCCCAAGTATTTTAAATCATGCCAAAAAAAAAAAAAAAAAAAGATCAGAAAGACAATGGATGTCTCCTTCAAAAGCTGACATACACTTTTTGACCAGGAAAGAAAAGTAAAATGAAAAAGAGAGGTCAGGGAGGAGCTATTGACCAATTCTGAGGACACACACAGCTCCCCCTCTCTCCACCTGGAGAATGACTTCTAATTGCCTCCCAGACTTTGGTTTCCAGCCCCTTCCATCTCCCCAGCTTCAAGGGGGATGCTGGGGATTCAAAGGCATCCATTCAACAAAGAGTCATAAAGATCTACATGGGAGCCACAATGCCACAGGAATACCAAGGAATCCAATATGAGTAAAATATGGTTCCTGACCTACAAATTTGTAGTTTTCTCACAAAAATAATAACCACAATATTTGAACACCTTATTAGCTGTGTTGCATTACTAGCAGCTCACATCCTAGTGTGAAATAGGCATTGCTTAAGATGCTTGGCAAGTATATTATGGCTATTATCCTGATTTTACAGATGAGAAAGTAAAGCACAGAGCAATTAAATAATATGCCCAAGAAGATACAGCAAGTTGCAAATGCCTCCTCATTTAAGACTCACCAGAGTCCTAGTTATCAGCACTGGTCTAATACCTTAAGTATCATCACACTTAATCACTGACAAAAATGTGGGCAAATGGACATAGACAAGTGTTGAGAGTGTGAGCGAATACAGTTTTAGTGGAAGAAATACAAAACAAGATACAGAGAAAAAAAAATTACATAACATCTCGTAGGTATTAAAACCCAAGCATGAGCAGGTAAACTGAACTCCATATTTAAGCTCTTCTAAAACCTCACAATGCAACATGGGCTATGATAAAGATAAGCAGGGTGCCCTGTGGAAGCAGCTCTCAGAAAAGACATCTGAGCAAGTGAGTAGGAGAGCATTCATGAAATGCTTCTTAATGGAATGAGACATCCAAGCTAAGCCCAAAAGGGTGGTTAGGTCCAGGTGGGGAATGGCTTTCCTTGTTGGTAGAATTAAGTGCAAAGTCCTGCGGGCAGAGAACTTGCCTCCTTGGGGGAAGTGCCAGTCCTGTGATTGGAGGTTTGAATGGTAAGGATGGAATGGAGAAAGAAGTGACTAAAAATGGCATCTCACTCAGCATCCCTCCTCATTAGGGAAATACAAATCAAAACCACACTGAGATACCACCTCATGCCAGTCAGAGTGGCTAAAATGAGCAAATCAGAGAACTCTAGATGCTGGCGAGGATGTGGAGACACGGGCACCCTCCTACACTGTTGGTGGGAATGTCAACTGGTACAGCCCCTCTGGAAAACAGTGTGGAGGTTCCTCAGGAAACTAACAATAGAACTCCCCTGTGACCCAGCAATAGCACTGCTAGGAATTTACCCAAGGGATACAGAAATGTTGATGCATAGGAGCACGTGTACCCCAATGTTCATAGCAGCACTCTCCACAATAGCTAAAACCTGGAAAGAGCCTAAGTGTCCATCAACAGATGAATGGATCAAGAAGATGTGGTTTATCTATACTATGGAATACTACATGGCAATGAGAAAGAATGAAATCTGGCCACGTGTAGCAACATGGATGGACCTTGAGGGTGTTATGCTGAGCGAAATAAGTCAGGCAGAGAAGGACAAATATCATTTGTTTGCACGTATAGGATTAGGAGGAACTTGACGGAGGACTATGGGGGAGAAGAAGGGGGTAAATGGTGGGGGAAAGGGAGAGAGGCAAACCATGAGAGACTCTTGAATGCTGACAAAAACTGAGGACTGATGGATGGGGGGAGGATGGGCATGGAGGAGGGCACTTGTGGGGATGAGCACTGAGTGTTATGTGGAAACTAATTTGACAATAAACTATTTGAAAAGGAAAAAAAAAAAGAAAATGGCATCTCAGTCTCCAAGTGTCCCTCACTAAAGCCAATCTTTCTCTAAACATTTGCTCTTCCCCTGGCTCCTGTGACTCAGTTACTATCTTAATAATTCAGGTTCTAAGTCTTCACATCACCTCTGACATGTCCCTCTCCCTTGCCTCAGCATTCAAATCCTTATCACCTTTTGTTAAATTACCTGATATACATGCCTTTTTGTTATTCCCATCACCACACAATGAGTGTACCCCAATTCACCTCAAGCCTAGACAACAGCAATTACCCAGCAGTCTACAATTTTCAGCCCAGCTTTTTAAAACCCACATGCCACACAAGATCTTGGGATCTCGTGAGCACATGGCAAAATCAGGCATTTCAATCCCACATGCAAACGCCCGTACAAATAGCACCAGATATATGGAAAGACATTCAGCCTTTTACTGGCAACCAAAATAAGTGCTAGGAGTTAATTCTTACTTGGCTCAAGGGCAATCCAATGTATCATGCTACACAACACTTACTATACCTTCTTTGCCCTTTTCTTTCCATTCTCACTATGCACAGAACCCTTCCTTCATCTCCCTCCATTATATATTCCCTACCATCTACCAAAATATCTCTGACTCATGCTGTGATATTCCAATGTATATTTAAAAATGTATATTTAGTATTTATCTGTTTCTGGCACCCTTGGAATTTTCTGAGTTATAAGAGGACAATGATGTCTTTTGTTATGTTAATAACAGCTTCTGGATCCCACCCAAGGATGAGAGCTAGTTATCAGGAAAACCAACCATGGAATTACAGGGTTGGAACGTTCAGCCCCACGCCCCTGACGTCTAAGGAAGGGAGAGAGGATGGAGATGGAATCGGAACCAACAAATACATGATTTAATTAATCATGTCTCTATAATGAAGCCTCCATAAACACAAACAAAAGAACCAACAACAACAGAAACAGCATTTCAAAAGATTCCTAGTTGGTGAACACGTGGGGATTCAAAGAGAATGACTCGCCAAGAGAGCCTGGAGGCTCCACACCCCTTCCCCATACCTTGTCCTATCATTTCTTCCATCTGGCTGTTCCTGAGTTACATCCTTATATAATAAACTGGCTATCTGAGTTCTGTGAGCTGCTCATCAAAATAATGTAACCCAAGGAGAGGGTTGTTGGAACCTCCAGTCTATAGCCAATTGGACAGAACCACAGGTGACAAGCTGGACTTGAAAGTGGCATCCAAACTGGGGGACTGAGAGGAATCATGTGGGACTGAGCTCTCAACATGTGGAATCTGATGCTATCTCACACTAGCGAGTGTCAGAGTTGGATTGAATTGTAGGGCGCCCAGCTGCTTGGTGTCCACTGGCCGCCTAACCATGAATCAGAATTGGTAACCAGAAGACTTATATGCTTTTGTTCCTCCACTTGTATTTATACATAGATCTCCACTCCTACTTTTTCTTTTAAGATCCTCTTGGCAAGGTGGCCATGTTCCTTTTCAGATCGTCCTTCTCCAAAGACCATCCTGGTCTTTGGTGATCCCCCTACTGATAAGCAAGGAAGGGAAAGAGAAGAGATGAGGAAAGGGAGAGGGATGCTTGGAGGAAGGGAGGAAATTCTCAGAAGGCAATATCAAAATATTTATTCAATATAAGGCTACTGAATGGAGATTAATCACTGGAACTACAGTTGACCCTTGAACGACATAGGTTTGAACTGTGCTGTGCTTATATGGAGGGATTTTTTCCCCAGTAAATACGGTTCAGGGCTGTAAATATATTTTCTCTTTCTTATGTTTTAATAACTTTTTCTCTAGCTTTATTGTAAGAATATAGCACATAACAGGTGAAATATATGTTGCCTGACTGTTTACGTTACCAGTAAGGCTTCCAATCAACAGTAGGCTATTAATCAAGTTTGTTAAAGTTATATGCCGAATTTAGACTGCATGGGGGTTGGCACCCTTAACCCCCAAGTTGTTGAAGAATCCACTATATTTTCCTAATCAAAAGGTACTGGTATAAAATTCACAGAGACCAAAAGTAGATGTAGGGAAAGGCTGGGAGTCAGGAGGAATGCAAGTTACTGCTCAGTAGCTCAAGTTACTACCAGAGTGATAAAAACCTACATACCAGTGATGGTTGCACAATATTATGAGTGCTACAAACACCACTGAATCGTACACTTAAAAATGGTCACATGGGAAATTTTATGTTGTATGTGTTTTGCCACAATAAAAACAGAAGGGACTGGCATGTCTTTGGCTGTTATCGCCTCCCAGGCTCCTTCTTCCTGCCCAGAATAGAGACCATGCCCACCATATCGGTACAGAAGCCAACTAGACACCATGAGGTGACAAGCAGGGGGATGAAAGCCAACATATTAAAGTAAGTTGGTGGAACAGAAACAAAGACAGTATCAAGGTTCCTGCGGGCATGAGCAGCCTCACAGTTGCAAACTGATGAGCCCCAGATTTCTTATCATAAGAGAAACTGGAAGTCCCCATTGTTTACAGCACTTAAGTTTTCAATTACTTGCCACTAATATACACTCCTAACAGACACAATTCCCCACTGAAGGAAGTTGTGCATTGAGACTGGGAAATGGACTGGGAACATGGTCCTTAAGATCCTCCCAATCTGGCCCTAAACTCCCCTTGCAGACTTCTCTCACCCTTTTTCCTCACGTGAACTCCAGACTCCAACTTTGCCTTTCTCTAAATAGAATGTTCACCTTTCTCCTTCCATGCCTTTGCTCATAGCACTTCCTGATTTAGAATGTCCTCTCCTGCCAGCTCCTCATAGCAACATTTCGACCCTGCCCTTCCCAGGAAAACTTTCTGCCAGCAAGGAGCCTTCTGAAATCTCTACCCTCTGTGGGTCCCATTTATCACCAGCATGTGATCCAAATACATTGGCAAGTCTTTTTAGATCTATTTTCATACTATATCCTATAGAAAACGACTCCCAGCCATGACCATGGGTCCCACCCTATGCAGGCCATGCTTGGCCTTTGTCTGGACAGTCAAAATTGTCTCCAGCTGGCTTCCTTATTCAGTGCTTCCCTTCTTACCTCCAATTTCCAGCAATTTCCAGATGCCCGAATAAGGTTCTGAAAAATGTAAGTTGGGTTATATTACCCTCTCCTGTTCAAACCCTCCAGGTGGCTTCCAAACGCATTAGAATAAAATCCGAGTTCCTTTCCTTGCTCGGCCTACCAGCCTTTTCCAATACCTGGTTCCGGTCTGGTCCTCCAAACTCTGCTTATTTATACTGTAACCATGCTGGCCTTCTTCTGTGCCTTGGACGTGCCAACCTAACTCCTGCCCTCAGACATTTGCACTTACAATTCATCTGCCTGGAATGTTCTCCTCCCGAATCTACACATAACTAGTTCCCTAACTAGTAGGAAATCTCTACCCAAATGTTTCCACCCCAGAAAGACCTGCTCTGACCACTTTATGTAAAAGAGACACAATATCCCTTTCTAACATTTATTCTTTTCCTTTGCACCATTTCTCCCACCCACCCCCCACCTCTACTCTGAGTCTAAACCTATTTTTGTTTTCTAATTTATTATAGGATTTCTCCCACTAGAATGTCAGCTCACTAGGGCAGGGACCGTGTTCTGTTTGTCACTGTATCTCTGGCATCTACCACAGTGCCAGGCACAGAGCAGGCCTGACCACCTTAATGTGTTGTGTTCGTTACAATCTGTGTACCTGCTTCATTATCACTGCCAGGTGGGTACTCACAACCCAAATCACCTTCAACAATTTCTCCAACTGAGCCTCCGCTTCCTCCCATCCTGCGTTTATCCCAATACCTACTGCAAAGTTCAGCGTATCCAAACACTGGTGTAATGAATGAATCTTTCAGTTTCTGGTTTTATTTTATGTCTGTCAGCAATCTCTTGCTTAATCTGTGATTTTACTGAAATGAGCAAAATTTGTCCTTCACCAATTAACTATTGTGAAATAATTTTTACATTAATTATTGTCATTTAGTTTTTTTTTCTATTTCGTTAGAAAAAAATGCCACCACTCTGAATCCTTCCTGCAGATATGAATACAAAATATATTTTTAAAATACAAAATATGAAATAAATTTAAAATCAGAACAGAAATAGTGGTGTGCTATTTAAAAAGCATTACTAGCAACGACAAGCCTGTTCACGTAAATAATAGTGAACTACTTTATTTATTGCTAGTCTAAATCATATAGCTAAATGACCACCACTGAAGTCTAAGTTTCCAAGGTTTCTGAGAATACCACCTCCCCCGCAGGTGCCAGCATCACGGAACCAAGTGCATGACCGAGATTCTGATAATTAAAGTCTTCAGGAGCAATACTACTTCAGATAAAATTATTAAAACCACAGTCTCCCTTCACTGCATATTGGTTAGCAAAAGAGGCCAGTCTGAAAAGCACTAAATACTAAATACTCCAAATATACAACATTCTCGAAAAGGCCAAAGTACAGAGACAGTAAGAAAGATCAGTGGTTAAATATAGTTAGTGCAACAAAACTGTACACTTAAATATGATTAAAATGGTAAGTTGCTTATAATGGATATTTTATTTTTATTTTGAAAAGAAAAAAAAAAAAACATCAGTGGTTGCCAAGAAGTTCATTAGGAGAGGTAAAAATGAACACATGAAGCACAGAGGATTTTTAGGTCAGTGAAACTCTTCTGTATGATACTATAAAGGTGGACGCATATCACTATGCACTTGTCAAAACCCACATAGCACATGTACCAGGGAGAGTCAGCCACAATATTAACTGTGGACTCTAGTTATAATAATGTATCAATGTTAGTTCTTCAATGATACAAAAAAAAATCTACACCACTGATGAAAGATGCCCCTAACAAGGAACTGAAGGGAAGTGGGAAAATGGGGTGTATGGGAATTCTCTGCACTTGCTACTCAATTCTCTATAAGCCTGAAACATGATGTCTGTTAATTTTCTTAAACATTCCTCATCTGGTCACCAGTATCTACTTAAATAGAATTTTAAAGAAAGTCCATAGGGATAAATTGTAGATTCAGTTTGCCATTATTTTAAAAACATTTTAACATTTATTTATTTTTGGGAGAGAGGCACAGAGTGGGAGTGCGGGAAGGGCAGAGAGAGAGGGAGACACAGGGTCTGAAACAGGCTCCAGGCTCTGAGCTGTCAGCACAGCGCCTGATGCAGGGCTTGAACTCACAAACCATGAGATCATGACCTGAGCCAAAGTCACGTGCTTTACCGGCTGAACACCCAGGCGCCCCAAGGCTGCCATTATTTTAAATAAGTGTTCACATTCCCCAATTACTCAGTGAGTTTTCTGTTTAATAAGTATTCTTAAATATCAAACACCTCTTTTGGGTAGATGTTTATTAAGTTCCTACTGTTTTCAAGGTTCTGTGGTAGGCACTCATATACATTTAAATAAATAAACCAAAGTATGTATTTGAAATCACCCCGGGGGAAGGAAAAGAAAAGAAGGATTTCCATAGGAATTCCCAGAAGCTTTTTCCTGGGTGCACTAGTCACCTTGCTCCTTAATCATTCACCCCAGCAAGCTCAGAGGAACTATCTCTCCTGCACATTTTTATGGATTCCTCACTTCTTCTCAACAGAAAGAAGATAATTTCTCAGAGCAAACGGCCACATTGATATTCATAGGATAAACGGTTTGTAACCGAACAGCAACACCCTGCTAATGTAAATTTCATACACAGCTTCCAAAAGGTTAAACAATGCTGCTTCGCTCTACTGTGCCCGGAAAGCAAATGACAGCAAGAGGCTCAACCCTGGTGCCAGGCTGGGCTGAGTCCTCATGCAGAAAGTTCTCTCAGCAACAAGGTCTTGCTCTCTGCTTAGGAGAGATGTTCAGTGCCCTTTAACAGAGTTCCCTGAAAACTAATGACTCAGCGCACACACAAATACAATTCCTACTCAACTTTCTGGACTCAAAAGTGAAAGATCACGGTAGAGGATGGGCGGAAGCAGAGATGGAATTATTTGCATGTTTACTTTATGAATATGTATTTTTAAACAACTTTCCCAAATATGCTCGCTGCATATCATTGTCGCCTCCCACTGGTCCTCAACTTAGCACCCTGACTCCACCTCCTCTCATTCAATCCACCTTGAGTGCCTACTGTATGATAAGCACCCCTAAAGGTAGTAAAAGTATAACAATGAAGAATTCAGATAACTTCTTTGCCCCCAGGAAGTTTATATTCTTGGAGACGCTGACAATAAGCTTAGTCTGGACTGTGTTAAATGCTATGGAGAAAACTAAAATGAGGTGATGGTGTAACAAGGAGAGAGATGGTGGTGGAGCCTTTGGTATATAAAATTTAGAGAACTGGGTCATGAAGACCTCCATAAAGAGGGGTCATTTAAACTAAGAATAGGATGACCAGTAGGGGCCAACTATCTGAGGACGTGTAAAGGCCCCAGGCAGCAGGACTAATCTAGCATGTTCAAGGCTAGGTAGGAGGTTAGTGTGTCCAGAAAGAGTGAGAGTGGAAAAAGTGATGATCAGGGGCCGAGTGGTAGAGAACCTTGTGACCATTCTGGGTTTTATGCTACATACAATAGAGAAGCAAAGAAGGATTTTAATCAGGAAAGCACAAAGACCTGACGTAGACTTTGACAAGATCAGTTTTACCAGAGTGTGTAGAATGGATTGTAGAGAAACAAGATTACAGACAGATGCATCCAGAGAGGACTAGAATAGACCAGATGACAGAGAACGGTGGGTTGGACCAGCAGGCTATAGTGTGCTCCTGCACAGACTCTACTACAAATATGTCCAAGCCAGGGGGCAAATGGGAGTCAAACTCTAGCCTTCACTCATCTTGCCAAGCCCTGAAATCCAGCTAGGCAAGGGCTAATGCAGGCTAAAAGGGGAAACCCTTTGACAATTTGTCCATTCTAGAGGAATGCCTTTCCCCTATACATGAAGTTGACTTATCTGCTTTGGGAGCCCCCTGAACAGGATACCCCCAGAATAATGGAGAGAAGAGCTTCAGTGGAGAAAATACCATAAAAGGTGACCTGAATACAACTCAGTAATGAATTCAATGGGAGGTGAGTGGAAAGAAAAACTTTTAAAGTGACTCATAGCTTTTGGCATTGAGTATCATAGTGAGTTGTTCCACTTACTGAGATGAGGAAGTCTGGAAAAGAAGCACTTTGTAGTGCTAGAAAACCAAAAGTTCTCTTTCAAACACGTTAATTGAACCTTCTGTTTGACATCAGATGGGCAATCAGGTAGGGAGAGAGTTTGGAAAGAGGAAATAGAGGAAAGGGCTGAAATCAGTTGGAAGGCAGTAACAATTAGAGGTCAGACAGGAGAAAGGAGCCAGCAAGTTACATGCTCAACTCATTTAGCCTCTAACATGCACTTATGCAATGAAACAGGACACAGACGCCATTTGTTCCAGAAATGGCTGCCTGGCAGGTGGAGGCTGGGAGGTGCTCACTCAACATGTGTTTTATAGCTCATTTTCAATCAAGGGCTCCCATATAAATCCACACAGTAGATCATCTACAAATTTAATTAACTGTATTTTTGCAGAATCTCAATTTGACCATAAAAATTTAATGCTTAATATAGTTTAAGGTTCAATGGCCTTTCTTTTCACAAGGAGACAAATGAAATGGCCACAGATTAATTTTTCCGGTCATCCCCAATATATCAGAGTTATGAAGACAACTGAGAAGAGTGGCTATTCCAAGTTCCAAGTCTGAATATTGGATAAAATATAGGATTTAACTACCTTCTACTAAACGCTCCTTAAACAAGAATTATTTACTTAACTGTTTGCTCAGAGTAACACCTAACTAGTGCTTCCTAAAGCTAGCCTCAGAAGCCAAGTAGCTCATACCCAGGCAGAATGACTGTATCACCTTCTTATACCCTTTGCCTTTGCCTGTACTATGTGCAGTTGCTATTAATAATGAAAACAAAACACTCTGAAATAATTTGGGCCAGAGCCATAAATATTTATAAGGATTAGGGTGAATTCATTCACATTTTTAGGTCTGCTAATTTAAGGAGAGTTGTCATGAGAACTTTGGACCCAGATTTCAGTCTTGGCTCTGTCGTTCGCTAGTTGACTATGGGCAAAACAGTTACCATCGGTTTCTTCAGCGATAAAAGGGAGACAGGAATGCCTAATCCTGCTACTTCACAGGGGCGTTGAGCAAATTAAATGAAACAAGGGTATGTAAAGCTATCTGACATTTCGATTCCTAGGAAAAGTGAATTCAGGTACATTACAAACTCAAGTTTGTATCTGACCTTATCATTGCTGGAATAATCAGAAATCAAATGTATCTGACATATCTGATACTAGCACAAAACAAAGTTTAGGACATAGTATTTGATCAACAGATATTGGTTTCTTTCTGTCCATGCTTCCTCCATTGCTCACCAGAGGAGCATACAGAGATTAGTTAGCACAAGCTTGTTTCAAATAGGAGGAACACAAAGCCCAGGGAGATGAAATGACAACCTTCTGGTTTCATAGTAAATGTCTCCCAGCCGAACTTTGTTCATTTGTTAAATAAGGGGTTAGAATATATAGGTCATTTAAAAACTGTGTTACACAACAGAGCCCACCCACAGCGGGGGAGAAGGAGACAGAATATGGCTCCATTCACAGAGGACGAATCTGCTCTTAGGGTACTATATATTCTAGTTCTGCATAAGATTAGTTAGAAAAAAGGGCTGCTGTTAACAACAACATACTTTAAAGTAACTCTTAGTTTATGGGAATTGACACACTGGCTTGGTGACTGCAGACTCTTTGAGGGCTAGAATATTGTTGAAAAGTTAATATCTCCAGACACGGCATAGCTCTACAGGTCCAATGCCCCCTCAACTTTGTCTTATACCAGCCTATTTCATTCAATCAAGTTACCTGCTGAGTCTCAGAATTGCCCCCACTCATGCCATCACCATAGTTTAAAATCGTATATAAAAGCCTATGGTTCACTTGCTTAAGTTCTTATTTCCATACTTCAGATGTCAATATGGCTGGTATAAAATATAATACCAATGTATTATACACGGCAGTGTAAGAGCTGATGTGGCAGTTCCATGGTATTTAGGAATAATATAATTCTGTCTTGTTGTCCTGCCCTTTGTAACCTGCCATTAGGCATCCATGAGTCCAGATAAAGCTCAAGACTGGTAAAGAGAAAGAGGAGAATGTGTACTGGGAGAAAGTTATGAGTTTATGCCACATTTCTCCTATTAAATTTTAAATTATGAGGGCAGAGACCATGAGATAACCATCTGCATACCCTACATGATACCCAGTTATGTGCACAGTCTGTGCAAATAGCTGCATAACATTCATTTACGGTAAGAAGGAAATTAATAGATAAAGGTTCCGGGAAAAACAGGTTGAGTACGTGGGAGAAATTCAGTTTCAGACATGATTAACTTGAATACTTGTTAGGTATTAAATGGAGAGACCAAGGTGACAATTGTTTAGACCAATCTTTGTAGAGCAAAGATTGGGCCAGGAATATGAATTTGGAGTAATCAACATGTGGATGAGATATAAAGATTTAAATGAGATTCTAGGGGAATGGGTGTAGATAGAGTAAAAGATCTAACAACTGTATGCATGCCATTTAGAGGCTGAGGAGAAAAGAAGAAACCAAGAAGACTGAGAAATAGCCCTTATGGTGGTAGAGAGACCTGTTATTTCAGATACCAAGTGAAGGGTTTTCAGAAGGTGGATGGTGGTGATCAATTGTGTCAAATACTGCAAATAAGTAGAAAATCTATAATCAAAAAAATGAATATGAGATTTAGCAAGGAGAAGTCATCAGTCACTGATCACTAATTGAACAGAGTATTACAAGCAAAAACATGATTGGAACAGACTCAGGAAAGAATCAAAGGAGACTTTTGGTTTAAAGGAGAGAAAAGAAGAGTGTCAGCTGACAGGAAACTTGGGGGTGGGATGTCAAGAAAACTTCTTTTGCTACGATGTGAGAAATAATAGCTTATTTCATTTCTAATAGGAATTATGTATTAGAGAGATAAAATTTAAAGATATGGATGAAAGGAATAATTGTAGGAATGCCCTTTAGTAGATGAGAGGTGATTGGATCTCTTAAAGAAGTGAAAGAGCCAATACTTATAAAGGGGTATGGACACTTCATCCTTGGTCATAGTTGGGAAGGTACAGTACATGGATGTCCATGCTGGCTAATGAGTATATATGATGGAGGAGTGAGTGGAAGATCTCTGCTCTTAACTTCAATTTATTTCAGTGGAATAGGAATAAGATCATCACTGAGAATGAGGATGGGGGAGGGGGAGGTATTGGAGCTGTTAAAGAAGAAAATGAGATATAAAATGGTTGTCTAGAAGTGGGAGAGTGAATGGACTGAGATCATATAGTACGCTTGCCTGGCAGCATCAAGAATCCCCTAAAGATTTATGGTCATGAATTTAAAATGAACCAAATCAGACCAGTTAGGTGCTTTATTCAAGCCACATTCAACTGTACAGATGCAGGCACGAGATAATGAAAGTGAGTCAAGGGTAATGTGAAAGGTAATGACTGATCTTGGAATTTAGGAAGGAAAGTGAGGTCATTTTGATGATAAAGTATAGTGAAAGGCAGTAAGATTAATAAATTGAATATCCACATGGGTTTGAAGAATTATTGGGGTTGAGAGATAGAAGTAATGAGCACAAAGATGGAGGTGGTGGTCAGAGAGTGAGTTATAGGAAATTAGGATTCTTAGGATTAGGCTTAGGTTACAGGAAATTAGAAAGAGGTACAGTCATTTGCAGTGGTACAGGCTGGAGTAAGAGTAGGTAACTGACAGACCAATAGATGAGAAGAAATCCTGGAACTGGGCCAAAAATCACACTCCTCCTAAGTCTTCATCCCCATTATCAAGGCCTAAGACAAGCCTTTGTTCTTGGAATAACACCCAGCTCCTCCACAAGTCAGTCATCAAGGTCAAGATAAGTGTGCATAGCAAGGATTAAGAAGAAACCAGTGCATGAGGATTAAAATCCCCTAAAGCCCTCTACCCTCACTGTAAGTGGTAAGAGGGAGCTCCAAACCCTCTGATACACATAGCTTTGCCAATGTTAAATGCTTTGAATCCACCAACCTGAATCTTACCATGCTATTCATTAGACCATCACTACACAGAGCCCTAAACTACTCCTCATCTTCCATACTCTAATCTTCATGTGGTACTGCAGATCCCATTTTTCCCTCAACATCCCATTGTATAGCTCTGTGCATAAGATCTGGCTCTCTCCTAAGAATAAAAATGCCTTAGTAGACTTCTTAAAAGGTGGTTCTTTTTTCTCCCACACTTCTTCACCAGTGGGCATAGAAGTAGGGTTGTCTTTCTCTTTGCTTTTTATTGTGGCTTCCAAACAATTTCCCTTCCCTCCTGTTGAAAAAATAAACAAAAAAATGAGTTTTGAACCTCACATTATCAGATTATACTATACATTATCTCTCCCTGATGCTATCATCAAACACCCCTACATCACTTCCTGAATTCTTCAGCACTTTCAGCTCCTGGCTCACTGTCATTTTCTTCATCACTATTCCTGCCTTAGCTCAGGCAACTTTAATATAAATGTGAATGAATTATGTAGCACTTAACTTCCTTAGTTCTATGGTCTACTACTCTCCATTTTGAATATTCATCCCAGTTTTAGCTACTCACTCCCACGAGTATACCTAGATCTGGTCACTACCTCCGTTAGTGAAGTCTGTAAAGGTTCTTAATCAGTATGCTCTACTGCCTTCCCCTTGACATTCTTGAAAAGGATGCGGACCTATGAATTTGATCCATGTTCTAATTTATACTTCTCTACTTACTGTCTGACCTCAAGCAAGCTCAAACTTTGATTGAATTTTTTATTGGTAAAGGGAAAATAATATTGCCTTCTTCACAGGGTAGTTTTAAGGATTAAGTGACATTATGTATGGTAACCCATAAAAGTATGACTTTTTTGCTACCTTTTGTACTGAAGAGGCAATATGATACACTGCTTAAGAATGTAGATACTGCGGATTCACTGCCATAGTTCAAAGATAAGTTTTAGTACTTTATTCACGTGATCTTCAGCAAATTTCTTAGCTGTTTTCTGCCCCAGTATCTATATCTGTAAAATGAAGATAATAACAGTACCTGCCTTGTTGAATTGTTATGAGAATTAAGATTGTATGCCAGAAAATGAAAATACTAACTTGAAAAGATACCTGCACCCCTATGCCATTGCAGCATTATTTACAATAGCCAAGATATGGAAACAATCTAAGTATCACTCTAGGGAAGAGTGAATGAAATGAATAAGGAAGAATAAAGAACACACACACACAATGGAATATCACTTACTCATAAAAAAATAAAGAATGAAATCTTGGCATTTGCAGTGCATGGATGGACCTTGAGGGCTTTATGCTAATAGAAATAAGTCAGGCAGAGAAAGACAAATACCATATGATCTCACTTACATGTAGAATCTAAAAATAACACCAAAACTGAGCTCAAAGATACAGCAAGTGCACTAGTGGATGCCAGAGACAGGCAGTGGGGGTTAGGTAAATGGGTAAAGACAGTAAACACGTACAAACTTCCAGTTACAAAAAATAAGTCATGATGATTTAAATTCTAGCATCGTGACTACTGATAATATTATATTACATATTTGAAAGATGCTAAGAGAGAAGATCCTAAAAGTTCTCATCACAAGAAAAATTTTTGTAACTATGTATGGTGAGATATGTTAACTGGACTCATTGTGGTGATTATTTCACAATATATACAAATATCAAATCATTATGTTGTACACCTGAAACTAATGTAATATTATAGGCAAATTATGCCTCAGTTTTGAAGGAAACAAAGAGTATATGTTAAGAATAGCAAACCACAGCCACAGGTCAGATGTCTTCTTTTGTAAATAAAGTTTTATTGGAATGCAATAACATTCATTTAAGTATTGTTTCTGCTTTCCAGTTGCAACTGCAGAGTTGCATAGTTGCAACAGACACTATGTGGAATTCTAATTCTAAAACACTGACCATATGACTCTTTACAGAAGTTTGCAGCTGCCAGTACATCCAATCATTTAAGAGTCTGGTATGGTGTAAGCTTCTAATAAGCAATATTTATTCTTTGTAAAAGTCTACTTCAAATTTTTCAACAAATCATGGAATATACAAGGTGTGGCAGGGCAAATAGAATAAACCATTTGCATTGTGAAGTCCTGTAGTAAAATTCTATTGCACGTAGCCCTGTAGAGAAGCTCAGATTTCCCTGGGGTCAGTGACAGAATTTTTACATTGGGCGTAGGGCTGACTTGGACTTTTACTGGATTTGCATGTCACTGCTGATGTTGTGACCAGTGTACCCCATGCCAAGCATAAAATATGCTTCCAAGGTTATCATCTACATAAGATGCCTAACTGAGCTCAAGATTTGTACAGCAAGTCAAGAAGGACAAGCTTACAAGTTAAACTAAGAAATTCTCACAGAATACAGTCATTCAAAAATAGTTTATGTCTCTAGCAACTTTAGAAACTGAATAATGAATACTCTGAATTGTTTCAATGCTTCTACTGGATATAAAACATGGTATTAACTAGCACTAGCACTTACATGAAATGCATTCCCTTACTCTGTGTATTAACTCATGACAAAAGGCCCAAAGGTTTTCTCAATAAAGTTGGGAAACCAGAAGACTGTTAATTGTAGAGATGCGATAGTGGCTACCAGCCAGGTTTAGCTGAACACCTCAGGCTTGAACGCCGGAGTGGCCACTTACTACCCTACACAAGGAAATAAAATGATTTCAATGAATTTATCCTCCCTTTATAAAGTAGCCATGAGGAATCAATGAGATGATGAATTTAAAGCACTTAGCACAGAGTACTATGCTAAATGAAATAAGTCAAAGAAAAACAGATACCATATGAACTCACTTACACAGAGAATCTAAAAAAACAAAACAAAACCAAACCCAGAAGCAGACTCGTAAATACAGACTGGTGACTCCCAGAGGAAAAGGGATTGGAGATGAACAAATGTGTAAAGGAGACTAAGAAGTATAAACTTCCAGTATAAAATAAAGGGGTCATGGGGATTAAAAGTAGTATGTAGGGAATAAAGTTAATATGATTACAATAACATTGTATGGTGACAATGGCGGCTATACTTACTATGCTGAGCACTGTGTATAGAATTGTTGAATCACTGTTGTACTTCTGAAATTAATAGAACATTTGTTAACTCTAATAAAAATGGGGGGCATTCTGCATAGTACCTGTTGCATAGGTTCTCAAATGTCAGCTAGTCATAGTAGCTGTTGTCATTGCCATTATATGGTAAAAACTGTAAAATACAGAATTACAGACCTTTGGAGACCAGTTTCAGTTGTGGATGACTTCATTTCTAGTATGGCTAAGGATTCTAAATCCACAGTCTGTATTGTTTGATAAACTGGAAAATAAAAGAATTAACACCTAATAGGCATTAGCATTCCTGAAAACTAAATTTACATCAAAGTTTAGGTGTTTTGTGCTGAAGTTCATAAAAGTTGTGTCTATTTATTTAATTTTAATGTTTATTTTTGAGAGAAAGTGTGAGTAGGGGGGAGAGGCAGAGAGAGAGGGTGACACAGAATCTGAAGCAGGCTCCAGGCTCTAAGCTGTCAACAGAAAGCCCAACACAGGGCTTGAATTCATAAACTGTGAGATCATGACCTGAGCCGAAGTTGGACCCATAACCGACTGAGTCACTCAGGTGCCCCAAAAGAGTTTGTATCTATTTATAAAGAAAAATACCACCTTTTCTAAAAGCCTACATAAACTTTGATTATTTAATGAAATACTTGCTTCCTTAGAGATAACTTCATCAACGGATCTTAGACATTCTCTAAAAATAACTCCATATAGGAAAACACTATTAGGGGTATAAAATAATAATTGAAAGGTCTAATTAAAATTTGATATCTGAATATTAAAGAATTATTTTTAGTTTTTGTTTTAATGGAGGTATAATCCACACATAAAACTTACCCTTTGATTATGTACAATTCAGTGGTTTTTAATAGGTTGACAAAGTTGTGCAACCATCAACCATTCTATAATTCTGGAATATATATATATTGTTTATTTGAGAGAGAGCTAGAAAGCCAGGGATAGAGAGAGAGAGGAGACAGAATCCTAAGCAGGCTCTGCATTGCCAGCACAGAGCCCAGTAGGGGTCTTGAAGTCATGAACCATGAGGTCGTGACCAGAGCTAAAGTCAAGAGTTAGATGTTTAACTAACTGAGCCACCCAGGTACCCCTATAACTCTGGAGTACTTTTATCATCCCACAGATGATAATACCTATCAGCAACCATTGTCCAGAATGTACCTGTATACCATGATGTTTATTTTTTAATGCATGGTAATAGTATTATGATTATTTTTAAAGAGTTCTTATATTTTGTGATATATCCTAAGACAAAGATAAAATTACATGATATCTAGGAATTGTGCAAAATAATCCATAAGTAAAGATATAGTTAAGACAAGATTAAGCCATGTACTCACAACTGTAATTCAAGATCATTATTTCTATTTTAGTATTTGTTTGAAATTCTCCATAATAAAAAACTTAAATATAACACATAAAATTTCAGGTAAGAATTTGAACCAAATCTACCTAAGACATACCTCTCCGACATAAGCCTTTAACCCCAAAATAATTAGAAAAAGAACTCTCAACTACAAAAGATGAAATAAAAATTTTGCATTCCCGTGTCACATAAATATGAAACATTTAACCTTTCTCCAAGTCTTATTCAATCTTTGTGCACTTTATATCAGTGTCTTTTATAAGTCACATGCAGTTTTATAAGTAGCATAATAAGATAGCATCTGTAAGTAGCATAAAGCTTCTCCATTCAGACAGGCATTGACTTTTGATTAGACATATTTAGTCCATTTGCATTACTGATGATTGGATTCAAATATACAATTTTCCTATTTTTTATTTCACCTGTTCTATGTTCCTTTTTTTCCTTTATACATTTTTTTAAACTAAAATTTTTTTTATTATTTGTTTTTGAAAGACAGAGCATGAGCAGGGGAGGGGCAGAGAGATAGGGAGACACAGAATCTGAGTAGGATCCAGGCTCTGAGCTGTCTGCACAGAGCCCGACGTGGGGCTAGAACTCACAAGCCTGAGATCATGACCTGAGCTGAAGTTGGACACTCAACCAACTGAGCTACCCAGGCGCCCCTTTTCATACATTTTTTTAAACCAAATATATTTTATTATTCCATTTTTTTCCTTCATTTGTTAGTTTTTCCTGTTCATTTAGCACCAACCTTAGAGATAACATTTTTCAGTAACTTACTGAGTCTAATGTAAATTCATTCATTTTACCACTTCCCAGATAATTCAGAAGTTTTGAACACTTTATGTTTATCCCACATTTTCCCCTTTTCAAACATTTTTTAAACCAAATATATTTTTATTATTCCATTTTTCCCCTCATTTGTTAGTTTTTCCTGTTCATTTAGCACCAACCTTAGAGATTATAACATTTTTCAGTAACTTACTGAGTCTAATGTAAATTCATTCATTTTACCACTTCCCAGATAATACAGAAGTTTTGAACACTTTATGTTTATCCCACATTTTATACTAATGTTGACATGTATTTTATTTCTATTTCAAATGCCATAAGCCATTATTATTCATTGTATATAGTCAATATTCCAATAGATTTATCCACATCTTTACTATTTTTGTTCTTAATTTTTTCCTGTATTACTAAGCCTCTAAGATTATATTCTATCTTCCTGAAGTTTTTTTTTTTTTTTTAGTTTCTCTTTAGTATGGGTTTCCTAGTGATGAATTTTCTCATATTTTTAGTTGAAATGTCTTTATATTTCACTTTACATCTAAAGAATCTCTCTGATTCTTCAATGGCTATAGTTAATTTTTTAGCACTTTAAAGATGTCATTAAAATTTTTTTTTACATGTATTTATTTTTGAGAGACAGAGCACAAGTGGGGGAAGGGCAGAGAGAGAATGAGAGACAGAATGGGGAGCAGGCTCCAGACTCTGAGCTGTCAGCACAGAGCCCTGTGCAGGGTTCAAACATACAAATCATGAGATCATGACCTGGGCCAAAGTCGATGCTAAACCAATGGAGCCAACAGGCGCTCCTAAAGATGTCATTTAATTGTCTTTTGGACTGATTTAGGTCTCTGGATACTTTTATGACTTTCTCTGTGTCACTGACCTTTAGTAATTTTACTATGATGTGTCTAAGGATCGTTTTCTTTATATTTTCCCTAGTTATTCTTGAATCTGTGGTTTGCCATGTTTAATCACTGGAGAAATTCTCTACAAATATTTGAAAAATATTTCTTCTGCCTCTTTCTTATTTTCCCTATTACAAGTATGTTAGACTTTCCTACATGTCTTATGTGTCTTTTCTCTATTTTCTGTTCTTTTTTCCCACTGTAGTTGAGTGTGGATTTAGTTTTTAAATTTTTTTTAATGTTTTATTTATTTCTAGGAGAGAGAGAGACAGCATGAGCAGGGGAGGGTCAGAGAGAGAGGGAGTCACAGACTGAAACAGACTCCAGGCTCCGAGCTGGCAGTCAGCACAGAGCCCGACGTGGGGCTCGAACCCACGAAGCGCGAGATCATGACCCAAGCAAAAGTCGGACGCTTAACCAACTAAGCCACCCAGGCGCCCCTGTGGATTTAGTTTTTAATACCTTCCAAATGAGCTATGTCTGAACTGGTAGTAAACCTATCAGTTGTGTTCTTAATTTCAATTACTGTAACTTTCAATTCTAATATTTCTATGTGACACAAAAATGAGTAAATCCAAGTTTGTGGTGAAATTTCCCATTAAAGTCTGTGTCTGATAACACCCAATATCTGGATCACCAGTCTGTTTCATTAGTCTTTTTTCTCACTTGAAGCTCTGGGTAATGTTTTATTTATTTATTTATTTATTTAATTTTTTAATGTTTTATTTATTTCCAGGAGAGAGAGAGAGAGAGACAGCGTGAGCAGGGGAGGGTCAGAGAGAGAGGGAGTCACAGACTGAAACAGGCTCCAGGCTCTGAGCTGGCAGTCAGCACAGAGCCCGACGCGGGGCTCGAACCCACGAACCGCGAGATCATGACCTAAGCGAAAGTCGGACGCTTAACCGACTAAGCCACCCAGGCACCCCTATTTATTTATTTTTTAATGTTTTATTTATTTCTGAGAGAGAGAGAGAGAGTGAGCTTGAGCGTACGCAGGGGAGGGTCATAGAGAAAAGAAGACACAGAATCCAAAACAGGCTCCAGGCTCCGAGCCGGCAGTCAGCACAGAGCCCGACATGGGGCTCGAGCCCGACATGGGGCTCGAACCCACGAAGCGCGAGATCATGACCCAAGCAAAAGTCGGACGCTTAACCGACTAAGCCACCCAGGCGCCCCTGTGGATTTAGTTTTTAATACCTTCCAAATGAGCTATGTCTGAACTGGTAGTAAACCTATCAGTTGTGTTCTTAATTTCAAATACTGTAACTTTCAATTCTAATATTTCTATGTGACACAAAAATGAGTAAATCCAAGTTTGTGGTGAAATTTCCCATTAGTTTAAAGTCTGTGTCTGATAACACCCAATATCTGGATCACCAGTCTGTTTCATTAGTCTTTTTTCTCACTTGAAGCTCTGGGTAATGTTTTATTTATTTATTTATTTATTTATTTATTTATTTATTTATTTATTTATTTATTTATTAATGTTTTATTTATTTCTGAGAGAGAGAGAGAGAGAGTGAGTGAGCTTGAGCGTGAGCAGGGGAGGGTCAGAGAGAGAGGGAGACACAGAATCCAAAACAGGCTCCAGGCTCTGAGCTAGCTGTCAGCACAGAGCCCAATGAGGGTTTTGAACCCACAAACCGCGAGATCATGACCGGAGCCTAAGTCGGACGCTTAACTGACTGGGCCACCCAGGTGCCCCAATGTTTTAATTCTCCAGAGAAGAATTTTTAAGTCTCTGGCAGGTAACTAAACCTGCCCACCTTCATCCAATCAAGAACTAAGAAAATCAAGGTTAAATTTCATTCTTTGCAAAGCTGATATATTTCTGCTTCATCTTTACTCCTGGGACATGGTCCTACAGGGGTCCCAATGGAAAGTCTCAAGTGTTTACTAAAGCCCCTTTACCTTCACACGTCCTCAACTACAGTTTTTATTCTTTGCAGCATAAAGAGATTGCTGACAATTCTGCTTGCTGTTTAGTTTCTTTGCAGCTACACTGGCAAACACTCCAAGGGAACAAATGGTATAGAATATTGGATTCATGATATTTTTCCACTTCTCTGAGATCTTGGCCTCTCAACTCCTAGCTGACTTATCAGCCAATTTTGTCTCACCATGCTGCTAAGATTGTTAAAAGCTCTACTAGGTTTTTCAACCTACTCACACCAACTATGAATCAACAGACGCTTTGAGAAATCAAGCATCAGAATGTCAAAACGCACTCAATGTATTTCTCTTCCCTCTTGAATCCTGGCACCTCAATTCCTAGCTGACTTGGTGGCTCTCTGGTTCTTTCAAACACATTATTGTTTCTGTATTTTGTTGCATTTTCTAGTTGTTCTAGGCATGAGCAATGGATTGCTACAAACTATTCCTTTCAACCTAGAGGCAGATATTACATATTTGGACATAATAAAGTACATATATAAAACAATAGGAGAGGGGGACAGAGGAGCAGAGATACAGAGAGAGGGAGAATCTCTAGCAGGCTCCATTCTCAGCACAGAGTCCAACATGGGGTTCAGTCTCATGACCTGGGGATCATAACCTGAGCTAAATTCAAGAGTTGGATGCTAAACCAACCAACTGAGCCATGCTGGTGCCCTGGTTCTTAACTCTTGATCTCAGAACCTCTTCACTTTATTTTTTTTTTAATTTAAATACTTATTTTTGAAAGAGAGAGAGACAACACAAGCAGAGGAGGGTCAGAGAGAGAGAGAGAGAGAATCCAAAGCAGGCTCTAAGCTCTGAGCTATCATCACAGACCCCGATGCAGGGCTAAAACCCATGAACCATAAGATCATAACCTGAGCCAAAATTGGATGCTTAACCCACTGAGCCACTCAGGTGCCCCTTTACTTTCTTAATTTTTAAACACTACAAAGGTGGATGGGTTAGGTGGGTTAGATCTATTAATATTGACCATATTAGAAATTAAAACTATAATTCTAAATTTTAAATATTTTAAGTGTTTATTAATTTTAAATAACTACAATAAACTCATTACAGGTTAATAAATAATTTTATGAAAAGAATCTACTTTCCATAACAAAAAATTGGTGTAAGAGTGGCATTGTTGTACATTTTTGCAAATCTCTTTAATGTCTATCTGATTAGAATAGAGCTGGATTGTGTGTTATCTGATTCTGCATTCATTCTGTTGCCATATATTGTTTTGGTTGAAGTATATGAAGAAAATCTAGCTTCATACACAGTACATAGATAAAAATGGAAGTGTGTTGTTTTAATAGTCCTTTCAGATAATTGTGGATTTCCTTCTTTGACACTACACCTAAACTCAAAGAGGAACAGTTTCTTAAACATTAGTTGCAGTGTAAAATCTGAAATTATATCAATGAACATTTATTAGCTCATCACATTTACATACAGAGGTCTATCTTGCACTTTAAGTGAATTTTGTAACATGGAAGATTTGTAACATTATGCACTGTAATTTGAAAAATATTGGTCTACCAAAGTATACAGACCATTCCAATGCTGAAATATTTCATTATATAAAGTTAAAAATCACAGTCATTAATATTACCAGCCTTCTCATCCTACTAGTCTAACTGTTGAGAATCTATCAAATTCATGGTGGCAGAAACATGCCTGCCAAAACTTGAATTTTATCAATGGCAATAAATACTGTCAATTTATTTGTTGGTTTTTTTAAAAAACAGGAACACTTCTTTTTTCATTGTCAAGACAGTATTTACCAAATAATCAAAATTGAAAAACAATAGCTGTACCATATTCTCTCAAGAATGGTATTCCATGAAATAAGTGTCAGTTCAGCTTGCAACTCAATCACATACGTGTTTCTGATATCCAGCAAAAAAATGTTTTATTCATGTTCCCATTTTGTTATGTACATACATATGTATACAGTATAATCAATCCTCATTGTTCACAGGTTTTTATTTGTGAATTGCCTACTCACTAAAACTTATTTGTAACTCCAAAGTCAATACTGGTGGTGTTTTCATGGTCATTGACAGACGTGCACAATGTGGTAAAAATTTGGACCATCTGATGTGCACATTCCCGGATGAGCTGGAACAAGGCAACACCTGTCTCATCTCAGCTGTCATAATGTAAACAAGTATCCTTTCATAGTCTATTTCCTGCCATGTTTTTGCATTTTTATGCTTTTGGTTGGTTATTTTGCTGTTTGAAATGGCTTCAAGCACAAGGTGAAAAGTCTCTAGTATTCCTTAACACAAGAAGGCTGTGACATGACTTATAAAAAAAAAAAAAAAAACACAAAAACATATGTTACACAATCTTCCTTCAAGCATGGGTGATAAATCTGTTGTCCATGCATTCAATGTTAATGAATCAATAATATATATTAAGCAAGTTATCTTTAAACAGAAACACACATACAACAAGTTTATATATTGATTGGTTGACAAAAATGTGATGAGACACTCACAGGAATCTAATATTGGATTTCCCCCAAAAACATCGGCACAGTATTCACTAACTCATCTATATACTAACTGTATACAATTATGGCAAAAAGTGAGCATGAACTACATATACATATACGTATATGTGTGTATAATATACATTATATATGTGTACATACGTGTATATATACATGTGTAGTTGTAAAGAATTTAACGATTACTAAGAGGATTTGGTGCCACTGCCTCCATTTGTTCTAAGGCACCAGCAGTTTTTATACCATTAGTTTTGTACCATCAGTACAAAAGTCAAATGCTGTAGACAATAACATCTTAGTATCATTATGAAAATATTGTGATATTCCCCAGCAGCTAAAAAAAAAGTTTTCATTATCAAACAGATTTATTTAAAATATTGATGTCTGCCTTAAAAATATATCTGCATTTCCCTGGTACTGTGCATATGAATTTTGCTGTTGTTAGTTTTTATACATCCATGGAAATAGTGTTTCCAAATGCTTTCATCACTGTAAATTCCTCAGGATTGTAATAAGCCTTGACAACAAATAGTTACCAAAAAAATCATGCCTTTTCTTTTTTTATTTGTTAGTGGATTTTTTTGTTAATTCCTATAATATAACTGCTCTTATGGTATCTCTGAATTACATTGGTTGGTAAATATTAGTTTATAGATTACCCACTTATACATTTTAAGGCAGAAGATGATTATATCCAGGGGATGACTTGAGGGAGTTATAAATGGAAGAGATAAACTTGGTTTGAGGTGATGGGAAAATAGAATTATTAAAGGGAAGAGACACACTTTTTTATTTTTTAAATTACAGATATTATTGCCCACAGGGAGGGATAGACAAATAGATCACTTATATTGCCTTCATGTCTAAAGTATAATTTGATAGGAGAAAAGAAAAAGGATTATGATTTATAAACAAAAGGGAAAGGATAGGTAATATGAGTGGATAAAAGAGAAGATAAATTGGAAATATGGATTAAAAGTGAAGAAAGATTGAGAAATTAAAAGCAGACACATGTTTAGGAGGCAATTTGTAGAGGAGACCATCTTTCAATAAATCCTATCATTCCAGCCTGATGGAGCCTATTCTCTTACCCCTTCCTCATGTACTAGCCATTTTCTAAGGCTATTAAAATGAGATTTGAATCTTTGAGAAAATGAGGCTGCAAAAACACTGGACTGAGCTGGTATTGCCCCTTGTAAGGCTCACAAAGTGCTCTTTAGAGTGAATAACCCAGACTATAGAAAAGGCACTTATAACTTTGGGGGAATGGATGTTCATTCTGTCAATTATCCTGTAAAAATACTAATTACAGAGCAGGAATTAAGAAAATTTCATCTTCTGTCTTTGAAGTTTTAAGGGGAGAAAAAAAAGAAGGAAAGTGGGACATCAATTTGGCCTTGACTCTGCAGCACAGAGTTTCATAGTTTTTAATCATAGGAAGCAAACTTGTGGCCACATGGATTTGAGCCAAGAACAAGTCAAGGACACATGTTTGCTAATGGTAGACTGATGCAATTGTTACCCTCTGGGTATTTTCCAAATTCCTTCAGTCATTGCTAAATGCTAAGTAAAAATTTGCCTCTGTTGTAGGGGGTTCGGGGGTGGGAGGTAGAAAGATCTAAGCCCACAGTTAAGGCAGAGGAGCAGTAGCCCCTTTATTGAGCCTGAGCAGTGGGATAGCAGCAGTAGTCTCTGGTGGATGAAGGTAGACCCTGTAGAGCAATGACGCCTTGATGGCCGCCAGCGGCACAGCCAGTGATGTAGCTGTTGAGGGAGGAGGACGGCATGGCATAACCTAAAGACTTATTTCTAAGTAGGCATCCTGGGTGGCTCCGTCCATTAGCGTCTGGCTCTTGATTTCCATTCAGGTCATGATCTCACAGTTCATGGGCAGAGCCCCATGTTGGGCTCTGCACTGATGCTGTAGAGCCTGCTTGGGATTCTCTTTCTCCCTCTCTCTCTCTGCCCCTCCCCCACTCAAGCTCACTTGCGCTCTCTCTCTCTCAAAATAAATAAATACACTTAAAAAGACATTTAAAAAGTCTTATTTCTGATGGGGCGCCTGAGTGGCTTAGTCGGTTAAGCGTCCGACTTTCGCTTAGGTCATGATCTCGCAGTTCGTGGGTTCGAGCCCCGCGTCGGGCTCTGTGCTGACTGCCAGCTCAGAGCCTGGAGCCTGTTTCAGAGTCTGTGTCTCCCTCTCTCTCTGACCCTCCCCTGTTCACGCTGTCTCTCTCTATCCTAGAAATAAAATAAAAATATTTTAAAAAAAAAAGTCTTATTTCTGCTTAAATGCGGAAAAAGATGCAGGCTTTCTGAGAATTAATTTTAAGCAGTGAAGCAAGTAGGGGATCGTGTTACATAAAAGCTGTTAACTTCCTTAGTAGCTCTAGGGTCGGCAGGTTAAAAGACTAGCTTGGGCTAAATTTTAATGTTTATGTTTCCTATAAATTATCTTTTAATTAGTGTTTTGAGACTTTCCTCTGAAAGCAGCGAGTGATACAAGAAAGTGGAACCTTTCATTTGTTATAGAAACATTTCCCATTGCTTAGTTCACAATTCTACCCCTCTATGGGACTTGCCCTATAGGATGTTTCCCATTAATATCTTAGCTTTGTCCTTTCTCTACTAGTTTTACTAAAGGCAAAATTAGTTTAGCCCAGTATAACACATAGCCTTGTGTGGAATGGTAACTTTATTTTTCCAACTTTGAAACTGGTTAACAGCCCTTATCAGCAGATAAAAGCCTCCTACTGCAGACAAGTGATTGAGAAACCCATAAAAAGCAGAGGAAATAAAGCCAAATGAAGTTAAAACAAATTTAGGCTCTAGGTCTCCATTGATCTCAACAGTAGATATAAAAAGCTAACATGTTTATCGGCCCTCTTTTGATTATAAGTCAGTATTACTGCACTGTTTTCACGTTTTCTAGTACCTTCTTAGTTGGAATCTTCCAGTAAAAAACTCAAAAGGAACATTTTTAAAGGGAGAGAGGCACAACTACTCAGATCCTAACTCGTAAAGTTGTGGGTTTTCTAGGGCTTACTTAGAATTATACACATACACATACACATAAATAATAGAGTTCTAAAAACCAAACTTCAGCTTTATAAAGCACATGTTTAAATTTTATTGGATAAAGAAAATAGGCATCTCCAAGTTGGAGCAAAATATTTAGAATGCTCTTTTAACAAATAACACTCTAGTTAAATATAACTAATGAAATAGAGCACAAAGACTCATTCCTATAATGTGATCATGTATTAAACTGCATTTCTATATCTAGCAGCAACAAAAGGTTTGAAATAAAATAATTTACCCTGAAGAAGAGAACACTTGTGATCATAATTGCTAATCATCAAATACTGTAAAGCCCAGTAGCCAGAAAGCTTATAGTTGATCTATATAACCTCAAAGTTAGATACAACCTCCAAATTTAGATACTATCAGCAAAAACTACAGAGAGAAATATTTCGTCTGAAAACAAGTGAAGGTCCAAGTGTCGGATGAGCCTGAACTCACCTCCTCCCCAGACACGCCAAATCTACACTTAGGTATAGCACAATCCCCCTTGAAGAAGAACTTAGGATTGATTGAACAGTCTGCACAACAGATGCTATAGGGGCCACACAGAGAAGAGTAGGAGCGACAGAGACATGGTAATGGCAGGAACCCCATCCCTCAGGCAAGGACCTAAAGTAGGGAAGAATATCACTGAGCTCATGCACAGAGTCACCTACCCTGGGAAGAGTGAAAACAACAGTGGTTTAAAAAGAATTAGCATATAAGTGATGGAAATCCATTTACTAACCCTAGAATGCCTGCCAAATGGATTGAGAACTGCTGGAACTCTCTCCAGAGTCAGAGGCCCCAGCCAGCACAGTATTTTATTTGCCCTCCACCTTGATAATGCAGGCAAGAGAGGGCCCAGATGTTCTAGCTGGCCAGTTAGGGTCATACCGGCATGTTCCGGGCCCTTCATCTGCCCCAACCCACCAACGAAGTACCAGGATAGCACACTCCGAGGCTCCTCTGCTTGCATCTCACATAGCCATTCCACCAAGGCAACTGTAATGCAGCGTGCCTTCAGACTCCCCAGCCTAAAACCACCCCAGCTCCAGCTGTCTCACTGTGGTGGCCCTGGCACAGACACTGGCCCACACCCACTCCAGATGTCCTGTCACAGTGGTCCTGGCACTGCATTCCCTGAAACACCCTAGCTAGCAACCACCCCAGCGCCAGCCACCCTGCCAAGGCAGCTTGCATGTGGAATGCCCTGGGACCTCACCAGCCCACAGCTGCACCGGCTCTAGTCGGTCTGCCAAAGCCTCCCAGTACATGCAATCTACACAGGGACTAGCTCTACACAAGGCTACTCCTTCAAGACCAGAAGTGGAAGCTACTTAATTCATTGAAACAAAAAGAAAGTCAAATAAAATGAGGAGACAGAGAAATATGTTCCAAACAAAAGAACAAGATAAAACCCAATGGGAGGGGAGGGGGACCCAGTGAAATGGAGAAAAGTAATTTACCCCATAAAGAGTTAAAATTAATGGCCACAGATATCTCACAAAATGCAGGCAGAAGAGAAGAATGGAAGAACAGAGGGAGGAAAAAAATAATTAGAACTAAAGAACACAATACCAAAAATAAAAAAATACACTAGGAAAAATTAACAGCAGATTAAGTGATTCAGGAGAGATCAACTTTGTGGAAGACAGAAGAGTAGAAATCAGCCAATCAGAAGACTAAGACAAAAATTTTATTAAATGAGGATAATTTGAGGAAACTCTGGGACAACATAAAGTGTGCTAATATTCATATAACAGAGATTCCAGAAGGAGAAGAGAAAGTGACCAAAAACAAAAACAAAAACAAAACACACAAAAAAAAACAAAACAAAACCAAAAAACCTATGAAAAAATAATGGCTGAAAATTTCCCTAACTTGGGAAAGAAAACAGACATACAGGTCCAGGAAATGCAGAGTTTCCAATAAGATGAACTCAAAAAAATCCACACCAAGATATAGTATAAACTAAAATGGCATAATTTAAAGACAGAATCTTAAAAGTAGCCACAGAAAAACAATCATATACAAGGGAAACCCTGTGAGACTATCATCTGATTTTTCTGAGGAAACTGTGCAGACCAGAAGGGAGTGACAGGATATATTTAAAGTGTTGAAAAGGAAAAAACTTACAATCAAGAATACTCTACCTGGCAAGGTTATCATTTGGAATTGAAGGAGAGATAAAGAGATAAACAAAATCTAAAGAAATTAATCACCAGTAAATTGGCCTTAACAAGAAATGTTAAAGCGTTAGTCTTCTTTAAATAGAAAAGAAAAGGCCTTAACTAGAAATAAGAAAATACATTAAGGAAAAAATCTCATTGGTAAATGCAAACATATAGTAAAGACAGAGGACCAGCTCCTTAAAAAAGTAATTCGAGTATAGTAAAATCAACTATAACTACAATAAGTAGTAAACAGATGCACAAAAAGATGTAAAATGTGATCTCAAAACAAAATGTGCTTGTGGAGGAGGAGTGATAGAAATGTAGTGTTTTTACAATGCATTTGAACTTAAACAACTGTCACCTTAAAAAAGACTGCTAAATGTATAGGTCAATATATATAAACTACATGGTAACTGAAAACCAAAACCCTCTATTAGATATACAAAATCTTTCCACCTATCCTCTAAAATCCATTACAATAAACAAAAAAAAAAACCACATTTTTTTTTAACTAGGAAAGAGATAATGCTTTAAACATCAGATAATATGTAGGTAGGGAAGCAAACATTCTGAAGCCAGCAGTGCCTAGTGGGATCCCACGTCAGAGCAGAATCACACACAGGCTGAGTGGGAAATGAGAGAATACAGAGGGACACAGACACTGGAGGAACCTCAATGAAATTTCCTCTATAGAAGGAGTCTGACACTTAATGGCAAAGTTATTAAAATAGGCATGAGATCGGTGGATCACAACACTAGGGAGTTGAAAGGAAGTGGTCTGAAATTTTTCAAGACCACAGGTGGCAGATTTGGGAGACAATGCTTGTGTATGTGTGTGGATGGGGGAGGGCATATAGTGGAGGTGACTTGGTGGGAAAAGAAAGACTTAAAGAATGAAAAGTGAAATAGCGGTACGGTGAATCAAAGAATAAATGATAGGCATAGAAGAGAAATAAAAACCTAAAAACATAATTGGAACCCCTGAAGACAAAACAAACAAACAATTACAGGTATGAAATGTGAAATAGAACTAATATTTGAAACTCTAAGTTAATAAAAAACTTTCCAGATATTAAACTAGACTTGAATTTAAATATTCAAGAAGCCAATTCTGTGTATAGGAAAACTGACAAAGAATGATCAAGAGAAGTAAATAAATTCAGTTCCCAACATAAAAGACAAATAGAATAAAGGAAACAGAAGAAAGCAGAAGGAAAGGAAAGAATAAAGTATAAATTTAATGAAGGATAAATCTTAAAACACTGGTTTACTGAATATATCAATAGACAAACCACTAACTTCTCAATCAAGAAATAAAAATGAAAAGCAAATATAATAAGAAATCACAATCATAGCAAGCCCTAAAATAGAAAAAAATTGGAAAAGATCTTCAAAAGTTACTATACCAACTTTAGAGAAAATTGAAAACTTTCATAAGATTGCTAGTTTCCACGGGAAATATAATTTCCCAAAATTGGATCAGTAAAGTTAAAAATACTCAAATTTCTATACAGGAAATTGGGGAAATGATCAAAGTTCTACCCTTCAAAAACACCAAGCAGTGGATAGTCAAAGATGGCAGTGTAGAAGAACTGACCACACCTCTTTATACAGACATACCAAATCTACAGCTCCATGTAGAACAATTCCCACCGAAAACATAAACTAAAAACTAGCTGAACAGCTTCCTCCACAAGGGATAAAATAGCCATATCAAGATGGGTAGGAGGAGCAGAGATATGGTCCTGCCAAAAACTACCCACAACGTATCAACTTAGAATCGAAAGGAATTACAGAGGCTCAGAGCCTCTCCCCAAGTGGGGAGGGGTTCATTTGTGCTCCACCTTGATTATCCCAACCTTTGAAATAAGCAGTAGCAAAATGAGGAAATCAACAAGGTTTATGTCCAGGGGACCCAGAGAGCTGGGAGGGATCAGAGATACTCCTTTTGAGGGGTTTGCTCTCAAAAAAAGAGAAGAAAACAAAAACAAAAACAAAAAAGAAAATTCAGATACAGAAAAGAGATCAGTGGTTATTAGGGGGATGAAACGATTGAGGGATAGGCTAAAAAGGTGAGGTGAAAGGGGTAAGTATGGCAATGCATGATAAGTAGGCTTGTTTGCTGATCACTTTGTAATATGCAAATATTGAGTTATTATGTTGTATACCTGAAACTAGTAATGTTATATATCATTTTTTAAGAATAAAAAAAAAAAAGAAAGGAAAAAACAAACTCAGATGTTTCACAGGGAATCTTTATCAGAGTTCTACATCTGGATAATCACACTGCCACGTAATTCCAGAAGAAAAAACAAATGAAGATTTCCCCCTTTTTTGTTTTATAAAGGAAGTAATACTGATATCTAAATCTGATAAATATATCATAAGGGCATGACAAATATCATAATCCAATATCACTTACACACACATACAAAGTATTAGCAAAAAGAATCCAACACTGTTTATAAAAATCTTCCAAGAATGGAAGATTATTAGTTTATCCAATATTGCAAATTGTCATATTAATAGAGCTAAGAAGGAAAATAATATAAATGGACTATATATTAAATTTCAAAATAAATAATCATTCAAATAGAATAGGAATTGATTCCTTAACATAATGTAATTCAGAGCATACACCTGCACACACACACATGGCTCCATCATAAACCATTACCTTACCTAACGGGGAAATATTAGAGGCATTCACACTAAAATCAAGAAGAAGGCAGGAATGCCCAATGTCTTCAGTACTATTAATCTGGAGGAATGAGTCAATACAACTGATAAAAGAAAGTAATGAAAAGCATAAGAAATGGGAAATAGTATAATTACTTCTATTCACAGATGACACAAGATGATAGTATAAATGGAAAGACCAAAAGGCTAAAAGATAAAATTCACACAAGCAATAAGATAATATAATAACATAGTAGGATGTAAAATGGCCATTAAAAGATCCATAGCTTTACATTTGCAAGTGATATCCTGTTAGATGAAATGAGGAAAAGAAAGATGTCAGAATAGAATGTGCCAGAAATCCCTGTCTTCACTTAGACAACAATTGCACAGACAGAATCTGTCTGATGTAACTATTCTGGAACTGTGGAGTCCAGTGATGGATTACAAATTCCAGAGAAAAGCTTGGAATGTAAATTGTGCCAAATTTCTGGCAATTTCAGTTCTTACCAGCTTACACATAGTTTGCATGAGCCAAAGTAGGCAAAAAGGACTTTGTCTTCCTAGTAGTTGGAATCTGTGCTCTGATTACTTATTGCTGTTTCTGATCACAGAAGTACAAACCAAGAGGCAGGCACCCATTCATTTCTGCACGTCCTCCATAGTTGCAAGGCCCTCTCTCCCTCCAACTGAAATGGAATTCCAGGGGATTTAAAGAATTGGCACCCTTCACTACCTCCATTTATTTAATCCACCCCACCCCCCTGCCCTCTTGGGAGCTCGACTTTAAGACATTCAAAAACATGGGGTACCTGATGGCTCAGTCGGCTAAGTGTCTGCCTTAACCTCAGGTCAAGATCTCATGGCTCTTGAATTTGAGCCTCACGTCAGGGTCAGAGCCTAGAGCCTGTTTCAGATTCTTTGTATCCATCTCTCTCTGTCCCTTCCCCACTTGTGCTCTGTCTCTTCCTCTCTCTCAAAAATAAACAAACAGTAAAATAAACAAAAAAATACATAAAATAACTACAAAAATGGGAAGGACTAGAAAGTGACTGCACATCCAGGGGAAAACTCAGAAAAGACTGAAGAAATCCTTAAGTTTACACCTCAGGCTGATTCTTGGCAAAGACACAGCCTACAACAATCAATAACAACAATCAACAACAACAACAAGAAGCCAAAACAGGAACACGAAACAGAAAACCCTGGGGAAGGGGGAGACTCTGATTTACAGTCACCATGTTATAAATTCAAAAGCCCAGCTTCAACAAAAAATAAAAATAAAAAAAATACAAAGAAATGGAAAACTATAGTCCACTTAAAGGAAAAGAAATATCGACAGAAAATGTCCTTGAAAAAGACTTAATGGCAGATATACTAAAGATTTTTTTAAGTATGAAATATGCTCAAAGCACTAAAGAAAGATTTGGAGAAAGGCAAGAAATTTAAAGTGAGAACAAAATGAAAACATCAACAAAGAGACAGAAAACCTAAGAAGAAACCAAAAAGGGATCTTGGAGCTGAAAAGTACAATAATTGAAATGAAAACCTCACTAGAAATATTCAAAGGCAGATTTGAACAGGCAGAAGGCAGTCAGTAAACTTGAAGATACAATAACTGAAATTATTGAAACTGAGTAACTGAAAGAAAAAAAGAACTAGAAAAGTGAACAGAGTCTATGGGACTTGTAAGACACCATTAAGTGGACCAGCATATGATTGTGGGAGTTTCAGAAGGAAAGACAGAGAAAGAATGGGGCAGAGGGAATATGTGAAGAAATACTAGCTAAAAATTTCCTCATTCGATGAAAGGCATAAACATAAATATTTAAGAAGCTCAATGAACTCCAAGTAAGATGAATTCGAAAAGACTCACACTGAGAGACATTATAATCAAACTGTTGAAAGTCAAAGAAATAATCTTAAAAGCAGGAAAAGAAAGTGACTCATGATATGTAAGGGAGTCTCAATAATATTATCAGATTTCTCATTAGAAATTTGGAGACCAGAGGGCAATAGGCCAATATACTCAAACTGCTAAAAGAAGAAAACTGTCCACCAAGTGTCCTGTCTCACAAAACTATTCTTCCAAAGTGAGAGAGAAAATAAGAAATTTCCAGAAAAATAAAGACTGAGGGAATTTGTTACCACTTGACGTGCCCTGCAAGATATGCTCAAAGGAGTCCTACAGGGTGAAGAAACTGTATGAAGAAATAAAAGTTTTAATAAAGGCAAATACATGGGTAATGATAATAGGCAGTATTATAACAATTGCTTGTAACTTTTTGTTTTCTATATGGTTTCAGAGACTAATACATTTTAAGGAAACATTAGTCTAAAAGCTAATATGATTATAATGATGGCTTATAAGTCCAAATTTTGTCTTCTACATAATTTAAGAGACTAATGAATTTAAAAGATTAGTTTATGTTGTGGGACACACATATATAAAGAAATAATTTTGTGACATCAATAACCAAAAAGGGTGGGGATGGAGATGTAAAGGAGCACAGTCTTTGTACGTTACTAAAGTTAAACTGTTGTAAATTCAGATTGGAGTGTTATAACTTGAGGATGTTAAATGTAATCTCCATGATAATCACAATGAAATATTTATAGAATATATACCCTCCAAAAATGAGAAAGGGATTTAAACATTTTACAAGAGAAAATTAGCCACAAAAGGCAAAACTAATGTAGCAATGGAGGGACCAAACAAAGCTGCAAAATTTATAGAAAACAAATAGCAAAATGCCCTCTTTATCAAAAATTACTTCAAAGGCAGATAAATTAAACTTTCAGAGAAAAAGAAGAAGAGATTGGCAGTGTGAATACAAACAATATCCAATGATATGCTGACTATAAAAACTCACTTTATTTTTTATGTTTATTTATTTTGAAAAAAAGGGAGAAAGGGAGAGGGTGTGAAAGTGCGGGAGAGGAAGAAGAAGAGAAAGAGAGAGAGAGAGAGAGAGAGAGAGAACCCCAAGCAGACTCCAAGCTGACAGGGCAGAGTCCTACTCAGGGCTACATCTCTCTCACAAATCGTGAGATCATGACATAAGCCAAAAGTCAGACACTTAACTGACTGAGCCACCCCAGTGCCCTGAGACTTATTTTAGATCTAGAGACGCTACTCAGTTTAAAGTGAAAGGATGTAAGAAGACATTCCATGCAAACAGTAACTAATACTAACTGTACTAATATCAGAAAAAATAGGCTTTAAAAACAAGGTTACAAGAGACAAAGGATATTATATATTAATAAAAAGTTCAATGCAGCAAGAAGACCTAACAATTATAAATTTTTACACACTTAATGACCAACCATCAAAATAGTTAGTGCAAACACTAAAAAACAGTTCTAAATTCATAGTTGGAGACTTCAACACTGCACTCTCAGTATGATTAGAAGAACCAAACAGAAGATAAGGAAATAGAGTACTTAAACAACACATAAAATCAATGAGCTCCAACAGGAGCTACAGAATAACAGCATACACATATTTCCCAACCACACAGGAGACATTTTCCAGGATAGATCACATACTAAGCCACAGATTGTCTCAACAGATTTTAAAAGTTAGATGGATACCATAAAGTATCTTCTCCAATCACAGTGAGATGAAGTTAAAAAAATAATCACAGAAACAAAACTGAGAAACTCACAAATTTGTGGAAATTAAATAAGACCTTTAACAACCAATGGGTCATAAAAGAAATCACAAGGGAAAAGAGAAATTAGAAATGAATGAAAATGAAAATACAACATTTCAAACTTATGGGACATAATGAAAGCACTATCAAGTGGGAAATTTATAGCTATATATGCTTACATTAAAAAAACAAAAAAGATCTCAAATCCACAGTTTAACTTTACAATTTAAGGAACTAGAAAGAGATGAATAAAATAAACCCAAACGTAGCCAAAGTAAGGAAATAATAGAGATTGGAGAAGAGATAAACATAGTAGAAAACAGTAGTAAAAAATAGAAACATAGTAGAACATAGTAGAAAATAGAGAAAAACACAGAAAGTTAATAAAACAAAAAGTTGGTTATTTAAAAAGATATTAAAAATGACAAGTATTTCCTAGACAGACTAAAAAAAAGGTAATACTCGAAATACTAAAATCACAAGTGAAAACATGGAGACTATTGCTTCTATAAGAATACAAAGAATGTAAAATATTACTCTGAACAACTGTATGCCAACAAACTGGATAACCTAGATGAAATGGACATAGTTCCAGAAACATAAAGCCTACAAAGACTAAATCACCAGGAAATACAAAACCTGAATAGACCTATCACCAGTAAAGAGATTGAATCCACAATCAAAAATCACCTGACAGGAGGAGAGGAGTCAACATGGTGGTGAAATAGGGGGGACCAAATTTCCGTCATCCCTCAAACATGGCAGTATTGAGCCAAAAGACAGAATTCCAGTAATCTGGGCTACAGAGTGACAGACACATCTCAAGGGGTCCACGGGGACAACTTGGCACTCATAGGTGTATGACTGCGAATTGGGAGAGATAAAATAGGCAGAATAGGCATGGAAGGGAGGGATGCCCTTCTGTAGTGAGGCAAAAGGAAGAGAAAGAGAGGCTGGGGAAGTGTAGGGCTGTACTTGGACAAGAGAAAAACCACAGATCGAGAAACAGGAAACATGGAGAAAGAACCAATTTCTAACATAATCCAAGGTTGCGGGTCTTTTTTTTGGACAGGGCTGCCACTCTGTACACACACCTAGTAGGAACAGGGAGCCAACCCAGGCTCAGTAGCAAGCTCAGAGGTGCAGTCAGAGAGAGCAGTCTCCTCCCTTGGATGCTGTGGGAAGAAGACATTTAGCTCTAAGGACAAAAAATCCTGCAGTGCCTGCCAGCCAAAGGCCCTTAGACATCTGGGCAGAGTGACACTACCCCAGAACCCCAGTGCATGGAATAGGATCCTTTAAGACATCAGGGTTTGAATCCCAGCCAAGCGCCTGGGAGGCATAGGAGAATGCAGAATGGGACAAACTGGCCCACTCATACCCATATGGGACTGAGAGAAAGTCCTGAACAGACTGGTCTGGGACACCTGGTCAGGGGAGGAGAGACTGGGATGTTGCCATTTTTCTTCCTGTCACCAACAAGGTGGGGCTTCGGGGACCAGACAGCTGGCCCACAGTGGAGGTGGGAACTGCCTACATCCAAAACACAGCCCTCTGTGCCTGGTAACTGCATATCTACTGGAACAAGATTGACAGTGACCTAAAAGAGGGCCCCTCCTCCAGACCAATGCACCCACCAGTTCCAAGGCATCATCAGATATCGGTCCAGTGGTTTTTGGTTTTTGTTTGCATTTTCAGATTTGATTCTTGGCCAATTCTTATTACATATATACATATTTTTTCTTTCTTCTTATTACTTCCCTTCTCTATTCTGGTTGTTGGTTTGTCTAAGCAGAAATTTTTAATCTATTATTTTTACATTTCTGTATCTCCTATATTTTCCTTTCTCTCTCTCTCAGGATTAAGCCATATAATTGATTGGATTCTCTGCCTGGTGGTTTTTTGTTTTTTTTTTTCCTTTTTCCCCATCCCTGTAATTTCCCTCTTTGTATGGGATAAGGATTCTTCCACCGCCACTCCCTTTTAAAATTTTTTCCCGGGTTACTTCAATGAACAAATCATAGCACACCTGGTGACAGGACCAAATCACCACTAAGAGTAGGGAGATAAAGCAAACAAAGTCCCAACAACAGAGAGCACACAACACACTCCAAAACACTTCCTGAAGGGCCAGGCCCCGAACACTGTATGACCCCATTTTAATATAGTACTGCTCGCATATGTAGGACACATAACAAGATATTAAAACACATAAGGGAAAGAAAACTAGCCAAAATGATGAAACTAAAGAATTCTCCTCAAAGTGAATTCCAAGAAGAAATGACACCTAGAGAATTGCTCAAAACAAATATTAACAAAATGTCTTGGCAAGAATTTGGCATAATAGTCATAAGACTAATAGCAGGGCTTGAAAAAACCATAGACAGCAGCAGAGAATCTATTGCTGCAGAGATCAAGAAATTAAGAAATAGTCATGACAAATAAAGAAATGCTATAAATGAGGTGCAAAATAAACTAGATGCAGTGACAGCAAGAATGGAGGAAACGGGGGAGAATAAGTGAAATAGAAGATGAAATTATGGAAAATGAAAGGTGAGAAATACTAGACTACGAGGGGAAAATTAGAGGACTAAGTGACTCAATTAACCACAATATCTGTAACGTAGGATTTCCAGAAGAAGAAGAGAGAGAGAAATGAGCAGAACATTTACTTGAACAATTATAGCTGAGAACTTCTATAATCTGGGGAAGGAAGAAGATATCCAAATCCAGGAGGCACAGAGAACTCCCTTCAGATTTGACAAAGATAGGTCTTCATCATGGCATATCATAGTGGAAACGGCAAAATACAAAGGTAAAGAGAATTCTGAAAGCAGCTAGGAACAAACAGGCTTTAATCTACAAGGGTAGACACATAAGGGTAGAAGCAGACCTGTCCACTGACACTTGGCAAGATGGAAGGGAGTGGCAGAAAATATTCAATATGCTTAATAGGAAAAATATACAGCCAAGAGTCAATTATCCTGCAAAGCTGTCATTCAGAACAGAAGGAGAGATAAAGGCTTTCCCAGAAAAACAAAAACTGAAAAAGTTCATGACTACTAAAGCAGTCCTAAAAGAGACCCTAAAGGGGACTCTGTGAGTAGAATGTTGCAAAGGCTACACAGAATGAGACACCACCACAAGCAGGATACCTATAGATAACACAAGAACACTAAATCATATCTTTCAGTAATAACTCTGAATGTAAATGGACTAAATGCCCCAATCAAAAAACATAGCGTATCAGAATGGACAAAAAAACCAAGATCCATCTATATGCTGTCTACAAGAGACACATTTTAGACCTGAGGACACCTTCAGATTGAAAGTGAGGGGATGGAGAACAATGTATCGTGCTACTAGAAGTCAAAAGAAAGCTAGAGTAGCCATACTTCTACCAGACAAACTAGATTTTTTAAAATAGTTTATTGTCAAGTTGGTTTCCATATAACACCTAGTGCTCATCCCCACAAGTGCCCTCCTTCATACCCATCACCTCTCTTTCCCTCCCCACCAACCCCATCAGCCCTCAGTCCTCAGTTTGTTCTCAGCATTCAACAGGCTCTCATGGTTTGCCTCCCTTCCTCTCCCCCACTATTTTGCC